>OY744524.1:42802259-42837259 GCA_963556195.1 Sepiola atlantica
AAGGGGCTACTGAGAAAAAATGTGAAGGGTTGGGGGTCAACCTAAGTTAGGAGCTGCGCAGCAAGATGTCTGTTTACAATAGTTTTAAATGTCTGCATGTCAGTAACGTCAGGAAAGCGGGGAGCAGGGAGGGAGTTCCAGAGTCTAGGAGCACGAGGAAAGAAGTTTTTGGGGTAGAAAGCACTTCGGCATCTGGGGACCTCCACAGTGAATGGATGGGATCTGCCAGATTGTCGGGTTGGTCTAGTGAATTTACGTCATCGGGGTATCTGAGCAGCAAGCTCATCATAGCACAATCCATTAAAGTACTTCTAAAACAGGCACAAAGAAGTAACATTGCGGCGATGGAACAGGGGTTGGAGCTTGGTGAATAATGAAGGACCTATCAAGTTGGCGACTCTTTTTTGGACCTTGTCTAAGAGGGAGAGACTAGTGGATGATGCCCCAGCCCAGATGTGGCAACAATACTCCATGCATGGGCGGATGGTGGCTTTGTAGACATATAGGATAATGTCAGGTGTGAGAAGTTTACTGGCACGGTAGAGGGAGCCCACCTTCTTTGCAGCATCCCTGGCAATGTTTTCAATGTATTTATTCCAATTCATGTTATCTGTGAAAGTTGGGCCGAGGAGTTTGAATGATGAACTCTCAGGTAGGGTTTCATTTGCCATGACAATCGGTGGTTGAAGAGGTTTCTTGTATTTATTGAAGCAAAGTAGCTTTGTCTTTGCGGCATTAAAAGTTACCATCCATTTTTGACCCCATTCCACTACAGACTGGAGGTCATTTTCTAAGAATTCAACCATTACCTCAGATACGTGCGCGTCGGTTTTGCCTACATGACGAGAGTAGGAAAAAAAAGTTAGCATCAAAATGCAGAATATATATCTGGGTAAATGTGTACAATTCCAAGTAATATTTTATGACAAATAAACTAGGGGTAGAATTTTTTGTCAACCAGCCCTGTAACCCCCTATCTTCCCTATTGACCTCTTAAAGGGCTTACATTTTGGCTAGCCTGTTTGGAGTCTAAGGGATTGAGCTCTAGTGATGGGGACTCTTTAGGCTTGGTTTGTCTAGTAACTGACAGCTAATGAAGGTAGTTAAATATCTTTTGTAGAGAGCGAGCTCATGGTGCTTTTTTTGGTTGGTACTTTCCCGTGTGATAGTATAGGCGACCGAACTCAGAGGTATCTCCTTGAGACGCTTCACCATCAGCACTCGATAAATTTCTGGGTATTCTCAAGTGCCCCCTTGAGGTATATCCGGGTGGATTATTGGGTCCGTCACTGCGATGCTAATGTTTTAGCTTTAGGTTTGTTTATTTGGCTTCTGAATTCATCATCGTCAGTTACAACACTTCTTTGTTTTGAACAGATTCTACTTCCGTTTCTCTTTTTGTTATTATGAAACTTAATCATATTTCGATCTTTTAACTCCTTACATCAAGTAACTTCATGCATTGTCCGGAGCGACTTCCAGAAAAAAATATCGGCTAAAACTAGCACCAAAAAAAACGGGAATACCTAGAATAAAGTATGGTCCGTACGTTATTGGTTGATGTCTTAAAAGTACGCGATAGAAACATATTGCAAAGAATTATTCAATTTTACTTATTTTACTTATTTATTTCTGTTTATTTATTACAGTTATTTATTCTCGTTTAATACTTATAAACAAATAAATAAAAATAATACATCAATAAAAATAAATAACATTATAAAAAAAATAAGTACAAAATTATTAAAGATTTCAAAGTGAACAACTATATATAATCTCCTTCAATATTAACATACACCATTGACGTTATTTTCGATAGTTCCATTATTCTTGTGTTATTATTCGAGTATATAATTCAACACGCAATATATGTTATATGCTCATATGGTAACTTAAGTAAGATGAAACCTTGGACATAGATTTATCTAAAATATGAATTTTATGTTTCCTGTATGTTTTATCTCGGGTATTGAAAATAAATTGTTAGATTCTCGGAAAAGTTGATAAAACGAAAACATTATGAACTTTAACAGAGATGGCACAGTGGCATAGTTGGTATCGACGCGGACTGAGAACCTGGGTGTGCCAGGTTCAAATCCAAGTCATTCCACTGAAAACGCTTCCATCAAACCCACATGACACTTGTGTCTAATCTCCTGGAGGGGGGATAAAATAGAAATCACATTAACACTTGTCCACGGGTGGCCTCGGATTTGATAAAGTGGTAGTTTCTGTTTTTATATTAAAAAAAACTCTAACAACGTGGCTTTAAATAAACCTGCACATGCATATTCATTGTTAATATGCAACTGCTTCTCTCTTCAGTAATGAATTAAATAGTCAGTTCATAAAATGAAAAGAACACTAGAAAGTCGGTTCATAAGGAACCTGAGATATTCCAATATGCTCAGATTGGCAAATCCATTATCTGAGTTCGTATTGGCTGCTAGACCACGACTGAATAATATATGGCAACATGAGATACAGTCTTGCTTGAATTAAGCAATATTTACATATAAACTGGAGCGCTTCATGCCGTAAGTTTAAATTTGATTTTTAATATTCAGAAACGACGCGCATTTATCAAAGTATTTACCTTTAAATAAACTAAACATATAAAATATACATTTTTCGATTGTATTGTAACTTGGGACGAATAGAAAATGCTTTATAATAATCTGCGATGACAAAGAGCTCAGCGGTTCGATTAATATGAGGTGCCGAAACATTTCTCCAAATACAAGAAAATTCAACATGGGTTCGTGCTGACTGTTTGGTTGTATACAAGATGACAATTCCACAATAACTCCCTCTAAAGTCCCACTCGTCTTCACCAAGGAGCTTTGACATCGTGGTTGCGTCAGAGCTACACTGTCTGAAATTCCGGTTCTTGGCAGGGTAAACCATGACAGACAGGGTTGACACCAAGCGGTATTAGGACCGCAACCCGGCTAATAAGGCTATGATGATAATTTAAGAGGCGTCGGCATCAGGATCCGTCATCCTCTACTCGTTTCTGTCTCTGCATGTAGCGAGCAAAAATGTGTAAGATACAGAATCGCGAATCAATGGAATGATAGTGACACCATTGTTTATACGCCATTCCTTTGTGTGTTCTGGGCCAAACCTTCACCGACTTCGCATGAACCGCTTAGCCAACATTGCTGCTCTCGGCGTCAGGAGTAAACACCCATAATCTTTCAGGTTTAATGAATAGTTGCGACCAACGTGGAGGACTTCATGCAAACCAAGTAATCCTGAGGCATAATCTTTGTGAGCTCTACGCAGATATCCGACTAACCCCCTAAAAAACAAATAAACAAACAATAACTTCCTGAATCCCGAAATTGCAGAGAAATTACAATCAATTTACTTTAATTATTATATACATTTTTTAGAAATATATCTCAAAATTCCAAAGTTTAGACTGCCATTCTAAAATTTAGGGACAAATAATCAAGTCGGAGCGTAGCGGTTTATCATCGGTTGCAATTGCATTTTTAGCCGTCTTCAATATTAGTTTCCGTGATCGTCGTGTGGCCTAATTTTTGTCACATGTGAAAAGTATCGCTGTCCGCCATGTTGTCATTATTTTCGTGGCTTAAATCAGCTTGGAAAATTTATAAATATAAACAAGGACACCTTTCTGCAGTAATATTTTATCTTATATAATATTTTATTTACCCACAAATCAACAGCTGTCGGGTAGTTTCTTCAAACATCCTTAAAGTTATTGGTATGCTGTAAAACAGATAACCAAACTGTAGGTCAGTCAAATAATTGGACTTTTAACAGCAAACACTTTCTTTTCAGATGGAAGGAAGGTCAACTTGAAAGACTAAAAATTAAACTTCAGTGAAAAAGTTAAAAGCACACGAAGAATAATAGTAAAAAATAATAATATAAATCACAGAGAAAAATCAAATATAAAACAGCAGCAAAATATCTACAAAAGAGAAAGAAACCCATGAAAATACAAAGCAAAATAACAAAGAACAAAAGTAAACGATGTTTTTTATCGTTTGCTGAAAGTTTCCTCTGCCTTTCAAATAGGAGTTGATCTGGAAAGTCTTTTTTTGAAAAGGGCAAGATGTACATTAACAAATAACAGGACATAGCATGAAAGAATGGAACATTATGAAAGAAATTTATGACAGGAAAGATGAAAAGAAAAATGACACCACGTTTGTTTTTTAAGTGACAGCGCTCAGGAACTTTTACTTACATATACGTATTCGGATTGAACAAAAAACACAACTTATTTTTCGGATACGTGCAAAGCTACAAAAATGGCAACTGACTGAATGTCTCATGGCAGTCAAATAAAGGCCATATAAGCATATATAAAGGCCATATAAGCATATATAAAGGCCATATAAGCATATATAAAGAAATGGTATACATATAGTCGTAACGTGCTGACAAACATATGTACAGGGTATCCCGTATATGTATGCACACTTGAACGGCTAATAGATTACTTTTTAATTCTTTTTCAACTTAAATGTTTTTGAATAATGATATTAGTTAACTTAGTTTTTTTCGTCTTCTGTCTGAATTTTGAAGTGGTCAGCATTCGATATGTATGTGTGAATTTGGGGGGAAAGTATTAATTGTAGGCGAATGTCTACTTTAGTTTGAGCTGTTGGGCATATTGATACCTTTTTCCATTGGTATTGAGCCGAGCATAAATAAATGTAACAGATCTAATGAGATTTGAATTTTATTCCGCCAATTCCATAGTTCAGATCTATTTCATTTACACACTCCGCATCTAATTATTTTATACATTTATATAGAGGGTGCCACACAAGAAAACAGGAAATTTGGATTTAGGTCAGTGAATCATCTCGAGATAAGATGTGCACCCAAATGTTCCACGACATAAACCATGTAATGGAATGAATTAAATAGACATTTGGATTATTCGGACTTCTGTTCTCCTCTTGGATGTTATTCTCACAATGTTTCGGCCAATGTAACCTCCGACCTGCATCTTGTCGAACTCGGGAATCTGTACGGAATTTTGAATGGAGGTAACTTATTCTCGTTCCGTCAACCATATATATGGAGAAGTCTTAAGTAATTCGTAATTGTATTCTTACTATCGCTCGCACTGAGATTTGGACCATCAACCCCCAGAAGCCTGCCACTTAAAATAACATCCAAGATGAGAACACTATTCCGAATCATCCAAATGATATAAATTATCCATTCTCATCTAAAAAAATCAGAAAAATTGAATGAACATCTTTAATAATAATTAAACTGAAAGTTCTTTCAAATATAACTCAATCCCTAAACTGAGAAATATTTAAGCATGTTTTCTGATTAAAATACATAGGAAAAGCTTTAAGGAAATAAGCTTATTAAACACAGCTTTAGTATAATAATAAATATTAATGTAACGAAATTAACCCGTATGATCGAAAAAGCAGGATAGTAAATAAGAATGATAACCTAGATGGTAACGAGATGTAGATCATGGCTGTGAGTAAAAGTAGCGTTTTGAATGCGACTGTGATTGTTGTGATAATTTTAAGGCTGAAACGAAAATGAAAATCCAAAAATGTTATTGTTTATAATTTTAGATTTGTCAATTGGAAGAATGTGTCAAAACAATTTTCAGATTTATGTCACTAATCGACAGAGAATCGCAAAAATGTACAGAGCGAGACTTACGATCGAAGTGAGCGGATGTTCCACATGCTCCATCTAGCTGGGGCTGAGGAGTAGACGACAG
Organism: Sepiola atlantica; assembly: GCA_963556195.1. NCBI lineage: Eukaryota > Metazoa > Mollusca > Cephalopoda > Sepiida > Sepiolidae > Sepiola > Sepiola atlantica. Next base: position 42,808,003 of record OY744524.1, read on the forward strand.
CTGTAAAGCGGAGTGTATCAAACGAATGTCGACATTCTACTACGATAAAATGTTAGCTGTAAAAAAAACTTTATTGTAACGCCTTTCAATAACGCCGAAGAATAACGCGATATATATATATATATATATATATATATATATATATATATATATATAAACTGATTATAACGCTTTATTGCAGATTCAGATTTTTAACTTTACTTTTTTATTTAGTCGGATGCAACCCTGATATTAATAAGAAAGGTAGTATACATCTAGGCAAGTTTGTAGCTAAATTCATATAGCCATCTATTCAAGTTTAAGGCAAAAAATAAACTAAGGTATTTTTACTGTGACTCGCTTCATGGAAGATGATTAGAATGTTTCGATGAGAAGGTGCGAATCCCCCAGTTAATTGCAGGTTTTTTTATTTACTAAATTACCAAAAGAACTTGGGAAGAATACGAGAACTTTGACATTATAATTGACGGACACACGCCACTAAGGTCAGAGAATATAAGCGATCGAGTAGAAGACTTACCAAGAGAGACACAGAAAGTTAAAAAGGTCTTTGTGCAAACCAGTGTTTAAGTCTTTCATATGACCGGAGTTAGATTTCGTTAAAAAAATACCAGGTGCTGGATTCTTAACAAGGTTACAAGGAACGTGAAACCAATGGCTTCTCTTTAATACATCTAAAAAAAACAAAATGGCTTGTGTGGCTCAAGACATACACTGTTCTCTTTATTTCGAATGCTGGCTACTCTGTAGATCAGGGATGGGCAACCTCTGGCCCGCGGGCCACATCCGGCCCGCGAAGGTTTAGCGTCCAGCCCGCCACTCTGCTAGGCTTTATTATTGCAATCCGGCCCGCGGACCTCCCAGTAAAACTCATATAATTTTGTGACATAGACATAAAAGTAGGTTTCAATTAAGATTTACAGTGGGATAAAAATGTATAAATATCAGCGAGCGATGGTGCATGTATATTTCATTTTTTTTTTAACTATTAAGAGATAAGAATAAAAAAAAAGACAAAGAAAGAGGCAAAGAGGAAACGAGAGACGAGGAAAGGGCATGAACCATAGAACCTATGTGAGGTGTGTCAAAACGAATGCTGGATAAACTTGCTACTTCCTCTGTCATTATTTTTTATGATTCCAAAATGGCTCTTCGTCGGCGTCTTTTATAACATCACATACAGAAGTCTCTTGAGAAAAAATATCAGATTTGTAGAGTGTTCAATGCAATTTTTGTACAATTTATTCATGTAACCAAAATATAGTAATTTTGAGATTTCGTTTTTCACTCCGGCCCACGATCTTCTTCCAAAAGTCTCATCTGGCCCTCACTTTGAAAAGGTTGCCCGCCCCTGCTGTAGATGAATGACCTAAAGTTTAAAAAACCAATAGGATTCCAACACCCGTTCAAGTGAGAGTTCATGCTCTGAGCTGGCAATCACGGCTGATAGACTGATTGAACCAATTAAAGGGATCAAACGTGTTAAATAAAACAACCAGACTTAGTTTCTTGATTTAATGATCTGCTTATCTCCAATAGACATGCGACATTTCTTTCTTTCTAATAATTAATCTCATTAATCCGAAACTACAATCGCATGCTTCGAGACACTGGGCTTGAGAGAGAAGCCTTTTAAAAGACTTGGCTACCTTTATTTTCTGTATCTTACCTCTATTGAACAATTATGTTCAATTCTCAAAACAAAGGTTTATGAAGGCCGGTGTACAATATTTCGCAAATGAGGTCTTGTGGAAGGTCAACGTAGCCATCTGTAACACCTGTTGCAATTCCTATAAAATTCAGGGGGGGGGGGCATGTTGAAAGTTAACGTACCTAATTTTCTTTTTTTTTTTCATATTTATAATCATTTTTTTTCCATTAGTGATATTTTTATGTTTATTTTCATTATTATAGATCATGTTCAACAAGCTCTTTTTTGCAGCGAACATTTAGAGCACCTGCACACGTGGCGCATTATGAAGTAAAAATAATTATATTTCAGGTTATTCAAATTGAAGTGTGACAGACCAACGGACTGATGGATAAATGGACATAGAGTTGAGTGGACGCATCTAAGATTTATTTCAAATAGTATGAAGGAGACGTTTAGAATTTGATTTAAAAAAAAATAGAAATGTGTCTGAAAATATTAGAATGTTAAGAAAATACTATGTTTCGAATTTGTTTTAGATGAATTGTATAATTTGGATTATTCGTCATACCATTCTCATGTTTGTTGTTACTTTCACAAACTTTCTGTAACCTCCGACCTTTTTCAGGTGCTTTTTTTCGAACTTTGGAATATTTATGTCGAACTCGGGAATCTATACGAACTTTCCGATTAAATGCTTTATTTAATGTCGTTTCGTCAGTCATACATTACAGGCTATACTAACTAAGAATAGAATAAGAATTACTAAAACCTTTTGCCCGCTCATGGCTGACGGAACGAGAACAAGCTACTCAGGATTAAGTTTGAAATTCCGTATGGATTCCCGAGTTCGACATAAAGATTCTCGCGTTCAACAAGATGGACATGGAGAAAGTCGGAGGTTACATCGGCCGAAACGTTGTTAAAATAACAACAACAATGATAATAGTAGTTCGAATAATTCAAATAATACAACCTAATATGGGTTGCATTTTAGACTTTTTGAACATAATGTTACATAAGACTACGAAGTAGGAGACGAAGAAGAAGTAGAAGAAGAAGAAGAAGAGAAAGAAGAAAAAGAAAAAGAAAAAAGAAAACGAAAAAGAAAACGAATGTAAGTACGAGTAAGATTAATGACGAAACAAGTTAGATTTGAGGGAGTAAAATGAATAAACGAAGCAAAACAAGAGAATGAATTGCAGAGTGGATAAAATGAGCGAAACAAATAAGAAAAGAAAATGGCGGGTAGGAAAGACGAACGAAAGAAGTTGGCGACAGGAAAGGCTCCACATTCAGACATTTGACAACAGAATTGATATTTGAAGAAAATATCTAAGCAAGATATGGAGAAAAAGATCTTGAAAAGATAAATTGAGTGATAGATGGATAATGTCATGCATATCTATGTCTGCGTATGTGTTGACTGATGGATGAGCATGTGAGTGAATAAGGTCGATATCTTGATAGAGTTAGGTAACACACACACACATGGAAAACACAACAAATACACACATGGTTATGTATATGCATGCGTATTTGTGCATTGTGATTAAATGCTCAATCATAAGCTGCATCCATTATTATATATTTGCAGTACAAAAAGCATACGATATTGGTGTCGACAGCATTTAAAACAATAAAATTATGCATATATTAAATACAATAATCCATCTAAGTTTATATATATACTAGCAGAATACCCGCCCCAGAATACATATAAGCACTATATATAGCATTAGTTTTTTTATTTAAATTTTTTTGTGGGGGAAGGGTGCGGTTTGGAGAACATATTCCCTAAATAGTAGTTTACAAAAAAAATTTAGTGTGCCCACACTACACACCGTGTTGCTAGAATACGTATCCCATAATTCATAATAAGTTCATTAGTTTATGAGTTTACTACGTACATGCATATAATTGACGATCACGCATGCGCACAGATCTAGTTAACATTTGATTACATGATATTACTCAAAACTTGATGTAGGGCAATTATTTCTCTAATAATTTTTCGGTATCTCGCTTATCTTAAATATTTTTTATCGAAAGTGATGCCAGTTTACAAAATAAATTATGTGCCGACGTTACTCACCGTGTTGCCTAGAATATATATTCTATAATTAATAATGATCGGTTCATAAATTAGGAGTGAATTATTTAATGTGTTAATTTGATTCCAGAAAATTGTTATTGAAATTCTAAATTTAATTTGTCAACGAATTTAAATTTTTTTTAAATAAGGCGAAATAACTACCATAATAATTGTTGTGAGTTATCTCCCCTAAAAAGTGTATAAATCTATTTATACATACACACACACACATATATATACATATGCAAATATATATATGTATATATATATATATATATATATATATATATATATATATATATGTATGTATATATATATGTATGAATGTGTGTATATATGTATGTATAGGTATGTATATATATATATATATATATATATATATATATATATATATATATATATATATATTTCTATGTATAAATACATCTACACACATTTTAGGGGAGATATCTCACAATTTTTTATGGCAGTAATCTCCCCTTATTGAAACTAAAACAAAGTGTTTACCAATTAAATTTTGCATCTTTCTTTTCCTCTAAATTACTACAGTTTCAATTGTAAAGAATTTGTTTATTTTCTGTAAAAGAACATACAGCCTCAGTAATTTCTACCTGGTAGGCTGGTAGTTTTTGCTAGTATATATATATATATATATATATATATATATATATATATATAGAGAGAGAGAGAGAGAGAGAGAGAGGAGTAGAGACATATATATAGAGAGAGAAGTAGATATATTTTTATGATATATATTAGTAAAAAGAGTATATATTATGTATGCTGATGGTGGGAACTCGTGATAATACGGTTATTAAATGAAACTGTTATTAATGAAACGATTACGTGTCTGTGGACATAGAATATTCATGTTACAACCTAAATAAGGGAAGCTCGCTTTACTCATACTTTTCCCAGAGACGCGTTTTGATTGGCTAATTAAAATATTTTCTTTTAAAATCTCGCTTATTGGAATTAAATATTAACAGATTTAGATTTATCGAACACTTTCAGTCTTTGACTATTCTGAACCAATTTGATCTTCTCCAATGCGAACACGGTTGAAATTATTGCTTTCCGTATACATTATACGTAATATAATCATTTTAATTTAAGCGATATTTAGCGCTTTCCCTTCTTTAAAACACAATAACCTTGCATTTTTATGATTCAATATGCTATTTCTAATCTATATTCAATCATTAAGTTCTTCCATACTCGATCGGTGTTACAGAAAGCATGGCCTCAGATTCATTTAAAACATGCATTGACTCATCTAGAATAATCATTCTGAAATTCTGTGTTTAAATAATCATTCTCTTCCATGCTCTGAATATATTTAATTACTGCCACGTTTGCTGTTGTAAAGTAATTGACTTCGTGCGTTTGCGTTCCCCCATAGCCTGAACGCGAAAAGCAGTAGAACCCCTAGAAAGTTCTATGGTCGTTATAGCTGTTATATATAGCGACGCGTCCAAGGAGGCTACAATAATCACGTTGCCCACCGGTCAACCAAGTCAAATAATTATAATTCAACATCATATCTGCTTATTTTGGCATTTTTTTGTTGGACCCGCGTCTCGTAGTGATTCTACAATTTCGATCTGGAATCAAATGTTGGCACATCAACCGCAAACGGTGATAAGCAAAGAACATATTCTTAATAGAAATAAGATATAGTTTATTTAGTTGAGCTTGCCTTTGCTGTATAACAATAAGAGCAACAGAGATAGTGGTACGGAAAAAAGCGCATAGTTTAGTTCAAACTGATTTTAAGGCATCTCAGATTGGTCTGTTCCTAACGCCTATCCTATGCAGACTGACTTTTATGCGCTCTCGCAACCATTTTTCTCATGTCACTCCAGCTAAATTATCATTCCCATACCAGGCGATTTCCCCAAAGTTTCAACCGACTGAATCCTGCTAACCCTGAATCCCGTTGACGTGATAATCTTCACTACAGACATAGTTTCCTAATGATTACTAGTTGGCATTCTCACCAATATTTAAGATAGCAACATAACTACGCGATCCGTTCATTCTACACGTCTTATTCTTCAGTCGTTTATGTACTTATGCACTCATAAACTTTCAGGCGCGCACAATAATAGCGGCCATTGCATTGTCATCTCATGTTATGAGCGATTGAATTGACAGTTTTTACAATAGGTGTTCACAGACATATCAGAAGCACATTCGAATGAAAAACGAAAGGTTTCTGGTCTTTATGAAGCAAGTCAGCTTTTTCAATAAATAAATTCTTTGAAATAAAAATCCGACCTGGAAAAATAACATCTTTCCAAATAATATTTTACTGATTAAATTAAATTTACTAAAATACATTTCGATTCACTTATAAAATATATTACTTACAAAAACATTATACTTATTAAATTAAAACAAATAGAATGCACTTCGGTATTTTAGAAAACAAATCTACCATTTTAATGAATATTAAAATGCTATTTTAATACAATTATTTATTTACCTAAAATCATTTACTAATTACATTAAATCCACTATAATGTATTTCAGTTTATTATAAAATATTCAACCATTTCAATGGATTATTTATGAAATAAAAACCTATTTTTTAATATTTAATTTACAAAATACGTTACTGATCATATCTCTTAGAAAGTATTCCCGTTTCTTAGAAAACAAGTCAGTCATTTTAATCAAATACTTCGTGAAATTCTATTTTCTAACTTTAAATTTATTTTCTATTTGTCATGTATTATTTTAACAACATTGATTAAACACTTGACTACGCCGAGTAAGGAAATCCAGTTATTAATATTTATGTGTCGAAGTCTGTTAAGACGTTTAAATTAGAAGGTTTTAAGTTTCGGCCCTAACACGGTACGTATTAGTGGACACACCCACCCACTTTAGCTCAATTATATAATAGACAGGGACATTTTCATTGCATAGAAGTTAGCAAATATTATATCACAATACGCAGAAATTGCCATTTTCATGAAACAAGGATGAAAGAAAGAGAGAAGAGAAAATGGGAGGATAGATAATAGGAGCGATAAGGGGACAGATGGATAGAAAAAGAGTGAGCAAGAGAGAGAGATAGAGATAGAGATATAGAAAAGAGGGATGGAGAAAGACAGTTTATGAAATTATATTAGTAGTGCGAGCAGGAAGCAGATGATAACTATTTACACTTATGGTGCCATTTTTACGAATAAATGGATATTTAACAAAATAACGTATTTATTGCTGGTTCAAAATTTATTGGGTTGCCAACTAAGTTCATAGCGTTTTTTTGTTTTGATTTTTTACAATTTTTGAATCTATTGTTTTCAAATTTTGGAATCTATTTTTTTCAAAAATTCTATTATGGAATCATTTTGAAATCTATTTAATTAAATTAATTTAAGTTAGTATAATTTGGATTATTCGGACTACTGTTCTCATCTTACGTGTAATTTGTACAACGTTTCGGCCGATGTAATCTCGGACTTTTTTTTTAGCTCTACCTTGTCGAACTCGGGAATCTGCACAGAATTTCGAACGCAACCTTTAATTAAATACATGGAGTAGCATGCTCTCGTTCCGTCAGCCATAACCAAGTAGAAGTCTTCATTAATTCGCAATTCCTAGTATCACCCGCACTGAGGATTGGGCCTTCAATCTTCAGAAGACTGCACATACAACTAGAATTTTACTTAGTCCTTTATTTATTTACCCTTATAAGACGAAGTAAAAATTATAGACAAAGAAAATCATGGAGAGTAAGACAAGTCAAAGAATCAGCGTATATGTTGGAGCACAATAACCTTCTAAGGAGACATAGTATAGAATTTAATGCGATATGGAAACCATTAATTAAAAATAATAGATAAAGACACCATAATATATATAAATAAATATATATAGTAATATATATATATATATATATATATATATATATATATATATATATATATATATATATGCATGTAATATATATGCATATATACAGAAACTACTCGCCCTCCGGGCAGCAATTACTGAAGCTGTAGTCTTCTATACAGAATAAAAATAATTTTTCTGCAACATTTTATTGATTCGGTGGAAAATCACAACACGATGATCATTGTAGTGTTATTTGATATTTGTTATTTGATATATAGATACGATGTTGAAGAAATTTATTGTGCACGAACATAATCACATTTTATTTATTATGGAAAAACAACGAACAGGTTAATTGATATGGTTTTTCAGATATTCAAAGTCGAATAATTTTTTTGTCAGCATAAAAATGAAACTGAATTTGGTCACTAAAACTGGTTGTATAATGAAATGAATAAACGAAAGAGTGGAACATATATTGGTCAAATAAAGCAAATGTATATCACTGAGTAATTTTAAATGGTTATTCTGCGATTTTTTCATTTATTATTAACAAGCATAACCCATGCCGCGGCGTTCCCCGGGAGAGATATAAATTAAATTTAAAAAAAGTAGAAGTATTAGAGGATACATTTGTAAAAATGAAGATTAAAATAACCTTATAAGTAATTTAAGTGATTAAAATAGGATTAATCTATGTTTTTAATCAAGTAAGATGTATTACTCTATGATTAGGGTCATAATCGATTGTAAGTAGCGGATTATCTGTAAAAATAAATAAAAAACACTGCCCCCCGCTCTAAAGTAAGTGTGATTCAAGAATATGCGTGAAGCCTTCCAAGGTTGGTGAAGGAAAAATTCTTCTAGACTGGGGCGATTTTTTTACTCCACTCCCATTTTGGTTGAAAATTGTATTTACCAACGTTAAAAATCCACCTTTATTTCTCGATGATTAACTAATCCGCACTTTTAACATTAACCATGCTGTTGCTATTTAGTTGCCTCCCCACAATGAGAGAGCTATACAATGGTGGTATTTAATGTGTTGAAAATCCATCTTATAGAAAAAAAATTGCCGCAGCCTAGAAGAATTTCTTCTCCACTGACCAAGGAGAGAAAAGAATTAGTAGAGTATCATAACACTTTCAGTAAAGTATATCCGCTCTCAATTTTCTTGACGGACTGACAGGTGAATAACTGGGGGATGATGTAAATGTATGTGCAACTTAAGTATTCTCCAAATGGCTTCATTGTTTGATATGTTCACTCCGCTAAGTTAATTTTAAAAAACATTTTAAGTTAGCAAATGGGATACTAATAAGGTAATATGAAAGTATCATTTTCTTTTCAGTTTTTTAGAGATGTGAATACCAAACGCCTTTAAAACATTGACGGGGCTAATTTGAGTCAGTTAAAGAAAGACTTATCATAATAAGCAATACATCTTTCTGTACTCAAAACTTTCTTAAAATCAGTTAAACATCAATAAAGATAAACACATCTTGACTTTTCAATGAAGATTCCATCTAATTGGTGCACTTTTTGATGCCACCCATAATGGCGGCATCACGTTGTGAAAATGATTTGCTGACCAAAATTGACCCTAGGTTCCCTAATAATATTGAATAAGAAAATGATTATTATTGGCCAAAAAATAAAAAGAAGAATCCTCCTTTTTGTTGGGGGAAGGAGGTAATGTGACGGGCGTGATATAAAAACAACAGGTTTGGTTGTGTGTTTGTCCGATTTCGAAAACATTGACGGGCGTAATTTAGGTCAGTTAAAGTAAGACTCATCGAAATATGCAATATATCTTTATATGCAAAACTTTATTAAAACCAGTTGAGCAGCAATAAAGATAAACACAACTTGACATTTTAATGAAAAGTCAGTTTAATTGGTGCACTTGTTGATGCCATCCATAACGGTGGGACGAGTCTGTAAAAATGAGTTGGTGACTAAAATTAACCCCGTGACCTAAACAACCTCTGAGTTCCCTAATAATATTTAGTAAGCAAATGATTATTTAGTATTGACAATAAAATAAAAAGTGGAAATAATTTTTTTTGCGGGGTGTGTGTGCAAAGTTTGATATAAAATAATAAAAAACAGGTTTTCTTGTGTTAATATCTGATTTCTTTTTCGAATAAATGATAAAATAAAGAAAACTTCGAGTTACCGTAAAAACTATTTAAAGATCGCTTTTTTAAGTTTCATTCTTCAACTTATATTATTAAAATAATAATATGACTATGATTATTATTATATTATGTTCAGCTGTAATGTTCAAGAATTTAGAAGCGTAAGTTAACCCCGTTACCCAAATAACACCTGAGTCCCCTAATAATGTTGAGTAAGTAATTGGTTATTGCGTATGTGCCAAGAAATAAAAAGTAGAAATCGTTAAAAAAAATTTGTTGGGCGAGGGAGTAAAATAACACAGACAGGTTTTGTGGTGTTGTTTTGTTTTCGAGTAAAAATTTCTTTTAAATTTTTAAATAAGCGTGAAAAAATGTTATTTACAGAATTCTATTTTTAATGTTGACGAATGAAACGTGTATTAGTTGGTTGATATAATAATATTACTATGATTCCTCTTATGTTTATTTTTAACGTTCTAAAATTAAGAAGTGTACTTACTAAACGTGAAAGTGTATTTTGTTATTTTATAATGCAGAGTGTGATGTGTTTTTTTTAACGTAATCCGTTATTCCATAACGTGTAAATATTATGTTTTCGGAATAGTGGAATGATATTCTATGATTGGCGGTGTTTCTGTTTAATAGTTCTGAATGGAATAAAAATAGGCGGTGTTTTGAATACGGGTAGAGTAGATAATTTGCAGTGAGTACTTACAGTGATCGCTGTCTATGTAGATGTTGTATTTGAGAGACTGAATTATCTAGGAATACATATAATAATTATTATATGTAGAAGACATTTTCTGCAAAGACGCTTGAGGAATAAGTGTATTGCAGTAAATATTTTAGTCGTGCACGATGCATGTGGTTATTTTCTTACTATAGTCAAAGTTGGAGGCGAAAATACGTTTTTACTTTATACATACATATATATATATATATATATATATATATATATATATATATATATATATATATATATATATATATAGTAATGTGCAGTAATATGTAGTAATAAGTAATGACCGATAGTGATAAATAGTAAACTGCACATCTAAAATACAAGAATAGGTTTAAAGCTCCCACAAATTTATACAAAAATTGTCCGCAAGAATCCGTGGCGTAACGAATAAAGCACTAAGTAGAAATTCAGTTCTAGGTGCAGTCTTCTGAAGGTTGAAGGTTCAATCCTCATTACGGGCGATACTAGGAATTGCGAATTACTGAAGACTTTTACCCGGTCATGGCTGACGGAACGAGAACATGCTATCCTTGTGGATTAAATAAGGCTTCCGTTCGAAATTCCGTGCAGATTTCCAGTTCGACAAGATACACCTGAACAAGGTCGGAGGTTATATCGGCCGTAACGTTGTGAGAATAACACTCAAGATGAGAACAGTAATCCGAATAATTTAAATTATAAAAATTATCAACTCACATCTAAAAATTTCGGAAACATAATTTAAGTTAATTTCTATTTATTTTCAGATCATTAAAATGGAATGTCAGAAAATCAACATTTTCAACACTTCTTCATTTTTGACGACACGAACTCACGGAGACGCGGTGCGTTCGCTATAAGAGTACCCCTTAGATAATATACCACGGTGTAGGAGAGGGCGCCACTCCCTTTTCAGGATTAATACACTTACCATTGACTATCACCTTATAATGTTGAGTGTTTAACAAGGGAGCATCAAGTATGATTGAACCCTGGCCTCCTGGTCCATTAGCGAACACTCTTACCATTATGCCAGATGAGCCGGTAAAAGTCAGCGTTAGAATCTATAACTAATGGAGATTAGTTATATGTCTGTCCAAACCCGAAACTATACTATTTAACACTTTTTTTTACTATTGTATTTAGTATAGTATAGAGGTTGGTAGAGAAGTATAGACTGAAATAGAATTACTTTTTCACATAAGGTTCATCTATATTTTGGCGGTTGGTAGTATACTATCTGTTCTGTTGTCATGATACCATCCTCCCGAGAATTACCTCCTCCGTATCTATTCTGTTGTAATAAAACCATCTTTCAGGCAATACCTCTTTCTTTGGAGGCAGTAAATAGTTTAACTATTTTTCATTCATCTTCTGTCGCTTCGATGCTGTTCTAAATACGTTTTTTACTCCTCCCACGACCTCTTTGCTAAGATCAAAATGTAGTGTCTGTTCTCACTTATAATGAATATAAACAAAATCTGATTTATTCGCAAATATATCATCATCATCATCATCATCATCATCATCATCATCATCATCATCATCATCATCATCATCATTATTTTCTTTCCCGCCTCTATCTCTCCTCTAAAGAAAAGTGGCTTATCTATTACTAATGGAGATCTGGTATCTGTAGATCTAGAGCCGAAATTATACTATTACTTTTATTAATGTACTATTGTACTTCTAACAATATTTATACAAAATGTGACTAATATACTTTAAAGCTCGCGATATAGAGAGCCACACCGATGATATATGCGAGTTAAATTTATGCTTTGCATAAATATATATAAGTAGATATCTATAACATGAACTGAATGTAGGTAAAAATAAAAACATTTAACATTTTTTTAATAAATATTGTTAGAAGTACAATAGTACATAAAAGTAATAGTATAATTTCGGCCCCACATCTCACATTCAAAAATTCTGATATATATATATATATATATATATATATATACTAGCAAAACCTACCCGCTCTCCGAGCAGCAATTAATTGGGAAGAGGAGGGGGGCGTTAAGTAAAAAAAAAAGTTTTTACTCAGAGAATTCCATAATTTTAATAAACTTTGGCAAATTTGTAGATTAACATCCTCAGCTATATTATCCCCCTCCCTTAAAAATAGATTCTTTTTAGGGTCATTCTAGATTGTTAGGGCATCTAATATATTTTTAACACTAACCCTAAGTTTGACTGGCAAGGTCGTAAAACCACACGCAATCGCCACAAAAAGGTCCCCCCTCCCTAGAAAAAAAATAACGCACAGAATTCATCTTCAATGGCAAAAAATAGTAGACTGTCATTCTAAATTCTAAAATATTTTTTGTTATTTCTCTTTAGGCCAGTTTTTTCATGGTTTTCACACGTAATCGCCTGAAAAAGTAGAATCTCATTTTATCGAGGATGTGGTGGGGTTGTTTGCGGTGTTTATCTAAAATAACATCCAATCTTTCAATATTTTTATTCATGCCATACGAATAATTTATTTAATTAGTTAGATCATTTTAAATTTATTTATTTAATTTTCACCGGAAAGGTAAACACAACTAAAATCAATGGCTTCAAATTAAAATATAAAGAAACGTATAGTTAAAAAAAATAGATTTAAAAAAATTAAATATGGGTAAATTTGCAGATTAACAACCTCCATTAATACCCCACCACTCCGAACAACATGACATTTTGCTTTTTTAGGGGATTACATGTTAACACCGTGGAAAACAAAAAGAAAGAAAAACAAATAGTTTAGAATTTAGAGTACGAGACCACCGGGCCATTGCATTTTTTTAGGGAACTTAACAACAAAATTTTACCACTAACCCTAAGTACGAGTGTCAGGGTCATAAAACCACACATAAAGTAGCGCCCCCCTCCAAAAAAATGCAGCGGATTTAACTCCCATAGCAAAAATGAATTTAGTTAACTGCTCTAAAACTGCCCCGAATTGAATTCATATACGAACATTTTCCCCACTTTAAATTATAAAATTATTGTTTTTTTCTTCTTCTCTCCATCAAGTTAAAAAAGTAAACACTGCAAAAAGAGGGCGATATAAATGGGCAGAGAGGGAGAGAGAGAGAGAGAGAGAGAGAGAGAGAGAGAGAGAGACAGACAGACAGACAGACAGGCAGACAGACAGACAGACAGAGACAGACAGAAAGAGCTAACCACACTCTCGTCCCACTCCCTCTTTCTCTTCTCGCTTCTGCCTTGCTTGTAGCAAGCCATGACCTGCGTGAAGGTTGTCAGTAGGCGCAGGGAGTTAAAACTTAAGGTTTTTAACTTTTGTCCGATTTATTTATTAAATAACATTAATTAATTACTGTTAATAAGGACGAAACTATTTCATATAGATAGTCAAAATAAGCCAATGCACTTCCAAAATAATAATACTAAACAGTAATTAATTATGAATGGTTTAAACAATAGTTATGTTAATTAGGCAGTCAAAAGATTCTCTCTTAATATTGTATCTCCGCTATATATACAGAATATCAAGATTTTATGTTGTATTATTGATTTAGATAACACTAACGCGTTTCGATTATAATATATGAGTGATAAATGAAAAATACATTCGCATTTATATATATGTATATATATATATATATATATATATATATATATATATATATATTACTAGCTTTAAAGTATATTAGTCACTATTCCAACGCATATATATAAATATATATATATATATGTGTGTTCGAATAGTGACTAATATACTTTAAAGCTAGTAATATAAATAAAGAGGAGAGAGACACAACGATGATATATGCGAGTTAAATTTATGCTTTGCATAAATATATATAAGTAGATATCTATAAAATGAACTGATTGTAGATACACACGAAGAGGGAAACTTTTTCTTTGAGGTGAAAAGAGAAAGACAGCAAGAGAGACAGAATAGAGAGGAGAGAGGGGAGAGGAGAGAGGAGCGATATGGCGATAGTAATAGGGAGAGTTGGACAAACGGACGATTAGGGCGAGGCAAAGCTAAGATGGATGACAGCATTTTATACCGCATATCGATATGGCTCGTACATTTGGTAATGTGTGAACTTCAAGAAAATATTTCAAGCAATAGATCACAAATGGAAATGTTGGCAGTAAGAGATAAAGGCTGGGCCGCTACTAACGTCACATCCATCAATTTTGAGAGGCACCGCTCCATTCCCGACACAAACAAAAGTGGTATCAGGCATATAATGTGCAGACGCACTGGCTACAGGTGCAGCACTTGTGACACGAGAATGCAAATTGTGCAATTCGGGACAACGACACATTCAAGCAGACAGCCATAATCACACAAATTGGTCATCTATATGTTACGCATTACTGATGGGTGCTATGCTGTTGCCCACGTTTCTTGTGGGGTTGACCAGGTGGTGAACATCTTTTGCCTCGGTACAGAAGGACGACGACAATTTTAACGCTTATTATATCATATTACCAGTGGATAATGATTTTCATAACTAGATGTTCCGGCTTTATCTATCTAGACTTTCCATTACACGTTTCTCCACTAAAATATTAGCAACTACAAATCATTTCCCATGTCACATGACAAAGATAAGCAATCAGCTATCTTCTAATATTGGGTTATAGCTTAACCCCACCGTTCTCATAATCTGTTGCACTTGGAAAATCATATATCTACACTTAACTTTAAAAGTATACGAGACGTAATCATAACCACTATCATTTTTTATTCGACTTTGATTTCAATCGAAAATTCACAAACTGTTATATATCTTTTAAGATATTCTTCTTGCAAGTCTTTTTTACTATATTATTATTATTATTATTATTATTATTATTATTATTATTATTATTATTATTATTATTATTATTATTATTATTATTATTATTACTCACCAGGAGTTGTCATGCAGGTCATCGTCAGTGATTGCTCACCGACAACACCTGTTGTGTCCCCCGGATTTCCAGTATTATTCACCTCTTTTCGATAACCACCACAAATAACCATTGCTGTATCGCAACAGTCGTTTACCGTTGATTTCTCGCTGGTAAGGACCATTGATTTTCTCTGGGATTCGGGTGGCAATAAGCCTCCCAAAGGTCCCAGCATTCTCCGCACTCTTCCAATGGAGATCTGATTTGTGCTGTCCCTCCTCGGTCTTCTCATACTCTTGCATCTATTATTACCATTACCATTATTGTTATTATTCCAATTCGGTTTCGTCTCTTCGTCCACAGAGTTTACATTTGCTTTTTTCTCGAGTTTTATCTATTTTAGCTTTAATGCAGTTTGTTCCAATCGCATTGTTTTGTGCAGCTGTCAGTGGCGATTCCGTTTCTTTATTCAAGTGTCCTTTGCTTAGCCATGTCCAAGGGTTTTTGGTGGCCCTCTTCTTTTTTCATTTTTATGGATCGTCTTTGTAGCTGTTTCGCTTCCCATTTTTCTGTCCTTGTTTTTTTTTTGTTTCTCGTTTCTCAGGTCTTTTTTTGTTATCTTCCATGCAGTCTTCTATACTTACCAGTCCCCCCTTCGTTCCTTTTCACGTAGAGTCGGTCAGTATCATCTTTCGGGTTGAATACATTTTTCATGGTTATTAATTTCCTAGTTTTCTGGTTAAGATACCTAAGTTCTTCTTTGGCCCAGAGTATCTATCCCAGGGTATCTTATTAGTGATACCGCCCAGGTGTTTATTCCTTTTACAATATGTCTACTATATAATTTCATTTCCAAGAATTTTCTTGTTCATTTTATTTTTTTCCAATTTTCTCTTTCATTCATGTAGATTTATGGTGTCTTATTGCAGAACTCAAACATATTTGTAGGTATCATGTTCGCCAAGCTCCCTTATCTCTTCTTGGTTGGGCTATTATAATAATAATAATAATAATAATAATAATAATAATAATAATAATAATAATAATAATAATAATAATAATAATAATAATAATAATAATAATAATTATTATTATTATTATTATTATTATTATTATTATAATAATATAATAATAATAATAATAATAATAATAATAATAATAATAATAATATTTTTATAGAAACGTATTATTATCCTTTATTATTCTTGTATAAAAGTAAAGAAACTTATTATTTTGCCATCTAATTTACATACGTGTTTGTGGTGTGTACAGGCACACTTATATAAATTCGATTACGACGTTTAAAAAAGAGTTATTCTTCCTCTAAAGGCTTACAGAGATATTAAGGCATGTTAGAGAGTGGTTGAATAAACGTAGAGTAAAAGAGGGCGAGATGACTTATTGAGTTAATTATAAATTACAGCTAATTAGAATAATCCAAATAGATTTTTTCGAACATACCTCAATCCCAAAACGGAAGTATATTTTAGCATGTATTTTGAATGATTAAAGTGTATATGAAAAAGTATGAGGGAAATTAAGTTTGCTTAATTCACATTTAGTATAATAATAGATTACTGTCAAGTAATATAGGCATATATTTATAACTACAATAGCAAACTTTTCTTAATAAGCGCGAAAGATGTCTCTCCAATTTTAGGTCTATCTGTTTTCTTCTCTGCATGTATAACGGTCGGTCTTACTATGTTTTCACTCGGGTGTGTCTGCTTTCTTTTGTATCTCCGATCACCACATTTTTATTTAAGAAATCTAAAATTTAAATTTTGATTATTAACCTTTGGTAGTTATGTTTAGTAAACAATGACATTTATGAAGAATACATTCTAATTACGTTAACGCATTAAGTAAAGAAGTATAATTTTCAGTTTTATTATTTAAATTATTTTAATTGTAAAACATAGTTGAGTTTGCCACTGTTTATTCTTATTGTTATCCCTTGATATTTAGAAACGAGAACAAAATCATCATTTAATGTACATTTAAATGAATATATAATTACACAAAAAGTCAAATATTTTTCTCTCAAAATGTTTGCTTGATAATTTATATTAGTTTGGTTATTTATGCTACTAAGCTCATCTTGGATGTTATTCTCACAACGTTTCGGCAGAGGTAACCTCCTTCTTCAGGTAATCTTGTTAAACTCGGAAATCTTTATGCCGAACTCGGGAATACACATTTTCTAACTGAACCCTTTATTTAATTCACTGGAGTAGATTGTTCTCGTTCCGTCAGCCTTAGCTGATAGAGCTTTTAAGTAAGTAAATCTCATTTTATTCTTAGTTAGTATCGTCTATAGTGAGTATTGAACGTTAAACCCCCGGAAGACTGTTTGTAACCTAACGCCTTTATCCTATCATAAAGTATATTTTCTTTCATAAACAATGGAATGTCTATGGATACCTCTAGGGTCTATATTAAATGGATACGTATGTATATATGTACATTCGCAATCCTATCTACAATGCAACCATATTAAAAAATAAATGCACTTTAATCTATGTCTGACTTGTCCACCAAGTTTCAATCATTGATATCAAACAGTCTTTGTTTTATCGTTGTTCAATTTTAAGCACACCTTCATAAAACGTGCACTATTGTTAATAATTCCCACACGATCCTCTTTGGTCTTGCCCTGATTTAAGCCGCGATGGCCCTCTTGAATTCAGGAATTGTCTGGGGATTTTTTTTGATAGACATTATCTTTAAGATAATCTCACAGATAAAAATGTAGTGTTGTAGTCCGATGAGTGTGAAACACATTCAAGACAACACCTCCTACTGATGAGACGATCATCAAATTCCCCCCTCATATTATTGAACGGTGATGAAACAGAAACTTTTAGAAATTCATAATTGGAACAAATTGGACTATTAAAGCACTAGACTGAAGTATATTTGTGCCAAATATTTTTACATTTAAAAAAGGATTGGGAATTCTATGAACAATTTGATAGGTGGCATTTTTATGGGTCACCATATACGTGTACATCACTGTTCCCAGAGACGTAGGAATACTAAGGTTGTGTTTTGGCGTGTGGTTAACTCACTAGCCACTGTGAAAACATCTATCTAAAAGAGATAATTTGATGATGTGATCTATTTTCAGTTGTAATCAACTTTTGAACTTAGTTTCGCTCCTTCATAGATGAATTATATAACATAATAACTATAGAACCACTGTGACCAGTCTTATGGGATTTGGAACAGGAATTCTATGTATGAACCCGAGAAATAATAATAATAATAATAATAATAATAATAATAATAATAATAATAATATATATATATATATATATATATATATATATATATATATATATATATATATATATATCATGGTAATCATCCAGGTAAAAAAATATCCATAGGGTGGTAATCCAGAGAATTTTAACCGGGTTTATAAAAAGTGCTCAATATCAAAATAGAGCTATCTCCAAATATGATCTGAGGTTAAGATCGGATTCTAACTCTTCCTGATGAGATCTCAGTTTATAGTAACTGTTGATCGATAACATCGACATGCCAGTGTCGCAGGTTTTGTACATGCCTGTGTAAATAAAATTATCATATATATATATATATATATATATATATATATATATATATATATATATATATATATATATATATATATATGTATAAATATACTTCTGTTTGATTGCTTTTCAACTACCTAACCAGTCAAAGATAGTTTAAGAGCTACATTTATTTTACCAAAAGTACTGGGTCTGGTGTAGCAATCGGTCTTCATTTGGTTTCAAGACATCGCCAGGATTAACAGTAGCAGCACGTGAAGTTTTGCTTAAAGGAAACTATCCAAGAACCCAAAGAACATCTCCCACGTGGAACAGATATCCCAATGAGGAAGTGGGCGACCCTGAACCGAGCAAAAGCGACAGTTGGAAGGACAGCCAGTAACATCCACAGGTGGGGAGCCAGAAACAGCAAGCAACTGCCTTGTGAAAATCTTAGACAGACAATGGAACACATCCTCGGTTACTGGAATGATGGACCAACTTATACTGACTAAGATTTGACTGTAACCTTGATGCTCGACGATAGATCAGTATTAGCATGCTAAGATATGATGGTGAGAGCTACATTTTTACCTCTTACTCCCACGCGATGTGTGCTATTATAACTTGATCGGTACCAACATGTAACTATTAGCATAGTATAATAGTAATTAAATGAACAGTTGTATGATAAATATAATAATTTTATGATAGAGTTGAAATTCGCGAATTTTATTACTTTTAGACAAGCTTTGCAATAGGTAAGTATTAAAATAAATTACGTATAACTCTAAATTATTATTCGATCATAAGTCTGACATATGCAGATAATCACGATGGGCGACTAGCGTGTGAATCATTTCCCCAGGGTGTTTGGTATTGATATTAAAGCCACCACAATTCAAATTGTTGACAATAGCCTTAATCCACGTTATTTTCGGTTGACCTTTATTCATATCAGCTTTTTTTAGGGCAATTAGTACTGGGGTATCTTCATCCAGTGTCGTGACATGCCCCATGAAATTTAACCGTATTTTCTTAATTGTTTTATTCCAATTTTCATGCTTCGTTTCTTCTGGAGTTCTTCATTTGATATTTTCTTTGGTCACTTAAAGTTTATCGCTTATCTCAGTAGTTTCCTTTGAAAAACATCTATTTTGTCGGTAAATGTCTGGTTTACCACCCATATTTCAGAGTTCCTATTTATTTGCCGCCCCCCCTCCAAGGTTGGTTTTTAATATAGGGAAAATCCAGCTCAACCAAAAAAGACAATTGTGGATTAGAACAAAAATTTAAATTGTCTCAATTTATAAAGATTTCCCCTTCACTGACCAAGAACAGAATAGACTAAGTGTAGCATCGGAACAGATACTACACTTTGTTCCTAGCCAAAAGGCCACGGAGATCACGCACATTTCAGAGTTGTAAGGAATATACTACCAATGTCGGCCAGTGATATGCTAAAACCTCTCACTAACCGACGTAGTTATAGACAAACACACATACTAAGGATTTTAATTGGCACACAAGTACAAGCTGTTGCGTTCAACAACTTGTACTTGTGTCATACAAGCCGAGGTTCATAGTAGCATTATTCTGCCAACTTAGGGCTGACTTGAAACATCAGATCCTTCTTTCTCATAATGAGGTATTACCCGGCTCAGTACTCGGAGGTGTACCCTCCCAAGCCTTACATCCTTTTTCGGGAGTGGGGGGGGGGTTATTGCCGATCGCGTAAGACGCTCCCACAAGGAAATATTGCTGACGGGTCCGTTCACAGATATTTTTGTTCACAATTAGAATGACCCCCCCCCCCCCACAGTAGATCTGTTTTCTCCCAACTCTCGGCCTTGTGTACAGTTTTGCTGAAGTGGAAAGTAAGTAAATTCCGAGGCGTTCCGTAATGACCACACCTTACATCAGGCTCGACTTTGTGTCACATCCAACCATTGTTGTGTGTGGTCAGTAAATAGATGAATTGGATTTTAATTTTTGTTTTGTTAAAGATAAAAACAACAACATATAAATATATAAGCTCTACTAATAACAATGTTAGTATCAACATTATCTGGTCGGAAATATACCAACTTTATTACTGAGCAATAACTTATATAAAAATAATTATGAATTACAACAAATCATCCTTGTTATTCGTGTTTCTTCGGACAGTCTTCGGGCAGAAATACTCTAATTTGTTTAAATAATAAAATGTCATGATCTATTAGAAGCATTGAAGAATTTGGCATATTATATTTTAGAAAGTCTTATCAATGCGAATTTTGAAAATAAAACAACTTAGATCTTACGTACTTATGATATTTCGAGATTATATCTGCTTATCCAATAAAATGTGGGCATAGATGTTCTCTCTCTCTTTTTCTTTTTCTTCGTATCTACTTTCTCATGGCACCAAGCGCGCGCTTTACAAAGTTTATTTCACGGCTTTATCAATTGCCAAAGTGATTGTTTAAAAATTTTTTTTTGTAAAAAGCCTTTTAACGGTGTATACGATTTAGTCAATCTCTCTCTCTCTTTCTCTCTCTCTCTCTCTCTCTCTCTCTCTCTCTCTCTCTATATATATATATATATATATATATATATAGATGGAATCTCTAAGTTTGGCGATGTCGAAGACACCAGTTTATTTTTCTTAAATAGTTCATATATAATTAGTTTGCTTATATATAATAGTTTGTTTATATAAAATGTTTATATATGTATATATCATTAAATACGATTAGTTGATCATTGTTACTAACATTCTAATAAACTTACGTAAGCCAGATTGTATAGTAAATCTCCTTTTTCTCAAAAGTCATGTCATTTTATAATTTAGGCGTTCATACCCTAAAATGTTCGTAATAAACCATAATACTTTCAGACTCTGTATTCATTACAGAAGTGATCACGTCTATGTTAGATTTGAACTGAATTACGTCACGAAATTTCCATCAAATTTATATTTTTCTGTTACTCGTTAAAAAGAGTTGCTTTTATTTGGCAATTTACTCAGTCAAGGTATGCTTATGTCTATAATTTACACAATAAAAGGACTAAAGTTTATCGAAAGCCAAAGAAATGAAATAAGGATTCAAAAGATAGAGACATGACTTTTCGAAAATGTTTATTTAACATGCGTAAATTTGCAAAAAAAGGATAAAATATATAATGAATATCTATCCTGTTTAAGTAAGTTCAGTTATATTCTCACCCCTGCCCATTTCACAGCTGCCTCAATGGTACCCACTCAAAGCTTTCCATATTCATTTCATTCTTTGCCACCACTGACTTCTCACAGCCTGGACTCTCCTCCAATGCTCATAGTAGCCATGACATGTTCTTCAAATTATCATCCTGAGGAAGTCTCACAATAAAGACGAAACGTTGATGAATATATAAAGATATCTCTTGGCTTTTTCCTTTTTCATTTCCTATATATATATATATATATAAATGTAAGTGTGTGTCTGTGTGGGGTAATAAGTGTGTCTGTTTCGTATATTTATTAAATACAAACCTGCATTCTTATATATATATATATATATATATATATATATATATATATATACTCTCACAATTGTACACATATATACATTTAAACATACCACGCATGCACACACACACACACATATATATATATATATATATATATATATATATATATATATATATATATATATATATATATATGTGTGTGTGTGTGTGTGTGTGTGTGTGTGTGTGTGTGTATAACATGGGAAAATAAAATATTGCCTGTCAACAAGCATTTGAGTTTCATGTCATCTCGGACCTGCTCTCTCTTAAAGATGTTGAAATTGCAAGTTTTGGATATTATTAATGTAATAAAATTCCTTCTTGACGATGTGTACCATTCAGTAGCGCGCGCTTCCTATCCACCCTCGCCTCTGACCTTCACCTTTCTCCACCGAACACTTCACACATGTTCATCTTTATAGCTTTCCGACGATTTCGGTAATATCTCCATTTAGCTCGTCGTTCTGTCGTCCCTTATTGATCATCGTTCTACGCATGCGTCGCGCCCCATTCAAACTCTGGCTATCTCATTTTGATCAACGATGGAGAGAGACGTTTCGCTATTCGCCGGGAACAGAGAGATGCACACCGACGAAATAACACACGACTCTTTCATGCAATACAACGTGCCGTCTGGTCCAAGTTGATGTCAACAATTTTGATCGTCTCTGGGGGTTATCATAAAGCTCGTGAGAGGTGTGGCCCCATTTTGAAACCTGTCAAGATATCCATTATTTGCTGAAGGAGCGCATGATTATATAAGGGGTATCAGCTAGCGAATTTCGACGAAGGACGATCACGCGCGATCGCTGAAGTTAACGCTAACATAAAACAAAAGTAAGCAAAGAACAGTATACATGTTCCGACAATACCAGGAGTCTCAGTTAAATGCATACAGATAAAGTATAGTTTACTGAGATTGAAAACACCGTTGCTGGGTTTTACATAGGACTCGCATAAAAGCGATAATTCTCAAAACCGAATTTAAGCGTTAGTCATTCTCAGAGTCTTTACATTTTCAGATTATCGCGAAAGCAATCGACAAAATGTTTAGCTTTTAAGTTTCCGGTTGGGGCATCATTGCGTCATTTAAGCTTATATTAAAAACTATCCCATAATTGAACCGATCCTAACTTTTAAAGATTATGAGTTTAAAAATTAATTTCATTACACCATTTTGAACACTGAGTGCGCAAGCAGATAAAATGTGATCTGGTTTGTAAATATTCACATTCTCATATATTCCATATTAAAAACAGCGAACAAATATAATGAAATTAAAGATGCAATGAAAGAAAAAACATGATTAATTATTAAAATAATTTTTTATTGCTATAAGAATTCAATTGTGGAATTATTTACATTTGTGCAGAGTTTTCAATTAAGTCTATGATATTTACATGTTTATATTTTCTGTCCTACGGTAGGGAACGAAAGAAAGGAAAGGCGATTTTTAGTTTTGTCCCAATCCAGAATGCTCCTTTTTGGGAGCTGGATTTTCCCCATATTAAAACTCGACCATGTGTCTTACTCTGCCCTCGAGGGGAGGCAAATAAAAAAGGACAACTGCGGTTCGGTAAAAAATAACAAATGAAAGTTGATCTCATTTAAACACTGGTTATTTGCTTGCTTACCACTGCAGAACGATGTGGCACAAGGCCGGATGGTTAGGGAAAGCCAGTTTCCCCGAGTTGCATTCTGGCTTGTTAATAAGTATCCATGACGAAACCCGTTGCCATTTCCCGGTAAGGGCGTCTCAGGCGAAGCGGAACTTACCCCCCTCTCAAGAGAGGAGGTAATGTCTGGGAGCGTGCTCCTTCTAGCGTCGAGCTGGACCATACCTCTTCCCAACAAATAAGAGTCTGATACTGCCATGGCAGTCTCTAGGATGTCGGACTGATTGCCGAGACGAACCTCGGCTGGTTTAAATGCTCAACCCTGACGTTATGTTAAACATGACAATAAAATAATCGTCGGACTAGGATCAAAATGTAGTATCTGTTGTGTCCTCGGTCATTAAAGAAGATATCTTTTTAGACTGAGCCAACTTTAATGTTCATCCTAATGCAGAGCGCCTAATTTTGGGGGGCTTCATTACCCGACTTGTAACGACCTATGGCATTGTTCGCTTACAGTAATAAACCCTTTTTATATTTCTATGTTGGCCGTTCGAGTAATTATTTTTTATGAAATTACACAAAGGCCGAAAAGCATGCTGCTTTTTATTGTTAATATCTCCATTACTCGTTGTCCTTATCCGCATTTTAAGAATGTCAAATTAAACGCTCGTTTATGAGGCGATTCGCTGTTCGTCGATGACAACTTGGCCTTTTGGCTAAGATCAAAGTGTAGTATCTGTTTCGATGGATACTGCACCCCATAGACTGGTATTGTCTTGGCCTTCGGGGCTTGATTTACGCCGGTCTATGGGTCTGTCCTGTGCATTTCTGGGAGGTCCACTCTCCCAGGCTTTGCCTCCCCTTTTTGGGGAGGAGTAAATTTATTGCTTACTGCCTGAGGCGCCCCTACCGGGGAATGCCGACGGGGCTGTCCAGGCAATTTTTAAACCCCACTTTCCCGACCCGACCTTGGGTCACATCTTACTTGTGGGAGTAAGATAAAAACTGGCCTTGTGCCTAACTCCTGGAGAGGAGTAAATCAATACTAAGTAACAAAGAAATCAACACAATGCAACTTCTTAAAGAAATATAAGTCTTTCTTTATAATGTGTTGTTTCACGCTTAGAAAGTAAAGTTCTTTTCCATAACAATTACCATTTCTTAACGTAACGTATTCAGTTGAAGACCGAGTAAATAGACCAGTAGACCAGATCTAACTTTTCATTTGTCGCGTTTTTTGGCGCTTTCGCCCATTATTTTCACGAAGAAGGTATTAGCATACTAAACATGTTTCTGAATGTATCCTGATCATTTTAAAGACATATCTGCTGATGTATTACTCATCTTTAGAATAATCTGTTTGTTCCTAAACGCAGTGGACATCCTATAAAACCCGTGACATTCGGATTAGCCTACTCTAGCCAAACCTTCTGAATATTTTACACTGTGAAGTAACACACCAACCACTCGAGAGCATTTACGCCATACAACTTGCCGTTTGACCATTGCCCAACGATGCTAATAATTCGGATTGTCTATCATGTATCATAAGCTAGCGAGAGGAGAAGGAGGACAGAGGTGCCTTTAGAACGTGTTAAGATATTTGATAGACGATCGGATCATTATGCGGCGTATGCTCTGAAAAATTGTGACTGAATTTTAAAAAGTATAAATACGGACATGTTTTATTGATATTGAAAAACATGTTGTAGTTTTTTTTATTGGGTTCTTGATTTGTTGTATTCCATAATGTGGGTTCGACGTACTCTCTTCTTCTTGTTAAAAGTTTTGCTTACCTATGTTTATGTAGTTGAAGAGAAAATAAAATGTATTGCCTACTGCAGTGATTGTGGGTTGCGTGATTGTCGTTTAATCGTATTTATTGAGTAATAGAACTTGATTGATTTTGATCCGATCTCGCCCCCCCCGCATTGTTCCAGTTTCTTTTCATTTCTTTTTATAAAACATAAAACAAATGTAAGCATGGAAATTAGATTGGAATCGTTTCGATTTCAATCCCATTACCATGGAGATTGGCCTTTGGGGGCTGATTATTGACCTATGATAACCTTCAGGGTTGACCTCAATGAACTTTACACTTCCTTGCCCATGACTTATATGTATGCTTAATTAAAATAGCTAAAATGTTCGTCACAAGATCGAATTATAATACTGAGTATGGTAACACGTTTGTAAAAATAGAGATTACATCACTGAAGTTATGGGCTTAAAACATTTTTAATTTTGTGGATATCAGCTTCCACGAGGAGTCGTATAATTTAAATTTACACAGTATTTTAAATCTGTACAATGTTGTGTCATTTTGGTTTATATCAGAGGTACAAGGACAGGAATCTTCTTTAAATGTGTCAGAAGCAAAGCCCAAAATAGTTCGAATCAATCACAAACACAAATATCTTTATTTATATAAAGTTAAGTATGTGTATATGTTTTTATATTTGTATATATATGATCAACTCTTAAACTAATTAACCGATCATTATGCATTTTGGAACATAGCTGGAAGGCGTAAGTGGAAATACAGTTGGCTATATTTAGTTTTATGCAACAAAGTAAAAGGGGTATAAATTCAGATACCTCCGATTTTTTGTGAAATGTTAACAAGTTTCTTTGGATTAGTTTAAAGGGATGTTAGGAGACAAAATATGGACATAATCTTCAATTTTATCCATAGTCATTGAACACAAATTAAACTTCACTAGAATAAACACCATGTAATGGATTTGGATCAAAATAGGAATAAGGATTCTAGACATGAGGTTTAGTATCATTATATCTTGATTTTTATCTGTCTTAAATGACATAAAAATGATGCAAATCTGTTCATTTCGGGGAATGAATTAATTACCTGTCCTGGGACGGTTCTTCTTCTTCTTCTTCTTCTTCTTCTTCTAATAATAATAAATAATAATAAATAATAATTAATAAATAATAATAAATAATAATAATAATAAATAATAATAATAATAATTATATATATATATATATATATATATATATATATATATATATATGTATATATATATATATATATATATAAAGTGGTGTACTAAAAGCGAACTTTTAGGAAAGGTAAAACCTATTGTGAAGAGTATACAGCTCAATATCCAGGATAGAGCAGGTAGATATGAAGAAGAATGGAAAGGAATTAGAAAAGCAAAAGCCAAATCAAAATTCAATTCAATTGCTCAGAGCAAGGTATATTCCGCAAAAAGGCAATTTATTCAAGTTAAATATTCTTTAAGCCAGGCTTGTCAAAGATCAAAATCTTATCATCAGAGGAAATCGTTGGGATAGATAAGTTGGCAAAGGCCAAGATTTAAAATTTGAAAAATAAAATAAAAGTTGTAGGGAAAGAAACACAGAGCAAAACTCTGCCCGAATGCAAGCAAATGTCCGATTAGATAGTACTTAAAGACATACATATACTTTTAGAAATACACCTCTCTCTAAATCTACATCTTTGGTTAGATATATTTGTCATCCCAAGAATAATAACATTAAGTTTAACCTTAAGGGGCAATTAATGAGAAAGATTAGACTTTACACATTCTTAGACAGATACTATTATTAAACACAATGCCCCTTTTGTTGAATAAAAAGGATGAGGTTTTGTCCAGTTGTATGCATAACAACTGGTACACATATAACCATTTTAAAATACCTTAGCCTTTAGCTATCCTCCCACTTTTCTAGGCAATCATTAGAATTGTGTACACAATAGATGAATTGTGATCCTTGTACATTGCCTTTTGCTAAATAATTTGCCCATTCTTCTTCCTTCTTTTCATTCCCTACACCTGTAACGCTATTATGAATTTTCTGGTTTCTATGTGCTTACAGTCTACTAAACCTACTACCAATATCAGATATGATCCACACATATGATGTAGCTATTTATACTTTTGACACTAAAATTGATGCATTAATATTGTTTCACTCTATATTTTCGCAACATTTTATTAGATATATGTCTACTTTTGAGACTGTAATCTAGATTCAATGTAAAGTTTAGATGCCTTTGGTTTTAAACAATGATTGGTATTTTTCTAATTTACCCACTACAATGTCTGGATAGTGTATACCATTTTATCTGATTGATAAATGTTTAAACTATGTGGCATACCCCTTAATTTTATCAAATTACAACTTTGAATTTCTCGAACCCTTCCTTTCATTGGACCATTGGATTTTCTGGCTGTGTCTAACTTTTTTCTATTTATTTCCTTAGATACATATTCCCACTATTTACGCTAGTTATAGATTTAACACATATTCATATGTGTAAATTGTCTTATTTATTAATTTAAATTTTTATTATTTTGTAATTCCCTCACTTTTATTGTAGTCCTAATTTTAAGTTAATTCCTATCAATATTCTTATAATATACTGTAATTATCTGGCAAGTTCTATTTGCATACAAGTATTTCCTGTAATTAAGATATTATAAGGCCTCACATTCTAAAATGTTGTTGTATCCCCAACTGACTTTAATCTACAATTCTGATTTCTTAATAATATCTAATTGTTTTAATAGACTTTTCTATATTTCTTCTTGAATAAAATTGCTTACATGCAACTTTAATACCTTTCGTAAGCTTCCTTCTGTACTATTTTAAGTTGTTTACGCTAACAAAACATTTACCTATTTGTAAATTTCGACTTTGGTTGGAGTTGTCTCCCTTAGACTAATCAATATCATGTCTATGACATTAGATTCTTTGCCTGGCGATTAATTTCAACTCTTAACGTAAACCGGCGGTGATAAATATACAGTTCTTTTGATTTCGTTTCCGTTGAAGATCGATGGAATGAGCGGTCAGTTGATGGTTTGAAATGCTCACTAGTTTTGACTGTTGGAATTATTTCTGGCTTCATGAAATAATTTCATTGTTATTGAACTAAGAAATTATCGAACTGATTCTGTGATAGCTTGATTGGAATGACTTAATAAGACTACCCCCCCTTTTTTCGATAAGGGCATTTAAGATAAGTTCCTTACATTGGGTTTGTGAAATTGTTGTTTAAGAATTTGTGCCTAATAATTGTTTTTTTGTGTACTACTGTTATTGATAGTTTTATGTTGTTTTTCAATTTGATGTATTTGTAATGTCATTTTGCGTATTAATGTGTGTATATATATGTAAATGTGTGTATATATATATATGCGTATGTGTGCGGATATATATATATATATATATATATATATATATATATATA
>OY744524.1:42842259-42849759 GCA_963556195.1 Sepiola atlantica
CCGCTAAATGTTCGTCACGGGTGTTTACCAATACGGCCCCGAGCTCTTTCAATATCTCTCTTAACGTTAGCATTTCCATTTTGGTGGACGATCGGAAGAGTCCTTTGACGTGACTCGGTAGCCCATTTATAAAGGCACATTTTATCCAATATTCTAGCAGCATTCCACCTACCAGCCGTGCTAGTTGTTTACTGTCTGTTAGGAATTTGTCTGCAGTCTCCCTCGACATAATCTCGTTGCTCTTTCGATAACTGCCGATATGTTTCCCGGGCCGCGTCTTTCAACCGTAGTGGAAGAACTTGCTCTATCTTGGTTATCTCGCAAAGTTCACACGTCAATTTCAAGTCTTTCAACCATTCTACTATTGGTACATCTGTCGCCGTGCAGCAGAACTCAGTGATAAGCCGAATGTCAAATTGTCTGGACGCCATTGTTCTAAAAGGGCCGAAATAGCTTGAACGTACTTCTATCGTATCAAAGAACCGCCGAGTATGAACCACTCCAAATATGCGCCTTATTTCTGTCCCAAAGGATAATAAAAAAAGACAACACCCTTGCCGTAGACACTGTCACTTTTATTCTAATTGTGGCCTTGTGCCTAATTTGCATACGTTACAAATATCGTTTTGCCCGAGACGAGACTTGTGACCCACGAGTTCACTTATTTTAATTTACTTTAATCTATACTTTAATTCAGCGTCCAGTCTTGCTTGCAAACACAGCACGCCACGACTGGCTCAACGTCAGTAGTCTGGGGGTTATACCTTTCAACCTCGTTAAACTTAATTTATCACTTCTTCATAAAATGGATGCGTTATGATTTACTTTTCCAGGCGAAAAGTAAAAGGCTTCACCGACGGTGTCGACATTTTTCCGTCCTCTCTCGAATAATTTTTCCAGAAATTCATTTTCTGAATGACTGACGATCGCTATTCTTCATTAGCTAATTTTTTTTTAACCGCCAGCCAATCCCGTCTATTGAAGCTCTGAGAGAATGGGAAAACGAGGAATAATAGCACCACCCAGATCTCGAATGGAAGGGCATTGCGATTACTGGAATTGTGAGGAGGATTATTGTCACTCAAATTTCAGAAAAAGAACACCAACCGTTATCAGCGATCACTCACTAGTAAACGGTTGGTCTGGAAATACCAAGTTAGTTCCAATAATAAGGCTAGGCAACGAAAACTACTAGAAAATATACACTTGCGTCAGTCAAAGCCCAAGGAATGTTTCTGATTGTTATCAATAAGAAATCACTGGTGTGAGAACACGGAGGGAATAATAACAATAATGGTAATAATAGGTGCAGGAGGATGAGAGACCGAGGAGGGACAGCACAAACCAGAGCTCCACTGGAAAAGTGCGGAGAATGCTGGGACCTTGGAGAGGCTTATTGCCACCCAAATCCGAGAGAAGACCAATGGTCCTTACCGACGAGAAATCAATGGTAAGAGGCTGTTGCGATATCGCAAGGTTATTTGCGGTAGTTATCGAAAAGAGGTGAAGAATATGGAAATCTGGGGATGCTTGTTGTAACTCAGACTCCAAGAAATACGACTGGTTATTGTCGGTGAACAATCACTAACGATGATCTGTGTGAGAACTCCTAGTGAGTACAAATATTAATAATAATATGGAAGTAAGAAAAGAACAAGAATTTGATATCACCTCCTGCCACGTACTGGATTTTGTATTGAAATAATTAGCTTCAAATAATCCAAATAAGAAATGACCCACAACAAAAGCAAAATCCGTCATATGGGGAGAGTTGTAACAGCTCTGTTACATATTCTTTCATTCATAATATTGAGCACTTTACAAAATAAATTTTAGAAAACGTATCATTTATTAGTTTTCTTTTAATACGTAATTTTAGATATTTTTATTGTAAACTTTTTGAAATTGGACATGTATATTTATGAGGTTCATTCACAAGAGTATATATTCCACACACATATAAGCAGACACATACATTAAGACCCCCCCCCACACATGTATATATATATATATATTTATTATGAGATAAAACTTAATACACATATATGTACTCACACATATACATCTGTATATAGGTTTACATATATAATTTTTAGAATAAATCAAGTATCATTTTTATTCGTATATATATATATATATATATGCATAAATTGTATAAATATATACATATGTATACATATATATATGCATAAGTTGTATAAATATATACATATGTATACATGTATATGTGTATGTATATGTATATATATATATTTATATATATATAAATATGCATAAATATATACATATGTATACATATATATGCGTATGTATATATATATATATATATTTATATATATATAAATATGCATACATATATATATGTGTGTGTGTGTGTATATATATATATATATATATATATATATATATATATATATATATATATATATATATATATATCAACTTGATAGATGTAAAAGCTGATAGATATGTATGTGGGTTTTATGCATAACTAGAAAGCAGGTCAGCAGGTGGCTGTTTTCGGCAATATCAACATCTTTTTTCTTCGTTTGCGAGACTTTAATTTCTTGTTATAATAATATTTGGCCAAGAACTTTGCGTATAAATAATAATACAATAGAAGGCGCATGGAGTCGGGAAGGGTTATGTGATAGTAAAGTTGATTTTGAAATCGAAATTGTTCCGTGAGCAGGAGAATGAATTGGCGTATTCCACGTGTTGGCAGGTGCATCGGTGCCGTTCGAAGAATGGAATAGGCTGTTAATTATTTACGTGGCTTATAGACGACACGGCACAAAATAAAAATGGCTTATGAGACTGATTATTTGAAAAAAAAAGGATAAACAAAAAGTGGAAAAAGACAATAAAACATTAATGTGGGAACCGGTTCATATAAGAAATATTTTTAAAAAATCTCGTATGTTGTATACATGTGTACATTTCATTTGAATGCCGACTTGACAGTATGTATACACATTGTCTAAAAAAAACACGGAGCACACACAATCATAACACAAATAAAATTACATAAATCATTAGTTTGATTTAGCAAGATATTGCATCTAAGTGTTATTCAACACACACACAAAAACAATAGAGCACTCTTAGGCAGTTGGTATTATTTACCTTCCTTATGGCTTGTGCGAATTTCACAGTTGATACAAGCTCCGACCATCGAAGAAAACAGTCGGCTTTCAATTTCAGCTTGAAGCACAACAGTCTATCCACCATGAAGGGCTGTAATATAACGAAACAGTCAGTCTATGGATAATATATATATATATATATATATACAAATAATTAAAAAGAAATAAGTTATTTACTATTAAGTTAAAACATGTTTATTGTAAAGTTGAAATACATATAATAGTATTGAATATTGTAGGAATCGTATCAGTTCATTCCGCTCTTTAGGTCATTATTGAAAATTTTTTTTTTAACAATATTCCAGACAGGAATATGTATTTTCTAAGAGAGAAACTGTATCGGAACCCATTTATATATAGTAAAGTATCCACTTTTGCTTCGTGTGTTTGCTGAATATGTATGATATTTGCCTTTGAGAAAATAAAAACTAAAACAATTAAATAAAAGAAGCTGCAACTCGCGATGTAGTCCGGCATTTGGTAGCATGTATTATCTATTGTCTTCTCTTTTTTATCCACATGAGAAATGCTACTTCTCGGAGAATCTTCTTCCTTTATCCGTCAGTTATGAAATGTGAAATTAGGTACAAATTCACTCGTTAGCTTCAAAGCCGTACCTTTGTTAAAAACCGATGATTTATTAAAAAAAAACATACGACTCTTAAACATTTTCGTCTGGCGTGTATGTTTAGTTTGTCCAGATAAAGTTCAAAATAGATTTTATAGAAAGCTATCCGCATATGTGTGATATCGGCCTTTGAGAACAAAAATAAAAACAATTCAATACAAAACCGCAACTCACTCCTTCGTTTATTAGTCTCTGATAAGCATTTTGTAGGACATTTAGAAACATATATTAATATATTGTTCTGAGAAATCTCCAACAGTCCTTCTCTTTCATCCAGTGGCAAGAAGCAGTCCAAAACGGCTGGAAAGTAAAAAGCAGATAAAACTGGTGTTATTAAGAGAAGGAAAACTCCGAACTTAGTTGCAAAAGCAAGGTTTGAGAGTTTAGTTTACCCTTTATTTAATCTATAGATAGACGAAGGGAATATGGATTAATACTTTTTTCTCAAGGGTATTAGTGAAATAAACGCAAAAGCTTTGGCAGACACGCAGTTTCTCTCTCTCTCATATATAATACTTTTTAACAATAAATATTTATTATTATTACCTACATACATTATTGTTTCATGCTTATACAATCTTCAGTATAGGATATGTTAAATACTGCTAGTCAAAGGATTCGAACTCAGTTGCAAAGTCACCTTTGACTTTACAGCCTGATATTCAACCCCCAGGCCAACATCAATTAACATGAAAATTGAGACAGTTTAAACTCTATAAATGACAAATTAGCGGACATATATACAGTAAGCTAAGTCAGATAGTGTTCAACAGCAAAGGTTGGAACATCGCTTTACGTCTAGTTTGATTGCTTATTATGAAATTCTCATATTCACCAATCCTTTATTTAAGGGGTTTCATGCTTATGCAATCTTTGGTGTAAGTGTTTCAAATTTTGTTGAACAGAAATCAATAAAGTGCTCAATCGTAAGTTTTGCGAAAATAAATAATAGAACACCAATATAGACAGCCTCAGTAAACAATGAAGGATTAAAAAAAACACCACGCACTGACAGACAGTATATATTGTCGTATTCTACGTTTTTTCCATTCTTTTTCAATTTGTTTTCGTTTGCTGAGGCGCTGAGGATTTCGAGGAGACCAACATGATTTTTATAACCCAGAAAAGGCTAGTTCGTAACAATGACACCCAGGTTCGCCTACAAAAACTTTAATGAATAGCTTTTAAATAAAGTATATATATATATATATATATATATATATATATATATATATATATATATATGATACTAAAACCGACTAAATCAACGTTTATTTTATTAACACTTTTTCCGATGTATTTTACCTACAGAATATACATGCTTAAGTATTTCTGAAATTTGGATTGAGTTATGTTTGAAAAAAATCCATTTAAGGTGTTCAAATTAGCTTTAATTTGCAATTAACTCACCAAGTAACTTATCTCTTATTAAGTTTCCGTCTATAACCCTTTGCTCTCTGACTGTATCGTGTTTGGACACCCGCTCATATTTTATACGGTTTATATCACTTTTGTTTCCATGACTCTCTGTCTGTCTGACTGTCTCCCCCCCCTTCTCTCTCTCTCGGAGTGTTTATTGACAATCGAAGATAATAAAGAAAAGATAAACATAATTAAAATAGTATATGATAAACAATAAGGAATAACACTAGAGTAAGAGAGCGAAACACACACACTGACACACACACACACATATATAGAGAGAGAGGGAGAGAGATGAAAGCGACTAATTTGTGATTTTGCCTTTTAACTAGCTTTGCAAACTCACCCTTTCCTGATTAAAACAATCTAATTGAGTTCAATCGGTGAGCTTATAGGTCACATTTTTCTAGCACACACACATATATATATATATCTATTAATAATGGAGTTTACGTATCTGTCTGTCTGAAGTCGAAACTCCATCAAAGTAGTACGACTATTTATTAAGTCCGCTAGCTTCATTATATACTACGAAAAAAACCGGCATAAACACTATGGGCATTTCTCAATTTACATAATCAATTGGTTTTTAACTTCTAATAAATTAGTATTCGCAAACATACACTCAGGATCGTTTCATTCAGATTTCATCATGTATTTAGGCACTTCTGCTCGCTAATAATCTTACTTATAAATTATAATTATTGAATCAAACTGTTTAATTAAAATAATAATTGATTTAAAAATTAATGAGTTACGTAGTCATTTCATCTACGTCCAATTGATTAAACAGCGCGCAGAACGTAAATCCATTGTAACAATCTCCCTCCGTTAACTCAGTTTGGACGCAATACAAGCGCGTAATTTAAAATGTAAACAAACGCTGATATTACCGTGTTACTTTAACTTACGCTGTTAAGCTTTAATTCACAAACTGTTCTTATTATTCCATGTTTTATTTATTATATGTCAACAAAAAATAATATAACTGATTTTAGAAACATATTGTTTAATTAAAAAAGATTATTAAAACACACACACACACACACATAAAAGAGTACGCATTTTTACATTGTTTCATTTTATAAACACTTTTCTTCCGATTCGAAAAATACTGTTCGCTGTATTTATTTATTTTTTTTAAATTGTTGATTTTAACAATTTTATTGAATCAAATTGTTTAATTTAAATAAAAATCGATCTAAAAATTACTACTAAAAAAAACACACACATTGTAACACACACACACACACACACATTCTAACAAATTTAATTAGGTAAACTTTCTTTTCTAGACCACTTACATAAGTAACCATGTTCATTATATTTGATTTTTTGGTGCTTTCACACTTTAGGACCCGCGCTAACTTTGACTCCATCGTTTGGGTTAGGGTCACGGTCAAAGTGGGGGTTAGGGTTAGTGTTTGGGTCATCGTCAAAGTCAGCACATATCCTACAGTAAAAGCATACAGATTTTTTTATTGTTTAATTTTTACTTATGGAGAACGGTAACACAAAAATCAGGGTGGGGTCGAAATTTCTTTTTTCTTTACTTACATCTACAAATATACTTGGTCATAAATAAAGAATATCAACGTCTAACCACCCAAGAAATATGACTGAGGCTACATCAGTTTACACGTCAGCGTTAATTTTTGACGCGGCCGCCTAGCAAAAATATGCGACCGGAGGGAGCATATATTTGCTAGTACATATAAAGAAATTATACTTATATATATAAATATGCATAAAAAAGTATGATCAAACGGAAGAATTATGTTATGTTTAACAATGTTTTCTTAAATGAAAGAATGCTGCTGAGATACACACAATATATATATATATATATATATATATATATATATATATATATATATATATATATATATATATATATATATATATATATATACAGTGTGTTTCAAAAGTCTTGGGAACATAACGATTTTTAATAACTCAAAAACTATTAGGAGTTGAAAAATGAAATTGGTACCGTTGGAAAGGTTAAAGTTTCAAGTTTTGTGGGGAATCTTCAAAGTTGCTCAATATGAGCACCATTCGTCACACGGCAGACATCTAGTCGATAGTCCATTTCCTGCCAAACGCGTTCCAGCATCTTGACGTCAATGGTTCCCACAACTGCCGTTACTCGAGCCTTTAGTTCGTCAATATCTCTTTGAAGGGGCGGCACATAGACTTGTTGCTTGACAAAGCCCCAAAGGAAAAAGTCACACGGGGTAAGATCTGGAGACCTAGGAGGCCAGGGCATGGGAACGTCATCACCTCGCCCAGATCTCCCAATCC
>OY744524.1:42854759-42904759 GCA_963556195.1 Sepiola atlantica
GAACAACCGATACAGTATCATTTGAGCTAAGTCCAATGAACGCAATTTGAAGTGAAGAACAGAGAAACAATGCAAGTCTGCCTTGTTAATACACTTCCAACGAGCTATTCCAATTCCAATACATACATTTATACTTTTATACTTAATACATTTAAACTTGTATACTTTTTACTTTTGTACTTTTATATGCACCTTGTCAGTTAATACTTTTAACTTTATGTATTCCCTATATTTGATACACCAATTGATTCTTGAATTCTGTCATTTTTTACTAGAAGCGACTTGCTGATATGTTTCAAATGAGCCATCAAGCAGTGTCAGAAAATCATTTTATGTTTAGATTAAGTCCAAAAATGTGTATTTGGCCCAAAATGACCAAATATGGTCATTTGGGCCCAGGCCCCCCCAAAATTGAAATTTCTGTTTGTTCATTTTTCACCAGAAGCGACTTGCTAATATGCTTCAAACAAGACCTCAACCACTATCAGAAAATCATTTCATGTCTAAATTATGTCAAAAAAGGTATTTTTAGTCCAAAAGGCCCTAATATGGTAGTTTGGGCCCATACGCCAAAAAATTGAATTTTTAAAAATATTTATTCATCTATCACCAAGAGTATTCTATTCCGCTTCTAACGAGCCATCAACCACTACCAGACAATCATTTTAAACCAAAATATGCCTCATAGAGTGATTTTTTCCTAATTTGCCCAAATAAGGTAATTTGAGCTCAGACGCGAAAAAATTGAAATATTTTGAATTTTTCTTTTTCTATCATTAAAATAATTACATTCCGCTTCTAACGAGCTCTCACCCACTATCGGACGATCATTTTTAGTCAAGATATTGAATTTATTGCCATATTTGGCATTCTGGGCGCAATGTGGGCCGCCCCGCCCCACTTTTTAGGAGAGCCCCCCCCCCCCCACACACACACACACTTTTATAACTGTCCCGCCGACCCTGATTACTGTTGATTTTTTGTGAACTTGAAACATTTATGTCTATGGATATTAAAAACTATTTATTTATAAAAATAACTATATATATATTTATAAATTTATAAATTTATTTTGTTGATGTTAAACCTGTTTTCCACACACACATCTTTTTTTACACCGAAGAAGCTTGAAGGCAATGGCAGAAAAGTTTAAGAAAACATTCTTGATTTCTATCTGTAAACTAATATAAAATATAACGCAAAAATATATAAACGAATACATATGTTTATATTAATATATATATATATATATATATATATATATATATATATATATATATATATATATGAGAGAGGGAGAGAGAGAGGAAAAGAGAGAGCGATAGTCAGAGAAGGAGAGGGGGAGAGAGAGCAAGAGAGAGAGAGAGAATGTATTTGTTGTAACATTGACATTTTAGCGGAAATGAAAGAAGTGATTATAAATTGGCTGACAACGAAGGCGGTGATAATTTTTCACATATAAAATATTGTTAAATCAACGCACAGGTTTGTCTTACATAGACAAAAGTTTATGTCTTTCTCGCATTGAAAAAAAATGTTTTTCCTACTGAAAATATTAATTTTAACTCCGTAAACAAACTAGTAGGGAAGGTTCAATCTTGATTATTTGATTGAAATTTATTCAAGCCGGAGAATAAACACATTAATTGATACGTGTAATGTCTGGACCGCCATCTGCGTTTAATACTTAATTAGAGGAAATATTGAAAACGATTCAGTAAATCACTTGTATTATATTCTATTTATAGAATCGCGAGGATATCATGTGTATTCTCGTTTGGTCCAGAAATGATGAGACAAAATGTTATCAGTAGAAACAGGTGATCCATGTCGATCCAAAATAATTGTGGACAAAAAGAATGCTTTTTGGCTGAGTCACATACAAATAGCGACACGTATCATACTCGGGCTTAATTTGAATACGGCTGGTGACGAAATCATCAATAATATTTGTGAAACAACTTTTGTTTCTATGGATACGAATACATCGAATAAAAAAACATTAATTGTATTGTACTAGTTTCTCCATTATCGATATACTGGAAATTTAACAGTTTTTTTAATAGTAAACATCAAAGTTATGAACGTTTTAAAATTACAAATCTAAAATGAAAGCGTCAAATGGACATTCGTAATTTGTTAACATTAGATATTTATGAATGATTATTTGGCATGCATATATATGATTTGCTAAAGCAATGTGCATTTTATCATTGTATATATATATATATATATATATATATATATATATATATATATATATATATATATATGTAAGTTTGTAATCCGAGGCAGGAGTAATGTGATATAGGTACCGGAAGGTTGAACAGATGAACAAAAGTAAGTGAGAAGAGAAAATAAGAATGGAATCTCAAATCAATTTATTAATATGTCACGTAAAACAGATTAAATACCACAACAGTAAATAGAAAAAAGTTTACTGTCAAGCAATTAAAAAGTTCCGGAAAAGGTAAACTTTAATTTTTGAGAGCGGAACCTCTCATTATCAAAAGATCAAAAATATGACCGAGTGGTCGCAAAGGCGAGATGGAAACAACTGTTCACGAAATACCGCAGAGAATTGATGGTAGATACGCAGAAAATGAGTTTAGATAAGCTACTTCGCCTCAACAACTACATCTTCAGCCTTGACGTTGTCTCTCTTTACACTTCCATTCCCGCACACGCCGCCATCAACCTCATAACTGACCACATCTCTTCTAATAATCTTGACTGTTTTGGGCTTACCCCGACAGACATACATCAACTCCTACGCATCATTGTGGATAATACTTATTTCAGGTTCCAGCAAGACACGTACAAAGAAGTCTCTGGCTTACCCATGGGTTCCAGTCTCTCCGGCTTCCTCGCCATATCCTACATGAACAGACAGGAACAACAAGCTCATAGCACCTGCCATTCCCATATATTCTTCTCGAGATACATTGACGAAATTCTGATTCTCACTTCATCTCGAGAAGAAGCTACTTCTATATTTAACACCTTTACTAATACTGACCCCCACATTAAATTCACCATCGAACATCCCAACACCTCGGGCTCTCTCTCACTCCTAGACTTTAAACTTAGCATAAATGACGACGGATCCCTTCACACCCCTTCTATAGAAAACCCGCCTGCAGGAACCTTTTCATCCACTACAAATCCGCCCTACCCCTCAAAGCTAAAATTAGTTACGCGCACACCGAAATTACCCGCATACAGAACAAATGCTCATCCACTACCGACAAAACAACGCACACCAAAGCCTTCCACCAGACCCTCTTAACCAACGGTTTCCCCCTCACTACCATATCCAGCCTCAATAACACCAGAAGACGTAGACACCCCACTCTCACCAACACCTGCTTCCTTAAGCTCCCCTTCTTTAGCGACCGCATCACGTCCGCTATCCGCAATGCTATACGTAGTGAAAACCGCGACATACAGCTCTCCCACACAGACACTTCTCTCCGACAACATTTGGCAAAAAAGACACTACACCCGGAACCATGCTCTCTAGTTAATTGCCCCATCCCCAACTCTGGTCTCTGCTTCCGCACCTATACGGTGTACAGCCTACAATGCGCTAAGTGCCGGAAGTTCCATATCGGTAGCACCGTTAGGCCTCTGCACCAACGAATCAAAGAACATCTGAACACCCACATTTCTTCCTTTCACAAACACATAATATCATGTGGCAACACACATCGCTCTATTAGTGTCCGCATCCTCAACTCGGTCCGCAATGTCGGTTAACTTGGAATTTCGGAAGCCATTCTAATCTCTAAATATCATCCAACTTTGAATAACAGATACAAATTTTCTTCTCCATTCATTTTCTGATGCGTATACTCTTTGCCTCCTTGCCCCTGCCTCTACCATCTATCTGCCCAGAACCCAATCCACCTTACACCTCAATGCCTTTTATTCTATGCTTAAATCACATAAGTAATTTTACATATAATAAATTTAAATACATTAGTTTTAGGAATACTTAGGAATAATTATACCCTATAACATTACTTATTAATAAATAAAAGAAAAAACAAAAAAACAAAAAATAATAAATAAGAATGAAGTAATATACACTTTATATATATGTATATAGACTTTATGTATATATATATATATATATATATATATATATATATATATATATATATATATATATATAATTTCTAAATAAAATTTAAATAAATTAATTTTAGGAATAATTATACCCTATAACATTACTTATAAAGTAAATAAGAATTAAGAAATATACACTTCATATATATATATATATATATATATATATATATATATATATATATATATATATATATATATATGATCTCTTAATCCCCCCCATCATCACTTTTCATTCAATTGAGTCTTGATCTTCTTTGGATATCATAATTCTTATTACTATAAAGTCACCTTTTATCTCACAATTGATTTCAGTTTTGAATTTAAATTAATTCTAACCAGATTCTTGATTTCACAGTTGCCTCCCATTGACCGTTCGTTTTCCTGTAACATATTAACGGCTCAAGTTAATAAAATTTAAAATTAAAATTGAATAAAAAAGAGAAAAAAAAGAAAAAAGGAAAAAAAACAAATAAAATAAAAAATTAAAAAATTAATTAAAAAAATAATAATAAATAATAAAGTATATAAATAAACAAATATTAATAAGATGACAAGCTTTAAGCAGAATAATTATACAATTAAATTATGATAGGAATAATTAATATTGATATCCAATTAGCTCATCTAAACTCATTTTCTGCGTATGTACCATCCATTCTCTGCGGTATTTCGTGAACAGTAGTTTCCATCTCGCCTTTTCGACCACTCGGTCATATTTTTGATCTTTTGATAATGAGAGGTCCCGCTCTCGAAAATTAATGTATACCTTTTCCGGAACTTTTTAATTGCTTGACAGTAAACTTTTTTCTATTAACTGTTCTGGTATTTAATCTGTTTTACGTGACATATTAATAAATTGACTTGAGATTTCATTCTTATTTTCTCTTCTCATTTATTTTTGTTCATCTGTTCCACCTTCCGGTACCTATATCACATTGCTCCTGCCTCGGATTACAAACTTACATTTATATTTACCAGCAATGCTTTAAGCAAACTACATTTTCCTTATATAT
The DNA here is from genome assembly GCA_963556195.1 of Sepiola atlantica. Classification (NCBI taxonomy): domain Eukaryota; kingdom Metazoa; phylum Mollusca; class Cephalopoda; order Sepiida; family Sepiolidae; genus Sepiola; species Sepiola atlantica. The sequence continues at coordinate 42,859,907 of OY744524.1, forward strand.
ATATATATATATATATATATATATATATATATATTTATATATTTGCTTTTGAAAATCATTCGCGGAAAAGTCTCGTGAGCTCTTCCGACTATAATCTCTTCAGGAAAAACTGATAGTATAAATAAATAAAAAATATTCGCAAAAATAAAAAGCTAAGGAGGAAATTGAAGTGCCAGAGAATACTGGTACGCGATTAAAATTGATTTTAATTCAATAGTCGATTAAAAGGGGAAAATCGTCAGAAAAAGACGGGAGGTGGGGTTAAAGTTCCCCAAAGAGAGTTTGCGCTTTTACAAACTCTTTCTGTCGGCATAAGGAAGGTTTACATATAGCGATAGACGAACATTTATAAATGGTTTTTTAGAATTTGCGTTATTAACTTCCTTCACACGGCAGGAAGATGTGACACAAGGCCGGAAGCAATCAGTGCCAAATGTTTCAGACACATTTCAACTTCACCATGTGTGTGGTTTATGTTGCAAAGTATGACTGTCAAGAGCTGGTCTACTGAGTCACATGGGATCCCATAGTAGGGATCAAATAAACAAGTGTCAAACAGGATTTAAATATAGCTACATCCAATCGGAAACCAGTTGCCTTGTGTATCTGCAGCAAGACGTGTAAAAATAAGTCGGGCCTTCTAAGCCATCGGCGTGCCCACAACCGGGCATTGCAATCTTGAGGGGATGGCCTTGTTCTTTAAAGAAGTAGCAATTATCATATATATATATATATATATATATATATATATATATATATATATATATATATGAACAAATTACATAAAGAATTAAATAATTTTATTCATACTTGTATAGTAAGACGCACTTAGAGCTATCTATAAAAATTATATTCCAACTTGCAAAGGAAAGAAGTTAAAAGATGCCAGAATTTCCCCCTTGAAATGCTTATTACACACAATATTTTATCTGCTTATTTCTGTTTTGCTATCTATTACCTATCGCTTGCTATGTGTTTATTTATTTCTGTAATCTTCTAACGAGAAGCATTGGAACAAGCAGAGGGAAAAAGATTAATTTCTGCCTTTTGCCAACCATTAAGAAACGATCATAGATATTGACTACACTTACCTTCGTTTCTGAAACTGGGTTTTAATGTATGTAAAATCCAGAAACACCCCCCCCACACATATATATATATATATATATACATATATTATACTAAATATAAGTTGATCTACGTGTGTTTTCCTAAGGCTTTTTACCTATATATTTTCATAACACAAAATACACCGTAAAATATATCATTGTTGTGGTATTGAGTTATGCTTGAAAAAAAATCTGTTTTAATCGTCCAAATTAGCTGTGCATACATACATACATACATAACTATGTAGGTGTATGCGTGTCTGTGTTTACTTTCGGAAGTGACGCCTATGCTGGGCATGAATGGAAGCGTGGGAAAGATATAGAAAAGTACTCATATATATATATATATATATATATATATATATATATATATATATATATGCATTCAGACAAATGATCAGTAGTAAGCATATATATATATATATATATATATATATATATATATATATATATTTATATATATATATATATGCTAAGTATTTATGTAACAATACATTATATATATAATATATATATATGTAAATATATATGATAATAGATTGTAATTTTACATATCCACATAAGAAGTCATAGAAAATATATATGTAGATGTGTATGCACATTGAGAAGTAATCCAAGTGGACAGGAGAGACATTGGAATTGACAAGAACTGATTGCTTTGTCAGCACATATTTACCGGAAGTCATCAAAACTTCCGGCGACAGCTTTTTGCATTCATTCGCTTCGAACACAGTTTTCCCGTCGTCGTTGCTTCCCATTTCTTATTATTTAATCAATTATTTTTTGTTATCATGTTCGCCTTCTTGTAAGTATGCAGCTCATGTCTGCTTGTGATATTTATTCGCCGGCTTCTGCCTTGCAGCACACTAATCACCAACACGCCATTAAACTGGAGATGATCGCCTATTTTAAGATGAAATTGGAATAGATATGAAATCCCATTGAACTCAGACTAACCTTCATATTCTATGACAACTGACTTTGGCGACGATGTCGACGTCAACATCATAAGGATTGATGATATTGAATAGTTTCATCCTTTGTATTATAAGTTGATCATAGCTTTCGGGTCTGAAACATCGACTGGATATAATTTGAAGAGGAGTCGTACATGTCAGAAGCCGCGCGTCTCTCCTTCTTTCCTGGATCCGGAGCAGTGGCGATATCAGAGCTTTCTATGTACCGAAGCGGAAGTTGATTTGTCCATTGTTGGGTTTTACGGTATGTAAACCATTGTTAAGTTATTTTTTTTACAGAAATACATTCTATTAAACTACTAATAGCTTTTATGTATATTGAAGTATTCAGAATAATAATCTCTAAATTAACATCTAATATATTAAATTATATCAGCCGATTTTCAAAGGTGTGCACCAAATAACATTTGAGCTGAATAATTAAACTTTGATTCTAACTCGCCATTTTTTGTTATTTTTTACCATGTTATTTAGAATAAACTAACATACATCGTTATAATTTAGTTAAACATAATTAATTTTGTTTTGCAATTTGCTAATTTAAATAAACATAAAATACAGAATGCGTTATATTTCTTATTTAGACAAAATTAAAAAGTATTCATTAACTCATCTTCTAAATAATAAAATGATGTGTTTTTATGTTCGCCTTCAGACATTATAAGAAAATAACCGATCACTACATATGCTAAACTGTTCCGCTAAGCCTAAGTCCTCATCAGTGTTTCCATAAATGATGCATTAGTTTTCCATCCTTTCAAATCTTACTCTCACAAATAAAATAAGTCGGTGAGAAATTTGAAACCTGGTCGAGGTCTGTGTTCGCCATGGTCTAACGCAGCCACTGAATCCATAGGCCCGGCATTGGAACATATCTAGGGACAAATCAAGAGTCTCTATATCTATTACCCTAATTAGTAGAGTATATTTCTGTAAAATATTCCTGCTTTAAAATTAAAGCAACAAAAAAAAATATTTTGTATTTTTTTCAAACATCTTTAGAATATTTCTCAGTCGCAATAACGGAAAATCGGTGAAAAAGTTTATTCGATTGACACACTTGAACAAACATTTTCTTGCCTCTTCGAACTTCGTTACACTTGTAACTTGGGGAAGGAACAATAACGTAACCTTATCAAACACATCAGTTAGGTTAGTTGAAATATATTTTTTAAAATAATTATTATTGTTATCATTATTAACATAGTTCACCCCAAACAAGGCAAGTTGCCACTGTAGACGTAAGGGGCTACTAAGAATTAGGGTGAAAGTTTTTTGAGAGGGGGTCATCCTAAATTGGGAGCTGTGCAGCGAGATGCTTGTTAACATTAGTTTTGCATTATTGTATGTCGGTACAGTCGGGGAAAACGGGGAGCGGGGAGGGAGTTCCAAAAGCCAGCAACACGAAGAAAGAAGCTATTGGAGTATAAGACTCTCAGGAATCTGGGTACCTCCACAGTGAATGAGTGGAATTTAGCTGATTGCCGGGTTGGTCGAGTGTATTAACGTGGAGGTGGCACCAGAGCAGCAAGTTCATCGGAGCACAATCCATTAAAGTACTTGTAAAACAAGGATAAAGATGGAACATTGCGGCGATGGGACAGGGACTTAAGCTTTGTGGAGAGTGAGGACCTATTAGATAAGAGACACTTTTGGGGCTTGTCTAAGAGGAAGATACTGGTTGATGGTGCACCAGCCCAGATGTGATAACAATACCTCGATGCATGGACGGATAGTTGCTTTTAAGAGATATAGAATTCTGTCAAATGCGAGAAGTTTTCTAGCACGGTAAAGAGAGCCTACTTTCTTTGCAGCAGCCTTGGCAATGTTTTCTATGGATTTGTTCTAATTTATGTTACCTGTGAATGCTAGGCACAGAAGTTTGAACGTTGGACTCTTAAGTAGAGTATTAGCATTTTATGGTTGAAGAGGTTCCTTGTAGTTATTGAAGGAAAGTAGCTTTGTCTTAGCAGCATTGAATGTTACCATCTATTTATGACCCCATTCAACTACAGATCGAAGGTGACTTTCTAAGGAGTCAACCATTGCCTCGTATATGTGCGCGTACGTTTTACCCACATGACGAGAGTAGAGCGTGGTGTCGTCAGCAAATATACCCAGCTCAGACACAATGTTGTCACGGAAGGCGTTTATGAAAATAAGGAACAAAAAAGCTGGGGCACACTTGCATTTATGACATGTTGTTTGGATGAACAGCCATCGAGGACAGCCGTGATCTTCCTTTTTATTAGGAAAGATCTGATTGTATTAAATATTCGTTCAGTAAAACTATATGAATAAATATTAATGAGAAGACCTTTATGCCAGATCTTGTCAAAGGCTTTGGATGTATCAAACGTTACCACCCTACCTACACCTGCCTTGTCTAATGCATGTTAGGATATCCGCACTAGACTGTGCGACCTAAATCCATACTGATGGTCAGAAAGAAGTTTAGCATTAACGAGGTGCTGGACTATCGCTAGATTGATTAAGGATTCAAAGATTTTAGCTAAGAGCGGGAGTAGACTGATGGGGAGATAATTCTGAGAGTCAGTTCTATCTCCAGAATTCTTGAAGACTAGTCCCACAGAGGCAATTTTCTAGCTTCCATAGAAGCAAGATTGTAGAGTTTGGAGAAGACAGGGGCCAGTTCAGCAGAGTATTTCGTTATTACTATCACTGGTATAAGATCAGGCCTACATGCTTTGGGGGTATCAAGGTTTTTTATTATGTCTCTGACATGAGATGGGGTGATGGTCAGGTCATCAAGTATGCTTCAGTGCGTAATAAAAAATTTAGTAGGGAGTGGTTCGCGGAGTCCAAAGTTGTTTTAAGGGGAAACGCGGGGCAAGTATTTCAGCCTTGTCAGTTGTTGTGCAAAGGACATCATTGTAGTTGGATAGTGAGGGAATTTTTTATTATGAACCAGTTGAAATACCCGTTGAGTAACACGGAATACAAGTGGACAGGGTATTCCTGCATCATCAGCCATATTTTGGTATGGATATCTCAACTAGTTATTCTAGATAATAAATGATGATCAAGTCCATACAGAACCCTAGAATACTTCAAATAAATACAAACTTACTTCTATAGTGAAAACTATGTGAACATATATCTTACAAGAACGTTCCTACTAAATGCAACGTGCCTATGTCCAATCTCTCTCTCTCATATAATATATATATATATATATATATATATATATATATATATATATATATAAATATATATTAATATATAGCTTTTAAACAGAATAAACTTAGAGATAACGAGTTGAGGGCAATATCACATGAAGAAAAAGAAGGAAAATTATTCTTATATATTTAATAGTCAGAAGACATCCGACTAAAAACCTTTAAAAAGAATTTTAAAAGTTCGACTTAAACTAGCAAACTAAAGCCCAAGGTACCTTTCAGCCGATAAATTTTCAAAGGAAACGTCGGCGAATATCGTTTAAAAAAGGGGGGAAAGAGCAACGTGGAGAGAGAGAGAAAAAAGAAGATTGAATATCGCCATAATTTGCCAAAACGGGGAAACCCGTATTCCGCAAAGATATATAGAATAGGCTTACACGGTGTTTGTTTATATGGACGTGATAGAGCCAACGTATTCTTTAGAGGTCTCTAAATAAGTCCAATTTGTAAGACAACTCTTTTTGCCTACAGAGCGATGGCTTTCGCATGGTTACACTCACGGCCTCCAAAACCTTAAAATGGTGTTTGGAACGGGCCTTGTGTTCAATGCGAAAACAACCATCGGAATACGCCTCACCGCACTTTTTATTATCATACAAGTGCTGCCCAATGGATGACTCGTGGACTTGTAAGCACCCGGATATGCTCTGTAAACGCGCGGATGTTATTTGTAAAAACCCGGAAGCGCCCGTCGATATATTCCTTTTTACGACACGTGATCTGCGGAAACAGGCAGGGATATGTGAGACAGGTTCAAAGATATCTGCAAGCCCTTTGGCTAGCTCATGTTGGTTGTACTTTTCAACGCTTGAAAGTCAGTGTGGCTCAAAGTGAGACCGAAGTATTGAAGCGAGCTGCTGTTCCAAGCATTTCGTCTCGTATAAGTAAACACAGACTTCGTTTGGCTTGTCATCTTGTTCGTCTTACTTATAACAGACTACCCAAACAAGTGATTTATGAGGAACTGACAGTGGATACTCGCCCACAGCAAACACCGTGTAAGCGATTCAAAAATTGTGTCAAAGACGATTTCAAGTGCTTTGGAATTGATTTTGGATGATTGCAAGGGATAACTGCAGATAGGTCAACATAGAGGACAGCGATTTTTTAAGGCAACACACTTTTTGAAAAGAATATGACAAAACACAAGCAACTGAAGAAACAGCGAGGAAGGGACGGGACGTGACACCTCCAGCACATGAAGTAAATATGAAACAGCTAACATGCCAAACTTGCAATTTGGTAACAATTTGGTAACTATGTCACATGCCGGTTTGTTGAATCACCAACGAGTGTGTGCTGCAAAATCAAGAATGGCTTCAATTATCGAATCCTTTATGATCATCACAACACCTACCACTTCTGTAGTACGGTCTGTAAAAGTCTATAAGGCCTAAAGAGCCATATTCGCGCCGCTCAGATTTTACACTAATATTACCTTGATACACAAAAAGTAATCATACTTGAAATCAAATAGATAACCGCCATATATATATATATATATATGAAATTAAAAATGGAAAAGCGGAAGACCTTTTCGCTCAACGTTTCGCCCAAATTTCACGTAGGCTTTGTCAAGAGCGGACGAAGAATACAAAAATGACAAAAGACGAGAAAGTCTGTAAATTATGGGGAATATATATAGTGGTTGGGTTCATGTTGAGATAAAAGGGTATGCAAATAAAAAAAAAAAAAAAAAAAAAAAATAAATAAATAAAAAAAAAATAAAAAAATAAAAAAATAGAAATAAATATATATATATATGCACATAAATGTGATCGAAACATATATAACACATATACATACATAAATATCAAATATACATAGAAGTAGCATTGGAAAAGAAGAGGAGAAAATAAAGAGCAGAAAGGGGTCCAAAGGATATTTAATTTAAAGCTCAGGGAATCATCCGGTGTCTAGAATTATCTTGTTTTCACTAATGATTGCTTTTGATAGGTTGGGGGAGATATTGTAGAAGCCCATTCTTTGTTTAATTTTATTTGTGGAAAGGGCTATGAGGGCAGATTCAATTATTCGACGTGTTGACTTGTTGTGTATTATTTTGATTAAAGTGGATTTCTCAAAGTCAAAGTAATGACCATATTCCATAGTATGAGCACATAAGGCGTTAAGTGTGTTGTTAGTTTTAATCGCTCTTTTATGCTCATAAATCCGCTTGTCCAGATTACGCTTCGTCTCTCCAATGTAGATCTTATTACAGTCTAGACAAGGAATGGAGTATATGCCAGCTTTGATATTGGGTGTCGTGTTCAGTTTAGGTGTTTTGATTAAATTTATAATATTTGCAGAAGTTATTTGGGATATGTTTATGCCTAGTTTATTAAGTTCTGTGTAAATCGGTTTTTTTTTTTATTTGCATACCCTTTTATCTCAACATGAACCCAACCACTATATATATTCCCCATAATTTACAGACTTTCTCGTCTTTTGTCATTTTTGTATTCTTCGTCCGCTCTTGACAAAGCCCACGTGAAATTTGGGCGAAACGTTGAGCGAAAAGGTCTTCCGCTTTTCCATTTTTAATTTCATACCGTCGGATTATTTTTATCCTTTCATATACTCATATATATATATATATATGAAGCAATCCAACAAAAGATATAAGCGTCAACTAATATCTTATAATTAGTGAAACATCCGGATAAAAAACTGAAGCTCAATATACTGGATAGAGCATTAATATTATAATATAAAATGAAGTAATAAAATAAGGTGTCAATCAAATTTTATTAGAATTAAAAGTTCATGCAAAGCATCCTTAAGTCCTTAGCTCATGAGTTTTCAAAGATAATTCTTCTCTTCAGAGGACCATTACCGCAGTTATACTACTACAGGCAATAAAATTACGCTTTGAAAATATATAAAATTATATACACAAATATACAAAAATACATAACATCAAACATATCAATCCAAAAACATACTTTTGTTGAATCCATACAGTCCATCCAGGTCATACATGTTGAGAAGCATAATCAGGAAGGACATTACTCCAAGATACAAACAGCAGTCCAAATACGTGAAATTGAAGGGGCCAGCAAAGTTATCCAGTCGCGAAATGTGTCCATATTCAATGTTAATGATAAATAAATCAATCAAAATAATACAAAAAGTCCAATCAAAGTTCCGAAATCCCAACTTGTGCAACTCAAGTCAAATCCAAATTCGTTGTTTAATTAGAAAACCCGCTAAATCCGAATTGAGCAAAACAAGACGGACTCCCATCACATCTAGCCAGAAGAGCGAAAAATATATAAAAATATATTTTTCTAATAAAATTTGATTGACACCTTATTTTATTACTTCATTTTATATTATAATAATTATAATATATATATATATATATATATATACATTGAAATAGGCGTTGTTAGACATTCTATTATATAACACTTCAATTATAACACTAAATGGTTTGATATTAGTAGGGATAATGTTTTATTTAATCATTTACTTATACATTCTGTTATTCAACCATATATCTATGTATGCATATATATATATATATATATATATATATATATATATATATATATATATATATACAAACGTATCATGCAAAACTAATGCTGTAAGCAGTGCAATAACGATATGTGACCAGGTATTGAGATCTTAGTAACAATAGTGATGAAGATGAATGTTTAATTCAGACAAAGATGAGTTCAAATAAGATATGTAATAGGTCGGTATAAGGGGTGGGTGTCATATAATGAAGGGTGGATTCAGTTCAAGTCTGGTATTAATCGTTAGTTTATGTGTAGAAATAAGGATCGCCTTCAGAAATTCTTAAGTTCCCTATGTTTCTGATAGAAGTAAAAATATAGACCCAGATATTGCGTTATGTGTTATTACATGAGATGATATATGCGAGTATTCGCCTGTTCTTTGATGCTCTGGTGTAAAGTTCTTGTAGTTATTCCTATATAGAAGTTATTGCACTTAACACATTGTAGATTGTAAATTATGAGTGCGGTGACACAACCCTGTGTTGGAAATATGGCAATTGGTCAGGGAGAAGGGTTCTGAAGTGCGGTTTATGTGTCTTTTAGAAGGATGTTGTCGCGAGATGGTGCCGGTGTGGGTGAGTTGAATATCTACATTTTCTTTGTATATTGCTTTACGAATAGCAGATGTGATTTTATCACTAAGGAAATAAAGTTTCATGAAGCAGGTATTGGAGAGGATGAGGTGTATGCGTCCTTTGGTGTTATTGAGGCGGGCTATGGTGGAAGTAGGATAGCCATTGGTTAATATGGTCTGGTGGAAGTCATTGGTGTGTGTTATTTTTTTCAGCAGTTGTGGATAATTTGTTTTGTATATGAATAATCTCTGTGTATGCGTATCCTAATTTAGCTTTAAGGGGTAAGACACCTTTATAGTGTATAAACAGTTTTCTACAGTGTATGGAATTTAGCATATATGAAATCGCCCTCAATGATGTTGAGATTGAAATCTAAGAGTGAAAGTGAGCCAGAAGCGTTGAGGTGTTCTATAGTGAACTGTAAGTGAGGGTATGTATTGTTAAACGTATCAAATATTTTAGTGGCTTCATCACGAGAGGACGTGAAAAAATATGTGGGACCAGCAGGTGCTTAATGCTTGTCGTTCAAGTCGATCAATGTATGCAGCAACTACAAAACCAGAGAGGTTGAAGCCCATGCGCGAACCTGTGATTTGCTTATATGTGTGTTGTTGAAATGTAAAATAAGTGTTATCGACGACAATACAAGAAAATTAGTGTATGTATGCAAGAGCTTATCCCAAAACAGTCGAGGTTACTGGAGGATATGTGGTAAGTGCTGAGATCGATTGCAGGGTGTGCTGGTATGGAAGTGTAGAGAGAAGTATTTCAAGACTAAAATGTATTTATCTAGACGCAGTTGTTGATGTTGAAGTAGGTCCACTCTATTTATGACATATTCAGAGCTGCTGACATGGTTTTGGTAATTGTGAGAGTAGCCAGGAAATCTGGGGTCCTTCGGTACTAGAGACTATTGATCTAATCTGTGTTGTCGCTCGTTTTATGCGTTTAGATCAGGTGATAAAATGTGTCGAGTTTACTGTTTTTGGTGGTAAAGTAAAGTTTGTATTTTTGGTGGAAGAATTCTTCTAATATATATATATATATATATATATATATATATATATATATATATATATATTACTATTTGATGTAAGACTTTTCTATTTATGTTAAAAGTGGTGCACTTGTTATATTTCTTGTGTTCTACTGCTTGGGACACGTTGATTAATCAAAGAGAAGAGAAGCATTTCAATAGTTTATAAATGTTTTACCTGTTAGTAAACCAAGCGCCACTATCTAGTATATATATATATATATATATATATATATATATATATATATATATATATATATATATATATATATATATATATATATATAGTACTTTAAAGAATTATGTGTTCTTTTAATATGCCGTGAACGATTAATGGTTTCACGTGTTCCCGCAATCATTGCGATGAAATTCACGGTTTATTCGTCAATCGTAATAGTAATAACATATACAAAATATACACTATTTTAGACCTACTCTGAGAAGGCATCGAGCAATTTATACTAGTGTAAATTAAAAACTCTGAACCGGCAAATAAAAAGATTATCACAACCATCAGTATATGTGGTCTGTTATTAGGTCTACACACACACACACACACACACACACATATATATATATATATATATATATATATATATATATATATATATATATATATTGTATGGAAGTTGCTCCAGATAAGGCATCAAGCCACTTAATGCAAGGAGCTAAAAAGGACAAAAGACAATTAAGATGGATAATGACAAAAAAGAGAAGGTAGAGCCACTTCAAAACAAGCTAGTCTTTAAAATGACGGTGATAAATTCGGAAGCAAAATAATTGAACCTAAAGCCAACACATTAGCATCGCAGTGACGGACCCAGTCTTCCACGTCAGAAATACCTCAATGGACACACATTCATGCGTTACTTGGCACTTGAGAATACCCCGACATTTAGTGATTGCTGATGGAGAAGCCTCTCAAAGACCCCTCCTGTGTTTGGTCTCCTCTTCTATTGCTTGGAAAAGTGTTGTCCAGAAAAGCACTATATCATCGCCCTCTACGTAGGATGTTTTACTACCTTCATTATCTGCCATTAATCTGACAAACAAAGTCTGAAACAGATCCCAGCACCCGCGTTAATCTCCTGGATTCTAAACAAGCTAACAAAGGGTAAGCCGTTTCAAGAGACTAATAGAACAGGAAGGGGTTACAAGAGACTAATAGAATAGGAATGGGGTACAAGAGCCTAATATAATAGGAAGGGGATACAAGAGACTAATAGAACAGGAAGGGGTTACAAGAGACTAATAGAACAGGGAGGGGTTACAAGAGACTAATAGAACAGGAAGGCGTTACAAGAGACTAATAGAACAGGAAGGCGTTACAAGAGACTAATAGAACAAGAAAGGTTACAAGAGACTAATAGAACAGGAAGGGGTTACAAGAGACTAATAGCGCAGGAAGGGGTTACAAGAGACTAATAGAACAGGAAGGGGTTACAAGAGACTAATAGAACAGGGAGGGGTTACAAAAGACTAATAGAACAGGGAGGGGTTACAGGAGACTAATAGAATAGGTAGGGGTTACAAGAGACTAATAGAACAGGAAAGGGTTACAAGAGACTAATAGAACAGGAAGAGGTTACAAGGCTGACTGACAAAAAAATTCTACCCCGAAATAGTAATAGGAAGGCCCATCTTTGTTCGAAGTCAAATAAAAGAATCCTATGTTTGTTTGCACCTACCAACTGATGCTATATAAGCTATTCTGTTCTCATGTTTTACATTTCATAATTTCCCATTTTTTGACGGGGAGGGAGGTAAAAATTCACTCGCCATAGTTTATATGGAAGGGTATATAAATAAAGTAACATTTATTGAAAATAATCTTCTGTTCACGTTATTGTATTTAAACGACCTTAAGGAACATTCGGCGTTGCACGGGAATTATTTTGTACACCTGATCCATATTTCTACTGCTTTAATTTCTATAATTTTCAAGTCATAAATTAAACAGTATAGATCAAAAAGTCATATATCTTTAATATGGATGTCTGATGCGAACGCAGACCCCACGATATTACTGTAATCTTTTTGATAAAAAGGTTAGTTTCAGTTATATGCTAGATTAGTGTATCACAAATTCATTTAATTCTTTGGTCTAAACTTTCACACGAAGCAGCAAACACTGTGCATAAAAGTTAGTTTTTTACATTTACAGTAGACAGCCATTGTAATAATTCAGATTTGTTTTTCGACTTTGATTGATTTGGTAGTTTTCGAAGGGATTAAAAAATATTTCTTCGTTTTGTTTTTGTTTCACTTGTTCATAGTATCAGTTTGGTATGTACGTTGTTTTTTTAAGTAATGTTCAAGTCGACCATGTTGTTTGGTATGGTGAGTGTTGGTTGGACGTCTGTATCAAAATGTCGGATTATCTTGACAAAATACGATTCCAACGACATAAACCGAATTTCTGTCAGATCTGTTCAACATATGCCAAATATTTGGACGTTCGCAACAGTCTGAGAAATGATTGTTCACTTTTCTTATTTTTTATTAAAGAAAAAGAACTTAAATTAAGAAAAGTCTTATTCTTTGTTTGTAAGCTTAATTCGAGTTTCATCATCATCATCATCATCATCATCATCATCATCATCATCATCATCATCATCGTTTGTCTTACAAGTAATTCTCAATTAAGCTAGAATCGTATGAACGATATCTGGAAATAATCGAATACTCTTTTTTATTCTTATTAGATTTGCAAACACCATATATATATAACTAACCACTCAATAAGTCCCGGACCTAACTAATAAAACAACAATTTGACTTTATTCATCAACATAGTGTATCATCCTAGAAAGAGCAACTAATTCCAACGTTTCTCTAACAATTTGATGCTTTTGTTGTAGAACAATTTGTCATTGGCTTATAAATATGCCTCAGCTTTCGATATCACTTTTTCATTAAAGCCGAATCTATTTACCTAATAACACAGGCATTGTAAACCGCCATTATGGTCTTCACTGACGGAATGGGATTGGTCCACACATGTTGTGAGGCGCGCAAGGGTTGTGGTTGCATTCCCGATTCCCTTGTCAATCTCTGCGTCTAAGGATAGGCTGTCAGTGATGGTGGGGCCAAGGTATATTAAGTGAATATTAATTGAATATTAATTGAAGGACCGCGTGAATCTTATAGTCGGAAATAGTGACAATTGGTTGTGTTTCAGGAACATTTTTTTTTTGCCTGATAGTCAGCCCGAAGTCTCTGCAGGCCTCGGAGAAACGATCCTTCAATGACTGAAGTTTACACTGGATATGAGTCGTCAGTAAAAAACACGTCCCTCGCAAGGAGTTGACGCACTTTGATCCTCGCTCTGAGACTAGCGAGAATGAACAACCGGTTATCTTATCTCATACGCAGGTGAATCCCCTCTTTTGACTCAACGAATGCACGCTTCAGAAGCAGAGCCAAGAAGATCCTAAAGATAGTGTGGGTGAGGACACATTCCAGTTTGATTCCACTTTCGATTTTGTAGACTTGCTATTGAACTGCACAGTCTTCTGCATATCTCTGTGGGAGGAATCAATGAAGCATTGCAGTTAGGGTGGAGCGCCAATCTTGAGGAGTATTCTAAAGAAGCGTTCTCTAGTGACATTCAAATGCCTTGATGAGATCGATTAAAGCCACGTACAAGGCATATGTTATTCGTTTGACTTTTCCTGGAGCTGGCGGAGAGAGACAACAATGTCTACCGTTGATCGTTCAGCACGGAAATCACACTGCGACTCAAGCTAGACACGTTCGGCGAGTTCTTGCAGACGAACCAAAATGACCAGAGCGAAAACTTTGCCTCTAATGTATGGCAGTGAGATGCCTCTGTAGTTGTTACAGTTGCTTCGATCATCCTTGTTCTTGAAGAGGGTGATGATCGCGGCGTTCATCATGATCTGAGGTTCGACCTGTTTTTTCATCACTGACAGATGACTTTGTACAGTCGTTGCAGTAGAGTGGTTAAGCAGTGCTTGCTCAAGTCAGGAAGGATCCCATCACTACCAGGGCTTTCCTTGAAGACAACTATCAATCACCCTGCTCAGATCCTCTACTATAGTCGGTTCATAATGTTCCACCAATCTTTTCATCTGTTACCTGTGATGATTTCTCCACTGGTAGATTTTAGGTGAACTGTTGTGTTATGCGCAGGTACCATAGAAGACTTTATGCCAATCTACATCCTTATGATGTTCCCTAAAATTGTCCGCCGTAAGGATGGTTTTACTAAGCTTTGTCCAGTACTTGTTGGCATAGCGGATCTGCAGGTTAAGCTTGCTGGATGACTGCTTGTATTCTGCAACGGCAATCCGCTTTGCTTTAATGATAGGAGTCATCTCGGCGGTCTTTGCCTCAAACCACTCATGTTACTTTGAGGTCTTTCTCCCAAAGGTGGCCGAGGTGGTGCGGTGCATGGTATCCCACAAGATCTCCCACCTCCCCATGGCAGACTCTGCGGTCTATGAGATTGCCCGCTCGTTTTCAGATCAAATTAACAAAATGTCGCACAAGGTCTGGTTGGCACATCTAGCTGACATGTATGCAATGATTCCCTTGCTTTTTGCCATAGTGAAACCGCCTGGGTCGGAGCCTGATTCTGCTGGTTCTATTTCTTTGAGCGTGGATGTATTCAGCGTCTTAAAGAAAAAATTTACTACGTAAAAGTTGTGGTTAGTGCATAGCTCAGGCAGTCTCTGTCTGTTATCATTAATGTTGCCGACGCTAAACTGTCAAAGGCACGAACCAATATAGTCAGCACTCACTCTGGAATTAAAGTTGCTTAGAAGAACAAGTTACTCCTTGCTGGGAACACTAGAAATTGTGGCTGTCAGCTCGTCGTAAAACTCGTCTTTGATGTTCGGTGTGTCAGACTGTAATCTTGGCTACTTGATCTATATTGTAGCCAATGACTTATATGATATTGACCTTCGACATTGACCTAAAAGAAATCGGTCAAGATCAAAGTTTTAACGTAATTCATACTTCGAATTCTTCCGAATTTGATGTATGGATCTGATGCTCCATGATAACAATAACAACTATAACTTCGGGAATAATTCAATATGAAGAAGTAAACCTTAATTTTTGTCATTATTTCTGTTTAATGTTAACTTCGTAGAGACAGATGTTTTATTTACATATTGACAAGAGAGATAAGAAGAGAGAGAGAGAGAGAGAGAGAGTGAGAGAGAGAGAGAGAGAGAGAGAGAGAGAGAGAGAGAGAGAACGGATATAGAATAATAACACCAAATCTGATTTATTACATTGAATTCATTTTGGTTTTTCTTATTTTTACTTGAAATAAAACCCCACGCCATTATATTTCGTATAAGTAAAAACATCCTCCTAGGTTGTGGGTGATTGACTCCATATATATTATAAAAGTATATAACCTAGTGTACTTAAAAAGTACATATAAGTAGCATTATCGTAGGATCTGCGTTCGTGCTATAAAAAGGAATTGCGTCGTTTTACGTTGGAAATTATAGAAATAAAACATAAGAATAGAAATTATAATGAGAGGTCTAAGTCTTATATCAGGCGTGCACAGAGGTTCTCACTGATTTCCAGAAAACGCCAGGTGTGCCTCAAGATGTATGTTAATGACTATATATTTAACGAAATGTATTTCATTTACAGTATGATTGATAAGTCACTTAGCTATTTATTTTTGAAATTCTAAAGTTAAAAAATACGGTAATACAAAACAGAAAGTTTATTCAAAAAATTCATTTATGGGAGTTTAAAATTACAGCAAATTTTCATAATTTCCACCTTCGTTCTGCATGCATAGCTCCATTCTTTTTTGCAAGGAATTTACGACTCTTTGTAGCATATTTGATTGATTATGAAATAAATATATATAGAAACAAATATATAAACGAACAAATTTAAAATAACAAATAGCAGTAATTAGAGAGTAAAATAACAATTATCAAAAGTTCATAGTATGTTTGTTCTTCATATGGTAATCATTTTAAATAGCTAAGTGAAATGACTTATAGAATCACCCTGTATAATAAGATGTTCTCATTGAATCCCGCACAACGCTGGGTAGCCCTACTAGTGAATAATAAAATAAGCCAGATTTATAATAATCATATGTTCCTTTTAAATATATATAAATAAAATTATTTATAAAATAATATTTTTTTAATTAATCCATATACACATGTGTTTCGTGCCAAACTTGCAATCATCAGTATAGGAGGAGACAATCCCTGCCGGTCACCCGTTTTCAACCCCAATACAATAGTCATATCTGACTTAGTAGTCGGAGCGCGTACCGATGTGTCCACCACGCATTGCTGTAGAAATCGGAGAGTTAATTAACATGTAAATAGCAAATTCGGCGACCTTCTAGCAAGGCATCAAGAGCACTAGGCGGGCCATAAAATATTGGATTACGCTATGAATAACGAATTGTTGCTAACTTACTATATATATATATATATATATATATATATATATATATATATGGCTAAGTCCTTCTGAGCTCGAAACCGACGGTAATAATATTGTACTAATTTTTCTGTACCAATAAATATATATATATATATATATATATATATATATATATATATATATGTGTGTGTGTGTGTGTGTGTGTGTGTGTGTGTATAGCATATCAGATTTTATCAAGGTAACATTAAATGGATAAAATCCAATGCTTTTCTCTGGAAGTGGATTAACATTTTTGAAATTTAATTTTTTTTTTCCTAATTAATATATGAAAGCTCTAATTGATATAACCTATTGATGATTGAGCTTATTTACATTTGTAGTATTAACATATATCCTGGACACTTGATAATATCTATTTCTACTAAAATATATATGAATTAATCTCAACCGGCATAACCCTTGAATTGTTTTATTTCTGTAACTTTTCTTTAAAATAGAACAAACGCACATACCAGCATTGTACATAACCATATTCCATTGTAGGGTGTGAATAGTGCTGGTTTGTATTTCCCGGGGACGGGATCTACTTGGAATACTTTCAATTAGCTTATTTGACCCTTTCGCAATTAAACTCCGTGTCCCAACTGCATCTGAAATTATACTGTTTTTATGTACCATATTTAAGATCTACACAGGAAAACACATACTGTTTTTATAGTCTTTCATAACTATGTCCAAACGATTAGCTTTTATGATTCTGTCTGTGTATACAGTTAAGCTCCATAAAATCTTTACATATCCTATATCTGTAACCGGGTTTGAGTGACGTTCATGCCAATTGGTTGCTGTTTAATTCCTATAAAAACTGCAGACTTTCCCAATGCAGATATAATATGGACCAACCATATCATGGCGGCTTTTATAGTCTATGGATGCTTATACAATGCGTGCTGATACAAGATGGACAATTGTTTCTGTATATTTATCACACAATCTGCATTTAGTATCAACACTATATTTTAATATTTCTTGTTTTTTTAGCATTAGTCCTGTGCAAGAGAAAATAGTATTGTTATTTATTTGGAGTTCTCACACCAGTTGTTGACTGTGAGTTCCCGTGATAAAACCGGTGGCCCTCCAAGAGTCTGAGTGACAGAAAGTCTCTCCAAATTTCCAGTATCTCTGCACCATTCAATTATCATTAAAACTAGCTAGATGCTCCGGAACAAGTCGTTATCATTGGGTTTCTGATAACGACCGAGGGTTTTCCCTGCAATCAAAGTGGCAACATGACTATTTAATATTTCAGTATTTTCTCTTCCCTTCTAGTTAAAGTCTGGTAGGTACAGGGTGGTAACCCATAGATCGTTAACAAAATTTACAATAATCTGCAATCCAACAATATTTGGTACAAATAAACTTTAGTCTATGCCTGACTTGTCCACCAAGTTTTAGTCATGAATGTCCAACAGTGTTTTATCGACGTTCAATAATATGCGGGGATACTTTGGCGATCGTTTCATCAGTAAGAAGTGTTATCCTAAATGAGCTTCATACTCACCAGACCCTAATTCTCTAAAGTCTCACCTGTGGAGTTATCTCAAAGATAATGTCTATCAAACCTATTCCTGAACTGAAGATGGCATCACAGACAAAACCAGAGAAAAGTGTGTCAGAGTTATCGGCAATTTTGCTCGTCGAATCAACGTGCGCTTATCATTGAATGCTATGAAACAAAAACCTTTGAACATTCATGACTGAAGCTTGTTGGACAAGTCATACACAGACGGAGATTTTTACGTATCAAATATGGTTGGAACGCAGAAGGGATAACACATTTTATTATCGATTCCATTGGTAGAGTTTTGTGGGGGATAAGGATTAACTCTATGCTATCGTTCTATTCACCGTCTCCAAACCTCCATGGATATTTTCTGTGTTCTTACATGACCCTCCCTCTTTCGGGATTTTAACGTACCGAGCCAGTGGCATCGAGTTCCACACTCTAAAATTGTTATTAATATGTAAGCTGTTTTCATCAATGTCATTTTTTGTATGGTGTCAATAATTCTTACGATCCGAATTTCTTCTACTTCTTTGTTCCAGGTATTTATGACAATGTGTCAGGGCCCTAGTATACATTTGGAAAAGTGTATCGAGAAAAGAGAATTATTTTTAACACGGCTTGACAAAGAATCGTGTTTGGAGAAAAGACTTGTTTTGACTACGGGCCGGGTAGAAACGCCGAGAGCGGAAATCCCAGTTGTAACCGAATGAAAGGCTAGCTAGGGTAAGAAAATATCATGAGTAGCGAAATTATCGCCCGAGAAGAATCGAGTACGTGATAAAATTCTGGTTAGACAAAACCGAGGCTAAGTGATTGACGTGGCTGGTTACTCCCTTAGGGTTGAGATAAAGTAACCGGCGACAAGTCAAAACGCGTACTGGCCATGGAGAAAAGATTGGATCTGGGTAATACAGAGTAACCAGTCTAACGATATAATGTATTGCGCAAAGCAAATTTAATAGTTCATAGTTAGAGAAAGCACATACCATAGACAATTAGAGAAAGAGACAGGAAGACAGGGAAAAGTAAGCAAGACATAGTTAGGCGCTGCGACCCCCTTACTCCTGCAATCGAGTGGATTCTTTTTTTTCACGTTGACCATCCACTAGGTTGAGAAGTCGCAAATTGAAATTTACCCCAGCATCCAGACGCAGAGGAACTGCCCCCTATACGTACGACGAAAACTGAAGTTCATGTATATAAGGAGAAATATATATATATATATATATATATATATATATTATATTAAACACAAACCAAGAGCTTAGTTGTGTTTTTGAGTCGTTCGAACTGTCTGTTTATTTAACTATTTTACTGTTTTTTTAGTATGTATGTGCCTATCTTCTCTCAATTGCTGTGTTCCCAGCACAACGGCGACCCACGCCTCTTTACTTAACCAAATCACAACGTGAAGAGAACTATTGTCTGGCTAACGAAGACGAGAGATCACATCGGTTTGACGCCTCCACCATGGTGAACAAGAAGTGCGAAGACATCACATCAACCCACGCCGAAACCACTAGTGGGGAATGATAGCAAAATATCCGCGAAAAAAATAGAGGGCAATGCCATACAGGTTAGGGTTAGGCTTGTATCCATACATACAGATCCTACAATTATTTGTAATACCGCAGTTTTTATGCTTCATAGTGTTTATTGTATTTAGTTATATATATTTAAAAAAAATCTTCAGTTTTATTTTATAATCAGTCGGGACTGAAAACAGGCTTTTCCAGTCTTGTTAATTATTATCATGCCGGCTGTTCCAGCTTTTAAGAAGAGAATAAAAATTCTGTTTTTAAAATTCGTTCGGATTGTGAATTAAAAAAAGCAACTGTATTTTGTTTTACAATAAAACAAGCACGAACATTTTAATTTTTTTCTCTCTTCCTCATTTCTATTCACTTTTACATTGGGTTGGATGTAGAATTTATGCGACTTAAACGTTGCAATGGAAATAGTAAAAGTGATCTATAGGCCAAACTATCACATACACTGACATGACAGAAATAAACACCATTATTAACATTAATAACGAAAACTGCATTAAGAGGGCCCTGATGGACCTAGGCAAGACAATATCCATTGTTTCGTTCGCTGATGGAAAATTACTCGGTTAACAGGGGAAGTTGAATCACGAGGTTTGCTGCGATTTGACGCTGATTAAGTCCATTTTTATATTGACATATAACTCTGTGAATTATAATGTTTCTCTAGCCTTCGTCATACTTACACTATGGTATATGAAAGATATACTTATATCTGAAACACAAAATGATGTCAATTAGTATAAAATATCGATATTTAAAACCTTTAATGCTTCGTTGTACGATTCTGAATATCACCCGTTTGTAAAAGAAGCAGAAACTTTAAACATGTATAAATTATTTTTGTGGGTCGTCTATTTACTTCTTTCATGTCTGTGTACGTAGAAACATAGTACAAGTCAAAATCTTGCCTTTTCTGAGTTAAACGAATGAAATGAATAGAAAACAAATAATTAATATACACATTGTTTGAGATTTGAGAAGATTGTCAACTAACCCTCAACAACACATACAAACTCTGGTTTCTTGTGCGAATAATAATGTTGCTAATGATACTAATAATCAAAACACATTTTTCTTTATTTTTCTCTGACAGATACAACTTAGTATTTAGTCGCAAAGACCGTCTGGCATTACAGTAGATTATTCAGTTCATTGGGTACTTTTTATAGCGTTTTCCCACCGAATTTGGTTAAAAGAGCGCGAAACGACCACGTGGTATTTGACAATGATAAGCAGCGCTTGACGAGATTGACATGAGTCATAGCTAAATGGCGGAGGTTGATGGGGGAGTTTGATGGATGGCTTCAAATTGAAAGATGGCTGAGGGATTATTGGATTAACGCTGCAAAGTTACAATAAGACGAACAGAAAAAGATGGACACAAACAAACAAGAAGAAATAATAAAAGGAAGACATTGTCGGTTCAAAGAACAGTTCTTTGAATGATTGTAAATGAATGTTTAAATAGAGAGAAATAGAAGGCAATAGATTGACAGGAAAAGCCGACATATATTAACGGGCGATATTAAGAGAGACGAGATAGGATGCGGTAGTATAAGAAACAGGGACATCAAAGGAGGCGGCATGAAGGAAAATAAATAAAGGAAGAAAATGTCCCAAATAAAAAACTACTGTTCTAAAGAAAGAAAGAAAGAAAGAAAAAAAGAAAGAAAGAGGGAAAACTAAACTAAAAAAAAGGCAGGAAAGAAGACTAAAAAAAAGAAGACTAAAGAAAAGAAGACAAAAAAGAAGGCAGGAAAGAAGACTAAAAGAAAGAAGACTAAAAGAAAGAAGACAAAAAAGAAGGCAGCAAAAAATACTAAAAGAAAGAAGACAAAACAGAAGGCATGAAAGAAGACAAAAAGAAAGAATACAAAAAAAGGGAGGAAAGAAGACTAAAAGAAAGAAGACCAAAAAGAAGGCAGGAAAGAAGACTAAAAGAAAGACAAAAAAGAAGGCAGGAAACAAGATTAAAAGAAAGAAGACAAAAAAGAAGGCAGGAAAAAAGACTAAAAGAAAGAAGACAAAAAAGAAGACTAAAATAAAGAAGACAAAAAGAAGGCAAGAAAGAAGACTAAAAGAAAGAAGACAAAAAAGAAGACTAAAATAAAGAAGACAAAAAGAAGGCAGGAAAGAAATCAACAAGAAAGAAGACAAAAAGGAAGGCAGGAAAGAAGACAAAAAGAAAGAAGACAAAAAAAAAGGCAGGAAAGAAGACAAAAAGAAAGAAGACAAAAAAGAAGGCAGGAAAGAAGACTAAAAGAAAGAAGACAAAAACGAATGCAAGAAAGAAGACTAAAAGAAAGAAGACAAAAACGAATGCAGGAAAGAAGACTAAAAGAAAGAAGACAAAAAAGAAGACTAAAATAAAGAAGACAAAAAGAAGGCAGGAAAGAAGACTAAAAGAAAGAAGACAAAAAAAAAGGCAGGAAAGAAGACTAAAAGAAAGAAGACAAAAAAGAAGGCAGCAAAGAAGACTTAAAGAAAGAAGACAAAAAAGAAGGCAGGAAAGAATACTAAAAGAAAGAAGACAAAAAAGAAGGCAGGAAAGAAGACAAAAAGAAAGAAGACAAAAAAGAAGGTAGGAAAGAAGACAAAAAGAAAGAAGACAAAAAAGAAGGCAGGAAAGAAGACTAAAAGAAAATAGACAAACACGAATGCAGGAAAGAAGACAAAAAGAAAGAAGACAAAAAAGAAGGCAGGAAAAAAGACTAAAAGAAAGAAGACAAAAAAGAAGACTAAAATAAAGAAGACAAAAAGAAGGCAGGAAAGAAGGCTAAAAGAAAGAAGACAAAAAAGAAGGCAGGAAAGAAGACTAAAAGAAAGAAGACAAAAAAGAAGGCAGCAAAGAAGACTAAAAGAAAGAAGACAAAAAAGAAGACTAAAATAAAGAAGACAAAAAAGAAGGCAGGAAAGAAGACAAAAAGAAAGAAGACAAAAAAGAAAGCAGGAAAGAAGACAAAAAGAAAGAAGACAAAAAAGAAGGCAGGAAAGAAGACTAAAAGAAAGAAGACAAACACGAATGCAGGAAAGAAGACTAAAAGAAAGAAGACAAAAAAGAAGGCAGGAAAGAAGACAAAAAAAAGAAGACTAAAAAGAAAGCAGGAAAGAAGACAAAAAGAAAGAAGACAAAAAAGAAGGCAGGAAAGAAGACTAAAAGAAAGAAGACAAAAAAGAAGGCAGGAAAGAAGACTAAAAGAAAGAAGACAAAAAAGAAGGCAGCAAAGAAGACTAAAAGAAAGAAGACAAAAAAGAAGGCAGGAAAGAATACTAAAAGAAAGAAGACAAAAAAGAAGGCAGGAAACAAGACTAAAAGAAAGAAGACAAAAAGAAGGCGGGAAAGAAGACTAAAAGAAAGGAGACAAAAAAGAAGGCAGGAAAGAAGACTAAAAGAAAGAAGGCAAAAAAAGGTAGGAAAGAAGACTAAAAGAAAGAAGACAAAAAAGAAGGCAGCAAAGAATACTAAAAGAAAGAAAACAAAAAAAGAAGGCAGCAAAGAAGACTAAAAGAAAGAAGACAAAGACGAAGGCAGGAAAGAAGACTAAAAGAAAGAAGACAGAAAAGAAATGTAAGAGGGTAATTGAAAAAAGAGGGAATAAAAAAGTACAACACTTGATACACTAAAAGAAAGACATGAAGAAGGAACTTACTCCTAAATAAGGACAAAAAGAAGAGATGGAAAGAAAACAAGAATATCGAAAGTATAAAGAAAGAAAAAAAAGATTTTGAAAAGCAAACAAAAAAAAAAACGAAATGAAAAAAAAAATTATGGAATAAAGAAATAACTGACAAGAACATGGGGTAAATAATAGAGAGAAACTAAACGAAACAAAATAACAAAGAAAGACAATCGAAAAAAAAGGAAGAAGGATCGAAAGAAAAGTGAAAGTATGGAGTCTACAAACGATGGAAAAAAAGAAAGAAAGAAATATATAACATTAAATAAGAAAGAAGTAAATCTAAAAGAGAGACGAAAGACAGGCTTAAAGAGAAAACAAATCCCCAAAAGAAGATGGAGAAAAGACTAGAGAGTAATTACTCTCTAGTCTTTTCTCCATAACAGAACATCGCTAAGAACGAAAAAGGAAAAAATAAGAGTGAAATAACGAAGCAATATTTAAATAAAGAAAGAGTTCCCACTTGTAAGACATTCACAGCAAGAACTTGTCTTCTATCACAACGAAAAAAGAATTTCCTTTTCCTTCCAAGTGCCTGGCGCCAGGCGGAAGTTCCATGGACAGAGTTTCCCACATGTGAAACAGATCACTCTGGAATTGCTTCCCAGCTGATTGCAACTTTGTCGTCTTTAAATCCAATGTCAACAATTTTTTGTGATTGACCGACTCATAATTAATCAAACGCAGTTCATACTATTGATAGATATTAGTACTCCAATAGTGCTCCTCATCTTTCACTGGGCAATCATTACCGTTTAATTAGCATTTATCCTCAAGTGACCTTGGCCTTGATAAGTGGTGACGTCAATAGTAAAAAATAGGACGGTGAAAGGAGAACTGAAAATAGAACAAGGAATAGCGGAAAGAAGAAAATTAAGAAAGAACAAAGTAACTTTGAAAGGAAGAACGACAGAAAATGTTGTGAAAACGTCACCAGCGCTTGAAATGGATGTGTTAATTCCGAGCAATGAGCTCCCATAAAGTTTTTGTGAATGTTAAACAAAGCGAAGACTTAAGCTTCGTATTAAAAGGAGAAAGTGAAAATGAAACTAAATCAATTTAAGCAATATGTTGAGCTATTTAACGGCGACACAAGAACTTGAGGGTTGCAACAAAAAATACTATGTTGCGGCTTGTTCGCCGAAAAGAACTCAACTCTATTCCTCCCTCTGGCACATTTTAACAATGAGGAAGTCGGTTTCAGGATACCACGTGACTATAAAAAGACACGTGGTATATTTTTTCTGTTTTTCAAAAAACTTGTTGCCTAAAAATATTTTTTACTCTCCGAAGAAACAGAAACAACAGGAATCAATTTTTTTTTACAAATACATTTTGTTTAGTCCCATTTGACTGTTTTGACATCAAATACGTGCTTGATTTTATTAAAAAGAGCACAACCTATATTTGAAAAGAATAACATTTGCAATACGATTACAACATAGGCGTCTTTTTGTTTCTTTTTTTGCGCTATCCAAATACAAACTTGTTGAGCTTTATTAGTCGTCTGCACACTGCACTACACGTTCTAAAACAAAATGTTTACAATACAAGCAGTCGACACTTCTAATATTCTACATATTATGGATGTCTAATTCAATTCCATGACAAATTGCCAGTATACTGAAATCATATGCCCTTAATAGGGTTAAGATGAAAATTCATATACACTAAATGTACAAAAGCAAGGAAATTCCAAAATTTTTACACTTTTATTGTCATTAAGGGTATGCGAGCACAACAGGGCTATGTATTTTACTGGTAGGAAATTTTCTTCAGCGCACCTCACACTCTTCATCCACTCATGCATAGACATTTATACTGTAGTGATGTGATAATGAAATGGTTTGGTTGATATGTAGTCATACCCTTAATGACAATAAAAGTGTAAACATTTAGGAATTTCCTTTCTTTTGTACATTTAGTGTATATGAATTTTAATCTTAACCCTATTAAGGGCATATGATTTCAGTATACTGGCAATTTTTCATGGAATGTCAATACTTTTGTAAAGGCTATGCCTCAAGAAAATGGTAATTTTAAAGTTTTTTTTGAATTTTCTGGAAAACTAAGGTATATGGTAAACTGAAATTAAAATGCCATCAACTAGACCCTAGAACCTCTATCTCTGCCAATAAGCTGAATCCATCAAATAGTTGATGAGATGCAGGGTGGCACACACGTACGTACGTACGTACGTACGTACGTACACACGGATAACACAAAATCACTCCTGACCTTTCTGGATCTCTGGGTTGCCTTGACTAATGATGCTGAGATTTTACACACTTATAGAAGCTATCAAATGAAAATTTCGTGCAAAGTTTTAAATAATTTGGTTTATTGGTTTTTGAGTTATGACTGATCAAAGAAATGAGATTTCTAGCATAGGTCGTTTTTGAAGTCTATTAAGGAATAGAGCGCTATCGCGCCTCCCTTGATTATTGGAGTTGTCGACTTTGCATTTGTCAGTCGTAACAAAAACTATATACTTTAACATAGGATTCCTATATATATATATATATATATATATATATATATATATATAAATCAGGGTGTTTCAAAAGTCTTGGGAACATTACAAATGCGTATATCTCATGAACTATTCCAGGTAGAAAAATGAAACTGGTGCCATTTTAAAGCTTGCTTAATCAAGTTTTTGGTCATACTAATGATTTTCGTGTTATCTTTCCATGTGCAGTAATGGCGTTCTCTAAACAAGACAAGGCATTTTGCGTCCTCCAATTTGCAAAGACTGAATCGTGGACATGTGTTCAGCGTGCATTTCGCAGGAAATTTAAAAAAGAAGCCCCTGAAAGGAAATCCATTGTCAGATGGCATGCTAAATTTGTGAAAGATGGGTGTTTGTGCCCAAGTAAGCGAACAGGTCGCCCTTCAACTTCAGAAGATGCAGTTGAGCAAGTTCGGACAGCCTTTCAGCGGAGCCCCCGTAAATCAGTGAGAAGAGCCAGCAGGGAACTTCAGCTTGCTCCAGCAACTGTCTGGCGTGTCTTAAGGAAACGACTGCAAATGGTACCTTACAAGCTCAAGTTGGTCCAAAAGTTGAAGGACACTGATAAGCCACTTCGCCGTGACTTTTGCATTGCAATGCAAGAGAAGTTGGAAGATAACGGCTTTGATGACCGGCTTGTTTTTAGCGATGAGGCGACCTTCCATCTGAATGGCAAAGTTAACAAGCATAACACTCGCATATGGGGTACTGAGAATCCTCATGAACTTCTTGAGCACGAGCGAGATTCACCAAAAGTGAACGTGTTTTGTGCAATTTCCAAGAAAGGTGTCTATGGACCGTTCTTCTTTGAAGAGGCAACTATCACTGGTGAATCCTATCTCAACATGCTGGAAGACTGGTTAATGGCTCAGTTGGAACAAGCAGAATCTGATGACTTCATTTTTCAACAAGATGGTGCACCACCACACTGGAGTTTTAGAGTAAGGCAGTTTC
Organism: Sepiola atlantica; assembly: GCA_963556195.1. Classification (NCBI taxonomy): domain Eukaryota; kingdom Metazoa; phylum Mollusca; class Cephalopoda; order Sepiida; family Sepiolidae; genus Sepiola; species Sepiola atlantica. Next base: position 42,886,999 of record OY744524.1, read on the forward strand.
TTAACACAAGGCTGCCTGGTAGATGGATTGGGAGATCTGGGCGAGGTGATGACGTTCTCATGCCCTGGCCTCCTAGGTCTCCAGATCTTACCCCGTGTGACTTTTTCCTTTGGGGCTTTGTCAAGCAACAAGTCTATGTGCCGCCCCTTCCAAGAGATATTGACGAACTATAAGGCTCGAGTAACGGCAGTTGTGTGAACCATTGACGTCAAGATGCTGGAACGCGTTTGGCAGGAAATGGACTATCGACTAGATGTCTGCCGTGTGACAAATGGTGCTCATATTGAGCAACTTTGAAGATTCCCCACAAAACTTGAAACTTTAACCTTTCCAACGGTACCAATTTCATTTTTCAACTCCTAATAGTTTTTGAGTTATTAAAAATCGTTATGTTCCCAAGACTTTTCAAACACCCTGTATATATAGTCATCCACATACAGACTGTTTCGCTGTTTCAAAGTTCATCAGTGCGGCTAGACCAGTTAGTGCCTCAAGCCGGGATCGAAACGTAACCGTCGAGCTGACAGTCGGCGCTGCTAACCCCTACACCATCATACGACACTGACTGAATGTAAGTTGTATCTCAATGTAAACATTGCAATTGCCGGAGCACGAATTAGTTTTTACCTAATGAGCATTGCATTTTTTACGCTAATGGCAGTTCGTGATACCCTTACAAACATAAGCTCTACCCGGGGGGAGCTTTATATAGTCATCCACATACCGACTGTTTCGCTGTTTCACAGCTCATCAGTGCGGCTAGACCAGTTAGTGCCTCAAGCCGGGATCGAAACGTAACAAGTGAGTTTTACTAACTCTAGTTAGGGAAAAATAAGATATTTACGTGTTAAGCTTTCGAGTGCAAATTTACTTTTATTGTTATTAGTTTGAAAACTAATTGACGGGCAGTTCTCTGCAGATCATTACTTGTCAAGCGAAACCTTTTAAACCCTCTATAAAACTGCGAACCTTTAATCTAAATGCATTTTGTTGCCGAAACAACCATTCAATGATCTTTACCTCGTAAGACACAAGGACGATTTTTTAAATTTTATTTTCAAACACAGTCCTGAACATCTGTTCAGAACTGCGTTTGAAAATAAAAGTCTCTCGCAGGCTGAGGAGATATTCCTTATACCACAACATTTCAAACTTTGTCAACGTCTGATTTCGTCGACGGATGCTTTCTTCAATCGACGTCTGCTCAGATGTCATCGTTCAGTTTCCTTAACATAATCCCCACATTTTTACTAGGTCTTAAAATGTTATTGGGAGATATGAAATCCAATCCCGAATCTGAAGAAAATCTATAGGTTAGTGGTCGATTATTTATGGCGTTCTGAATATCAGACAATATAGTTAATGAATAAAAATGATCCACACTTGAACATCCAAGGCAGGATATCACTGTACGGATAAGGCGCTCCCAAACAGTACCAAAACAAGCGGGGTGCAGGGGAATTGTCAAATGTTTTATTTGATAAGTCCCAAACGAATTGGTGTACTCATTAGAAACAAATACTTCGTTCATGAGATTTTCAGCAGCTAGAAAAGTTTTGGCATCATCGCTATAAATATGGCTCGGGATGCCGTATAAGTTGGTGACGTATAAATGCCAATACGAAAGAATGTACAGTAATGTCTTCTAACAATTCAACATGTAACACTGGAATCCTTAAGCAGGTGAATATTAATAGGTACAGTTTACATCTCACTCCAGTAGTGTTCACCCAAATGTGACCAGTAAAACTTACACTCGTATATAAAAAGGATGTTGTTAATTTCACTCTTTTTTGTGTGTGTGTGGGGGGGGGAGGGGCAATCCATTTTGGGATAAGTTAAATATACAGAATTAAACTTCTTGCGCAATATACACTTTGATATTATTGTTTTAACGGCCTGTCTACCCTGTGGGATTCAGAATCCAGAAAGCCGCACTTAATTCAAGGTGGGCGCAATGCTTAGTTGATTTCATTTAGCGTGACAATCAAGGATTATGAGTCTAGTCAGAGAGTGTATTTTTGCGAGAAGAATAGTATGGATCACTTCGTAATCATACATATCACATTTATCTATCCTTCCTTTCGAACTATCTATCCCCTAATCGCCACGGAACAAATTCAAATTTCTTAGCAATTCCTGAATATGATCCTTGGTTGGATTCGACAAATAATTTCTTTCTTTCTCAAAGGTCTGTTGCTGCATAGTTTCTATCAGATGCAGCCACGCACACTTCTTACTGTCCAAATAATATGTCTCAATTTATTAACAAATGTTATACCACACGAAGTTACTTTCAACAATTTAACGAAAGAAGAATATCTCCCGAAGTTTATTACAGGTTCTATCTTTTCAGTAAGCGAACAAGCAAATGAAGAAACACTCGACGTGTTCCATAATATGATACCGAAATGATTTTTACTTGATTTCAATTAAAATCAGCTTTAATTCGAAGTCAAGATTTAATATATTCGAGTTTTTATTGTTGCAGGTCTCAATTTAAACGTTCTTGTTTTTCAGGCTCAAACAATTTAAATAACTGGCTGGCCAGTCTATAGGTTGGATGGATAAGCGCTTTAGTCTCCTCAACCAAAAGTCAACATCCTTAAAGTTATTCATAACATGTGAGAAGTACTGCACTACAGCAAGATCGGAACTTTTCTCTTGACCAATGAAAAGACAAAAGATAAAAGTAAACAAAATGCAGAATTTAGTAAAACGCCATTTTTCGTACTTGAGATAATGGAATCTCATTGCGCATTTACATAAAAAAGATTGTTTGCTATGTTATTTCTGCCTCCACATAAACTCACGCAGATAGCTGTCCGCCATTCCGCGATGCGTTATACAGTGGCATTTATTCTGCATTTTAGTACAGCCTAACCCTAAACTGGTCACAGCCCTAACCCTAATTCGACGCAAGTCTACACGGGATTAATAAAAGACGGTCAGGGATGTGTGCGCGCACTACGCATGACTGGCATGGCGTTTTTACTGCAAAACTCATTTTTCATTAGTGGCGAAATACTTCTACAAAAGATGCATCAATTCTTGTGGGTCTTTAAATGCTAAATCATTTAAAGAGTACATTCGTATTGTAAAGTTATTTTCAAGCCGATTTTATTAAAAAGAATTATAAGCAAATGTGCTGATACCAGTTGCTTGTAGGTTATCAACGTTTGCTTTTTATGAGAGGATCTTTTGGTTGAAATATCATGCTTTATTTAAATGACGAGAAGTTGAATTTCACGGATAAAAATGACTTTGTAAATATATATACGAATCTAATAAGACTATACATGCAATAGTTTACTCAATCTTGGGCACTAGTAGCTGGACGTAGGAATGTAAATATAATATTAAATTTAGAAATCATACAAATAAAAATAACTAAACTAAATAGGAATAAAATATATAAATCATAAAGATAAGTTAGAATACTTCAGTTTTACTACTTTACTAGACATACATGAGAGGGATTTAATTCACGCATTCAAATAAATGAAAGGATATTTAAATATGTGTTTGATAGGTTATTGATAAATGTCTTTACACTGTAATTATATTGGAAAGAAATATTTCAAAAACTGAATTTACTACACAATGATAATAGTTAGAGTAAGATGTCTTCGGAACAAATGACCTAATCAAGTTACAAATAAAGTCACTCAAACCGTAACCTAAGTTTTATTTCGTCAAAAGTCGGCTACTAACCAAGGCCAAAGTGACTGGAAGTCTAACCTAAGTTGTATATCGGCTAAAGTCGGTTATGTAACAGTGGACATAGTTAGGTCCGGTTCAAATTCCGTAGAAGCACTTTTTTTGTTTTGTGGATTTGATTTTACAATTAAATTATTTTAAATAGGAGTTTTTGAATTTCGTGTTATTTTACGCGCTATTGCATTTTCTATGTCAGTAAATATTCGATTACTAATACGGAATTTAAAAAAATAATGTAAATCACGTCGAGATTGTTCAATAATATTATTAAAAAAAGAATATTCAGCTCTTTAGTAGAATAGGGGTGCGCCTGAAAAATAATGTTTTTCTTTGGTTTAAGAACCCAAATGAACCATTATTATAGTTAAAGTTAGATTCAAGCTAGATTATTTTTTGGAGGGCAGGAAACCCGGACTTAGGGTTAGAGGTGATGCTAGGTATAATAGAGTGTTTTGCAATGCTAAAATCGTTATCAAGGCATTCGAAAACGCTAAATTTGTAGATTAACACCCTCAGCTCCCCCCCCCCCCAAAAAAAATGATCCTACTTCTTTTGTGGCGATAACGTGTAAACACCCTAAAATATTTGGTGGAACGGCAAAAACCAAAAAACACAATAAGTTTCCAAAGTAGATTTTGGCATCAATTTCGTATATAAATTTAACGTAAAATGATTCCCTACTATTTTCGGACCATTCTAACTTTCTAGAGCAGTAACTAAATGTTTTTAGCATTCACCGTAAGTGACAGTGTTGTAAAACCATACATGAGCTTCCCCGCATATCCCCCTCCCCCGAAACAGCATGGAATATATCTTCCATATAAGAAAAAATGAAAGTATAAAATTTTGGTTAACTGAGTTAAAACGCTAGAATTTTATCAGGGTGTTAACTGTCTACACGTAAGCGCCTGAAAAAGTAGAATCTCATTGTTTTAGGGGGTGATTTCACAAAGTGTTAACCAAAAACGCATAATACCACCCCAAAACAACATGATTGTAGACTGGAGTGATTTAATAAAATTACCATTTTAACATCGCTTGAATATATATCTAACTTGTTTTTAAAATTTTATTTTATGTAAACAAAAAATAAGTTTAGCTCAATTTTAGTATAGCGACCGTAGTAATATCTCGCTTATTTAGCGTTTTTTCTTCTGAGTGACGAAGAGGGGAATACATTAATCAGTGCAATCCAGAGTACATTAAGCAGGGAACAAATATGTTTAATAATAATGTTTACCTAACAATGTGTAAGAGGCACGTTTAGTAATTTTCGTTGTTGTTAGAAATCGCAGGAAAAGAAATAAAACAGAACAAATTTAGGTGTTTAGTTATTGGAATATATATATATATATATATATATGAATGAGAAGTATCGTAAATAAGTTTATTTTTAATTTAACAATATAAGTATAGAGTGAAAAGAAAAATAATACTTACCTGGTTTCTTCTCGAAGGTTTATTTTTGTTTAAAATGTGACGTAGTGTTTTGGCGAACGATCTGATGCATAATGTCTATGTAAGCTTTGATTTGATTGGATGTTTTACAAATTCTGAAACGATTCAACTTGATTTCAGTTCTTTGTGAAATAATTGCTAAACGGTGTTGTAGGAAGTTAATAGTTATCATTTCATAGAGACAAATTAGCGCGCTACCCTCTCTTTGGTATAATTAGTTGGGAGGGGCACACAAAGGAGAATAAAAGTAATGCTTTTGTTTAGGTTATAAAAATAAGTAAAGCTTTCTGGAAACACGGTCGAATGTAGTAGGCGACTGAAGTGATGTGTTTCGATGCGTTTGACGCATTATTTTTATAGTCTAACTGATTTGTGAGGGGAAAATCAAGTCTACTTTACATATATAGATAAATAATTATCTATCTATCTATCTATCTATCTACCTATCTATCTACCTATATATATATATATATATATATATATATATATATATATATATATATGATCTTTAGCCCTAAGACCATTACGTTGGAAAATCTCCAGGTTTCGTAAGTCAGTTAATTTCTTGTAATTACCGTATTTGTTTGCTTTCAAGAATGTATGCTAGTCTTCACACAGAACTATGATATTAATATTTTTTTATACTTAATAATTTATAAATATTTTCAAATTAACCCATATACACATGTGTTTCATGCCAAACCTGCAATCATCAGTATGGGAGGAGACTATGCCTTCATGTCACACGGGTCGAACACCAATACGAAAGTAATATTGGACTCATTAGTTGGAGCGTGTCTCGATATGCCCACAACGCATTGCCGTAGAACTAGGAGAGTAAATAAACGTCTGAATTGCAAATTGTGTGTGTGTGTGTGTGTATGTGTGTGCGTGTGTCGCACTAAAAGCGGGCGGCCTTGAAGCAGACATTGGAGAAACCATTTGTACAATGTAGTTAGGTTTAACGAGGCAGGCGTTTCACAGCGCGTGCATTGTCAACACCCTGGGTTACAACGAAAACGACACGGGTGTATAACAGTTTATATACACAACGCTAATGCGTAATGTTACAAAAGTAATTGTAAAACAAGCACACAGATGCAATATTGCGACGATGGAACAGGGGCTAGAGTTTTGTAGATAGTGTGGGACCTAAGAGTTAGAGGCTAGTGGTTCGTTCACCAGCCAGATGGGACAACAATACTTCATGAATTGGCGAACAATGGCTTTATAGAAATATATGACACTGACAGGTGTGATAAGTTTTTTTACACGGTAGATGGAGCCCACCTTCCTTGCAGCAGCTTTGGTAATGTCTTCTATGTATTTGTTCCAATTCATGTTACGTGTGAAAGTAAAGCCGAGGAGTTTGAATGATAGAGTCACAGGTAGAGTGCAATTAGCCATAGCAATCGGTGTTGAAAACTTTTTTATGATTGTTAAGGCAAATGCACTTTGTCTTAGTAGCTTTATATGATACCATCTATTTATGTCCCAATTCCACTACAGATTGGGTTTCATTTTCTTAGGATTCAACCATTGGCTTAGATATGTGTGTTTTAGTCTTGTCCACATGTCGAGAATAGAGCGTGGTGCAAATATATCCATCTCGGACACAATTGTATCAGGAGATCGTTTATGAAAATCAGAATAATAAAGGTTCAACGATCGACCCCTAGAACACACCCGTATTAATGTAATGCTGTTTAGATGTAAAATATCGAGGTCAACCTGGATCGTTCTTTTGGCTGAGTAAAATCTAATTATATTAAATAAATATTCATCCAGTAATACTGTACGAACTTATGAGAAGACCATCATGCCAGACCTTGTCAAACGCTTTGGATACATCAACCACGACCGTCCTAGCTCAACCGAACTTGTCCAGGTTGCGTTCAGAGATGACTGTTAGGATATCCGCAGTAGAACAGGCTTGCCTAAATCCATACTTTTGGTCAGAAATAAATTCAGCATTAATAAGGTGTTGAACTATTGCTAGATATATTAATGATACTAACATTTTAGCGAAGAGAGGGAGGATACTGATAGCGCGATAATTTTGCGGGTCGGTTCTTTCACCAAAATTCAGGAACACTGGTACCACAGAGATGCAAAATTCAGCAAGGCATTTGCTGTTGAGTTTGTAGACGACAGTGGCCAACTTAGCAGAGCATTTCTTTATAAATATACTATGGATAAGATCAGCCCACATGCTTTGGAGGTGTCATGGTTTTCATGGTATCCTGGATCATCGAGTGTAACTACTGCCCGCAGTGGGAAATTTGCGAGAGAGTGGTTTGTGTAGTCCAAGGTGGAGTTCAAGACGAACTGCAGTTGCTTTGCAGGCGACATCATGGTGGTTGGATAGCGAGGAATTGTTAATTGCCTAAAATTCACCACAATATTAAAGCTTTTCCAGAAATAGCAAGTTTCTTATTTCTGCGACTCAATTACGTTTTCTGGTCATCTCGGTACACCTAATCCAACAAAATACTCGATTATTTACTAATAAGAGCATAATAATTATTTATTAATAATATTAAAGAAGATCAGATAAACATGGTACTTTAGGTTTCAAGCTGGGAGAGCTAACCCGAGCTAAAAATACAATGTTCTTTTCAGTTTTATTTATATTCATAAACCGCTCACCGTCCCTTTTGAGCCAGATTTTTATAAGGAAAGAGCAGGTTATTTAGGGAAACATTTGTTGATTTAAAAAAAATATTTTTCTCTTCCGGTCGTTAACTAGTGAGGGTCTTTTTGCAAAACTTAAATAAGGGGCCTGGAAAAATACTAATTAGGGAAAGAAAGCAATATATATATATATATTATATGAATATATAACTGTGTATATATATAAGTAGTTTCTTTTGATCAAAATCACAAATATGATTATTGATTAAAGTAAGAGATATCCAATCAGCAATCATAAATAAATAAGTAAATTATGCATATATCTACGATCTATTTTGTTTACGGCTGATCACACGTTTAAAAATCCATTTTTCCTCTATTTTCGGCATAATTATATTCATTCATTCATTTATCTATTAATTCATTTTTTATAACGTAACCCATACGATTGACTCAATCGATGACACACACAAAAGCCCCACCCTTTCTTTGATTACAAGCCCGATACACTCGTATTGTTCGACGCCATATCTCAATATGGCGTCAAACAATTTCATATTTACTGACTACCGACCATTGCAGGTCCATGCCCGGCCCATCCCAGCCAATAACATCCTATTTTTGCAGGGCATAACCCCTAATATGAGCTCAAACCTCTAGTTCCCCAGATCAAGTGTCACCCAATGCAATCTGTTTTGAAAACTTTTGACACTTCTCATCTCGTTCGTTCGGTCCATCCATTTCTTTTATTAGGTTTTATTCTTTTCTCTCTGCCTTTTTTGTTTTGTTTTCTCCCCTTTTAAAAAAATATCCTTTTCGCCGTTCGCCATTTTCCTTCGAGTGGTTGATTACAGATCAGTCGTTGTTATCGTCCATCTCTAACCTGTATAATAAAGACATTAATCAATTGTATCGCCAGAGGCGGTGAATAATATTATTCTCGTAGTTAGTCACTCAGTAATACTTCTGTGTTTTTTTCTTCCTTTTAATGTTTCGTTTTCGCCGACTTTATCCAATATCTGTTCGTATCGATTTGGGCCAATGAAAAGAATGCGGCCAGCAGCGGATGAACAGGACTCCGCCATTTTGTTCGTCTTCTTTAGAAGATAACGCATATAATAGTGAAAAGAAGAAATAAATAACATAGAAAAGATGAGAGAGAGAAAGAGAGTGTGTTACAAAAGGGTAAGGGATTATTTTAAAAGAATCATAAGTACGGTAACAACAGTAATAACAATCACGACAACAGCACTAATAACAATAATAATCATCATCATCATCATCATATGGTTGAAAATAGATGAAAATGAAATGAAATATGAATCGTCTGTTTAAACATATACGTACAAATATATATTCTCTCGCGTGTAAAACTAAGAAAAGTAACTCAATATGTAACAAAGCAAAATGAACAAGGTTTCATCTTCATCGTTTGTAATCTACATAATAAAATTAAGTCAGTCCGATTCTCAAAGTTTGTCATTGCAATCTTTTCTTTCTGCAAGGTATATAGTGATATCTGTTTTTATACAAAGCTATGGGCTTCTTTTTAACAAAATAAAAACTCATTTCGATAAAGTCATTAATCTAGGTCTTTTAACTGAAACCTAAAAAATGTGATTTCATATTTGTATGTAAACAGCATGGGACATATCTGCAAAACAGTAATTAAAAAACAGCAAAACAATTTAGACATTAACGTGGGGGATTACTTTTCTATAAAAGATGTATATAAGTTTAATGACTAGAAAGTGTAAGACAGAATGTGAAATCATTTTTCTTTCAATTTGTTTTTCATAATTGTATGTGTATTTGTAATTGCTATCATTGTTATTGATATTTATACCTTAATAAACGATATCCTCTCAACTACCACCTATGTAATAACGAAGCGGAGCTGAACAGAATTTAATACATCGACCGCTATCGCACCATTCACGACAGATATATTCATAATTTATCTATTGATTTATGGTTGCTGATTGGATATCTCTCACTTTAATCAATAATCGCATTTGTAATTTTGATCAAAAGAAACTACTTATATATACACAGTAATATATTCATATATATATATATATTCATATATGTAAATTGCACCTACTCATATGTGGCAACATGACTATCTTAGAACGTATCTGGCTCTTATACAGGTAAAAGATTTCGTCCGGAGTGAGATACTTTTTGGAGCATTAGGATGATCCAACAATTTTTCATGATATTACAACGGATTAGATGTAAGTCTTCCATTTCAGGTCCGAAGAGAAGGTCAGTCCGATAAGCTTATCAAAGCAGGGGAGAGAAGTTTATTTTAACTAGGGCAAAGTGAAAATCCGAGCGTTGATTATGAAGTAAGAGAAGCTTGGTTTTTAGACACATTAAAAGTAACCAGCCACCTTTTCCCCATTGCCAGACGTGCTCCAGGTCGGAAGAGATAGAAACAGAAAAAGTTTGATCATTAATGCTCTTCAAAGTGTTACCATAGATGGTTGTGTCATCTGCATAAATGTTGATGAATGATCTTAGAATGTTATTTTGAAGATACTTGATGAAGTTAAGTAAGAGAGTTGGGCCCAGAATGGTTCCTGGAAGCACGCAAGTGTTGATACAATGTCCTTTAGACTTCTGCCCATCAACGACTACTATAAACCTATCAGAAAGAAAGAATTTGATGGTTTAGAGGTCATTTCTAGATATTCCAGAAAATTTGTTATGTAGACATTTATGCCAAACCCTGTCAAAGGCCTTTGATATGTCAAGAGCTATTTCTCTAGAAACGAAACCCCAGTCAAAAGGTTCACTTATTCTGTGTCATATTACAATCAGCACATCAGCTGTAAATCTTGCAGTACGAAATCCATATGGCTTGTCACTAAGAGTCTGTTTTTGCTGGGGTGATTGAGAACTTCTCGATTTATCACAGACTCAAGCAACTTACTCATGACGCACAGGAGACTGATCGGTCTGTTCTTAGATGCAGAAGATCGATCTCCAGTATTTTTAAATACTGGGCAGAATGTTGAAGTTTTCCAGGGTAATGGGAAAGCATTTCTTCTTTAAGAAACGACTGTGAGAATATGAGCTAGTTCCGGTTGTAGAGGCTTAAGCACTATGATTGGAATGCTGAAAGGGCCAGTTGCTTTGCTGACATCAAAGTTCTTGATAAATTTGGTAACATCCTAGGCAGATATATGAATGTCGCTCAGAGTATTTTAACTCACAGGAGGGAATTAAGGAGGTAGGCGACCCTGATCGCAAAGGGTGGAATTTGATGCGAAGTTCTTTTCAAATAATGTTGCTTTATCAGATGCTGAAGAAATCATCCCTAGTCTATTGATAATGGTTGGGGTAAAAGTCACGCATCTGTTCAGGACCCTGTTTGTTATTCGCCACAACCCGTGGGAACCAAGCTTCTCGTCAACTACTCTAGACTTAACGGATTGGACATATGACTCTCGCGTATTTGTCTAACACTTTTGCAGTGGTTAAAGGCGGCTATGGTTCAAAACATTTATTTAATTGATTGCAATTGAAATAGTGGTTTCTGTGATCAATTGTGGTGGCATATTCTGAGGTGTACTACGGCTGTCAGTTTGGTTTCTGTTGGGATTTCTTTGAAGGTATGAAGCTCTCTATACCAACAATTAAACAATAAGTTAAATCGGATGCGATATAAGACACATTCTTTTCAAACATGGAATGAAGAGACATTTCTAATATGAAAGATCTAAGGCTGCCCCAGTCAGGCATCGAGTATCAGTACACTGTGCGATAAAAAGGGACATCAGAGGTCTTGTTGCACTTTCTTTTGATCGTAATTGAGACAACTGATTCATCGGAAGATCTCAGCTGGGACAAAAAATTGGATGAGCAGAGTTCAGGAAAATTTGCCAGATAAAAATCAAGAAGACTTGAAAAATGTCCATTAACAGCAGGTACGCGAGTAGGTTTGTCAACAATCTGTGTTAGACCATAAGCAAGGAAAACATCGTGACAAAACCTCTCTATCTTGTTTTAGTGGACTAGCCATTCAACATTGCGAACATTAAAATCGCTACAGACCGAATAGATCGAATACAAGAAAACCTACGACACAATTCCCAAAGAATGAATGATTTCTATACTGAATGATATACAAAATATCGAGCAAAATGATCAACTTTATGTAAAAAAAACAATGGAAACATGTAGACTGAAGCTGACAGCCGGAGGACTGTTGAATATAGGCGTGTAAAGTTTAGAACATGTGAATATGTACGGTCACAATGACCTTGCCCGTGCGTGAAACAATGAAGATCTCAGAGTGTATTCTACGGACGTCAGGGTGAGATCCGAGCGTTAGTGTTAGGAAAGGGCATGAACGATGTGCGGAGAAGAGGCATCGGATGTGACGTGACGTGAGACAAAAACGAGAAGGAATGTTAGATTTTGAGTCAGACTAAGATTCGAAGTCGAAGCGAACAGTCGCTAACAAAATGTTTTAACAACGACAAAACTCTTGAGAATCACACGTGGCGATAGGCGCTGCTCTGTCTGTCTCTCTGTCTATCGATCAATCTGCCTTATCTATCTAATAGTTTATAGGTTAATATAACTGTCTCTCTCCTACATAAACAAGTGTAACCTGTACTTGTGATTATTTAGTATTTTTTCTCAATAAACCACCATTTTCAAACTCTCTTTTCTCTTAATTCTTCTTACTATAACCTAACGAAGTTATACGCACAACGACGGACGAACAACAGGTCCTAGCAACAGAGATGACACGGAACGCGAGGGAAGATGACGGCAAGAAGAAGCTGACAACGAAAAGATTAGAAGAAGAGAAATATGCACTTCAACAAAATTAACAGGAGCTGCAATGCCGGATGCAAATTCAAAGGCAAAAACGAAAACAAGCACCTAATGTATATAGACGGCCCGAAACTATTTACGAAAAACAAAAAGAAACTAGAAAATCTAATACAATCAAAATCTTCAGCCAAGACATTCGAATAAAATTCGGAATATAAAAGTGTGCGCTACTTCAGATGAAAAAAGAGAAAACTCGAAAGAGCAGAGGACAGGCGACAAAGACGCTTGTCAAACATAATACTTATAAATATATGGGTGATCCGAAAGCGGGCGCCATCAAATCCACAGAGACGAAAGAGAATATTGCAAAAGAATGACTGAGACGAACAAGAAAACGCACTGAAACGAAATCATATAGTAGAACATATTAAAAGGAATAAATACTTTTATAGTAAAATACTCTACGCTCTTCTTAGGCTGGACAACGGGAGAACTTAGTCACAAAGAACTGAGTAACTAAAACAACATTAAGAATACACTGCAACCGTAGAATAATAAAAAAGAAGAAAAGGGGAAGTATAGAAGTTTACATGAATCATATGATATAAAAATTAGACATAATCCAAAGTACAGAAAGCTGATTACTCCTGCAAAAAAACACACCGCCATAATGAGCAGCGAAACTGGATACTAAAAGGCCAAAAAAGAAAATGGGAAGAGAAGCATCTATATAGATGATTTATAAGACTGGCCAAATAGATATGAAAACACATTGATATGGCTACGAAAAGGACACTATAACAGAGAAACGGAATCACGCCCGATGACTACACGAAACAACGCGATCAAAACAAACTATATAAAAGCGATGAAAGCAGTAAATGTAGACAGTAAAAAGAGACGAAATGTTAAACCACATCATAAGCGAATGCAGCAAATTATCCCCAAAAGCAATACAAAAACATATATGACTGGGTTGGGAAAGTTGTAAAATTTAATGCATTTTGAACACTCAAACCAATGGTACAATCATTGACCTGGGTAAGTATTGAACAATTAAACGCACAACGTCCTCTGAGAGATGGAAATATAAACAGATAAACTCATCCAATAAAAAAATGAGTATTACAAAGCGAATACCAAAGAAGCAGAAAAAACAAAACATCCATTACCTTTGCTAGAGCGCTGAAGAGAATATCGAACATGGAGAACATCGCTGTAATACAAATAATAGTAGAGGCCCTAAGAACAGTTCCCCCCCCCCCAAAAAAAAAAAAATAACTGAGAAATATTATAAAACGATAGAATCAAGGACATGCTGAACCCGATACACAGCACGACAAAATGATAAAAACAGCTGAAATATTAGGAAAAACTCTCGATTGCGAGAAACAACACGCATACCCAGAAAACGTCAACCAATTAGTGATAAAATTTAATAGAATAACACTGTGTAAATACAACTAGAAACATAGAAAGAACATTACACGAAACTAAGGTAACTGAAACTACCAGATTCGATTAAAAATGAAATAATGTTACTGCCGCTCAATACATATGTGGTGGCCTGTTAGAATTAGTATAAAGAAGGATAGAAAGACATGGGAGGAAGATCACCAGCAAGGTCTCTACTGGAAGGGCACGGGGAGTACTAAAATCCCGGAAGGCATATTGCTACTCACATTTCAGAGAATACAAATGGCTGTAGTCAGCGAGAAATTAATGGTTAACAGCAGAAAGAGATCAAAATTCAGCTGTGGACCAGACGGCTAGAGAATAGCCTCCCTCCTACTGACATAGGAATCCCCTGTTCCCTCTCTCCTGGCTCAGAAGCACATCGGGTCGAGTGGAAAACACTCAACTGCATGAGAACGGGAATAGGGCAATTAAAAGTTGCTATGATTTGATAGGGGCTACAAAACCGACCTAAGTATCTGCGAATGTAGAGGAGTTAATCTACAGTCTAACCAGCGCAGCTTGAAAGGCCTTGCAGAGTACAGCAAAAAGACAAAGGACAGTGTAAAAGGTGTGAAATTGTCGTATGACCACATGCTTTAAAGACACACACACAAAGAAGAAGAAAAAAAAAGAAGAAGAAGAAGCAGTTGCGAGAATATAAAGAACTTTGCAACGGTTACCAGAGAGTACTTGAAATATGTTGTCACTCAGACTGCAATAGAGGGAAAAGAAAAATAACGCTGTCAACGAAAATTTAAGACTAAACCAGAAACATTAAGAACCAAAATAAAATATACAAGCACAAGAAGTTAGACTGAGAAGATAGAGATACAAATATGAACAGAATAAACAGAATAACACTTTTAAAATCAATGAAAGCTACTTTTAAGTAAACGTAGACGGAGAAAGGGAAAAAACGCAAAACTACCTGGTCTTACAGAAACAAGAGCAATATATGGGGGAAACGACAGAAATACGTAGTGGCTATAAAAACCTAATAACGATCTTCAATAAATTAAAGAAGAAACAGAAACCGAAATTACATACGAAAATCTCAAGAAAACTTTACGAAAATGGCAAACTGGAACAAAACAGGTCACGGCAGAATACATGATTACTGATTTAAGAAATTCGCTGGCCTACATGAAAGACTAGCAAAAACATAAGGGGATGTATGCACGAAACAGCTATATCAGAATGGGTGCCTAAACAGACAACTACGTTAATTTATAAAAGTATTGTGAGATAATCTGGCTACCAATGTACAAAAATCTTAGACGAATAAGCACGTACTATTAATCGAGGGATAGAAAGGGTATCGGAAAGCGATAAAATAAACAAATAATTTACTATGCATGATCATAAGAATTTTAAAAGAAATAAAAAAGCGGGGGAAAAGAACATAACCATGGCATGGATCAACTACAGAAAAGCATACACACAGTTCCCCAAGCATGGATAATTGAATATCTAAAAATGCAAAATATATCAGCCAAAATTATATACTTTATGGAGAAAGCAATGTAAGCATAGATACTGGAGTGACAGCTGAATACATCACTTGATAGATAGAATACTGACAGGAAGTCTTTCTATCTTACTTCTTATTATCATAGCTATGATAGAACTGAATAAAATATCAAGGAGATCCAATACTGGATACAAATTTACAACCGCAAAGGAAGAAATAAACGACCTCATGTATATGGATGAAATTAAACGATTTGCAATAAACAAAAGCAACAATAAAAAAGAATTGGACACAATAAGAAGCATAAGCTTAAGGCAGGACATATGTATGTAATTTGCAATGGAAAAGTGTGCACTACTTAAGGCAAAGAAGATAAACAACGGAAAATAGTAGTAGGCCGCCAACGATCAGGGTTGGCCATGACCAACAGTAAATGTAGACACTGTTAAATATAGGCGACACAGTAAACCACATCATGAGTGTGTGCCACAAACTAACAAAAAAAAAACAAAAAAAACAGCCAGGATTGCCTTAGGGTGAGTAGTCCACAAGAAGTATGCAAACAACGGCACTTCAAACATACAAACAAATGTTACAGACACAAACCAGAAACAGCATTGGAAAATAAAAGACAAACTCTTCTAGTACATGGGAATACAAATGGACAAACTCATTCAATTTAGAAGGTTGGATGGGTGACTAATTCTCAAGAAAGTAAAACATGTTAAATCGTCGATTTCTTCGCCCCAGAAGTTCACAGGTTGAACATGAACGAGGCAGAAAAGCTAAACGAATGCATGGGTCTTGCCAGGGAGGTGAAAGAAATTATAGAGCATAAGGAAACCCACTGTAATATCAATAATAGTCGGTAAACTAGGAACAGTTCTAAAAAAACCCTGTAAAATGAATGGGAGAGCAGAAAATAGAATTAAAGGGAGGATTGACACGATACAAATCCAGACACTGATGAAAACTGACGACATATTACGAAAATCGTCAGCACCAACTTACTAACAAGATGACGCGGACCAATTGCAAGCGAACCGAAATAGAATAACTCTGCTTCAACATAAATGGAAACGGAAACTGACAGTGTATATATGTAAAAAAGAACATAATCTGAAAGCACTCCCCTCAAATAAATGCTAATTGGAACCAAAATCGGTTCGTCTCGCAGAAAAATGGTTATATCTGGTTAGAGAGAATAGAAAGACCGAGGAGGGAGAGCATTGTTCAAACCTGCACTAGAGGGGCACAGAGAGTAGTGAAATACTTAGGAGGTATATTGCCTCTCAAATTCCAGAGAAAACCAACAGCGATTCTAAGCAATCAATCAATGGTAAACATCTGTTGCCATAATGCAAAATGATTTACAACAGTTACCAAAAGAAGCGGGGAGTACTGAAAATCTAAGAAGACTAGTTGTCACCCAGATTCAAAGGAGCACCAGCTGTTGGCACTAGTGAGAAATCACTGGTAAGTGGCATGTGAGAACAACTCGCGAATATAAAAACTATGTATAATAAAAAGCGAATAAATGTTTAAAGGAAATAGAAAAGTAAAAGAATATAAAGCTTTATTAAAAGTCTGAGATAAAATGCAACATTGACAACCAAAGAGTGAAAGAGGAATTAAAGTAAAGAAGGAAATACATAATAAAAATAAGAAGAAAAATGAAAAAATTGGAAACATTAAACAATATTAAAAATATACAAGATAACTATAGATAGTTAAGAAGAAAAAATTATTCTGGTAATTGTCTCAGTGTCTTCATCTGGTTTCTCTATGTGTACCTGTCTGGGCGCAATATTGTATTTGATTCTTCTTGATAACTTGAATCT
Organism: Sepiola atlantica; assembly: GCA_963556195.1. Taxonomy (NCBI): domain Eukaryota; kingdom Metazoa; phylum Mollusca; class Cephalopoda; order Sepiida; family Sepiolidae; genus Sepiola; species Sepiola atlantica. Next base: position 42,904,375 of record OY744524.1, read on the forward strand.
GCATTGCGAATGAAATGATGATAACGAACAATGTACGATATTCCACAAAATCCGGTTTGTTGTATAATAAATTCCAGGAACTTTACTCTGTTCTTTGCATCTTTTAGAAGTGGTCACATGGAAGATACTCCTACAATTGTTACATTTATTCCCTTTGTCTTTGGCCGACTACCTTAACTGACAAAACTATTTAAAAACACCCCTCTCCGAAACAGCACATGTCTTTCTTCAACCAATCCAAGCTTTCTATATCTCAGCGACCTTTGCTATCTAAGTGATGTTGTATTTATACCAACAAGACTACGATTAAAAATTTAACATTCACATTTGTGAAAATAGTGGAGAAAAATCAAAACTATCATTATCAGAGGTGTTAAAATAAAAG
>OY744524.1:42909759-42912259 GCA_963556195.1 Sepiola atlantica
TATACATATATACACACATATATATATATACATATATACACACATATATATATACATATATACACATATATATATATACATATATACAAACATACATGTATACACATACATTCATATATATGCACATATATACATATATATACACATATATATATGCATATATGCATATATATATGCATACCTACATATATATATGCATATATATAGATATATAAATATATATATATAAATATGTACATACATATATATATACATATATATACATATACATATATATACATATATATATATACACATATATATATATACATATATATACATATATATACATATACATATATATACATAAATATATATATATATATACATAAATATATATATATACATAATTATATATATATACATAAATAAATATATATATATATATACATAAATATATATATATATACAAATATATACAATATATATATACATGTATATACATACATAAATACATACATATATATACATAAATATATACATACATATACATACATGCATATATATACATACACATACATACATACATATATACATACATATATACACATAGATATATACATACATATATATACATACATATACATACATATATATATACATACATATATACATACATATATATACATATATATACATACATATACATATAAATACATATACATACATACATATACATATATATATAGATACATATATATATACATACATATATATATATACATATATATATATACACATACATATATATATATACATACATATATATATATACATACATACACATACATATATATATACATACATATATATATATATACATACATATATATATATACATAGATATATATACATATATATACATACATATATATATACATACATATATATATACATACATATATATCTATACATATATATATACATACATATATATACATACATATATACATATATACATACATATATACATATATACATACATATATACATATATATACATACATATATATACATACATATATACATATATATACATACATATATATACATACATATACACACATATATATATACACATACATATCTATACATACATATATATATACATATATATACATACATATATATATATATATATACACATACATATATATACATACATATATACACATACATATATGTACATGTATATACATTCTTCTCGCTCGTCCGTCGAAGTCGACGATGACCAAGGTATCAATCAGTTTGGCGTCGGTGGGTCCTTAGATGGCTGATGAGGCCAATCCGTGCTCGGCAGACTCTTCCACACTCCGGACACGTGAAGGCGGCATCGACAGACTGTGGACCGACAGCTCTCTCCTTTCGCCTCCTGCGCTTCTGCCGGTCGTGGGTCATGCGTTGATCCTCTGCCCTATCGGCTCCCAGGCTGACGGCACAGCGCCAAGCAGAGCGTTCTGCAGCGCGACTCTCCCAAGACTGGGGGTTGATGTCAAAGTCCTTGAGGGAGGTTCGCAGGCAGTCTTTATATCGTTTCTTTTGGCCTCCTGCAGTCCGCTCTCCCTGGCTGAGTTCCCCATAAAAGAGTTGTTTGGGGATTCGGCCGTCAGGCATGCGGTAGACACGGCTTGCCCACCGAAGCTGGGTTTTGTGGACTATGGTGGTGATGGTATGGAGCCCCGCGCGCTCCAAGGCTTCTGTGTCAGGAATTCTGTCTTGCCAGCGGATGTTGAGAATATTACGGAGGCATCTGAGGTTGAAGCCATTCAGCTGTTTTTCATGTCTTTTATAAAGCGTCCAAGTTTCACAGCCGTAGAGTAGGGCTGTTAGGACGATTGCTCGGTATACTTTGATTTTGGTTGCGAGTGCAATACCTCTCCTCCTCCACACATTGTCTCTAAGTCTTCCAAATGCACTGCTCGCTGTGGAGGTCCTATGGTTAACTTCAATGTCAATGTTGGCGGTACGGGAGAGGGTGCTGCCAAGGTAGGTGAATTGCTCCACAGCATGAATCTTCTGCCCTTTGACAGTGATGCCGGGTTCGTAGTATGCATCTCCTGGGGCGGGTTGGTACATAACTTCTGTCTTCTTTGTACTAATAGTAAGACCAAAATTGTCACAACTGGTGGAGAATCCGTCCATTAGATGTTGCATCTCTGTCTTATTTGGGGCGTTAAGGGCGCAGTCATCAGCAAAGAGAAGGTCTCTGATGATGGTTTCCCTCACTCTCGTGACTGCCTGCATTCGCCTAATGTTAAACAATTTTCCGTCACATCTGTACTTGATGTTAATGCCAGAGTGACTGTCTTTGAAAGCGTCCTGGAGCATGGCAGAGAAAACCATGCTAAAAAGCGTTGGGGCTAAGACACAGCCCTGCTTGACTCCGTTGGTCACAGGAAAGGGCTCTGAGGGGTCGCCGTCATCCAGGACGTGAGCGGTCATGCCCTCGTGGAACTGCCTG
>OY744524.1:42919759-42927259 GCA_963556195.1 Sepiola atlantica
GTGCCCGAGTTAAAAAAAAAGTAATAAAGTTTGAAAGTCGGCTGCCGATTTCTTGGAAGAATACATCTTCGGTGAAGACAGCTTCGTTCAGCGTCGATGACGTGGGCAGGGGAGAGCGGACGATCGTGACAGGAAACACTGACTGCTGTCCACTAATTCCGAAGGCCTTTAATAGTCCTTCAGGAGACGGATGAAATTAATGCACTCTGCAAGCTGATTGGCCAGGGTGTAACTCACCCACTCCATCGAGGCTACTCTCCGCATGAAGAAATACATACCAATGTTTATGTCTGCTACAGATGTACCTGTTCGTCACAAATTATCGGTCATTCAGTACGGAGAGGCTAACTATAGACTTTAGCCGCACAATAATGCTCTCAGACGCATTACATAGTGCTGGAAGCATAAAAACCGGCGGAGTACGGAACGGAAAGCTATCTCTGAAAGACACTGCCCTCTGCATGGATTTCGTAACTACCCAAAAGGAATAAGATGAAATAATAATGATAATTCTAGTCCGCGTAGTTTTCACTGTCTAACATATAATACTTGATGTGAGGCCATTTTGCGCTGAGTCTGAAAATAATGCCCATTCTGTATAATCAAATCAAGTTTTTCAAATATAAGATCATACAAACAATTCCTATATTCCGATACATTTGTAGGTGAATGAAAGACATAATATAACATTTTGAACTGATAGATGGTCTGGAAGAAGCAGATGCCTGCAGATGTAATATAAAGTATTAAGATGCTTCTTAAAGTCCTGATCTATTGTAATTCAAATCTAGACATGAAAAGTGAAAAAAAAGGTATTTGATGTTAAACCATGATCAACTGTGGCATGAAAAGAGTCGATAACTGTTTGAATTATATCTCTATTTTGAAATAAATATACTTTAATAAAAATCGAGCATATCGTAGAAACGAGTCTTGACCACAACTGTTAATGATATTTATCAAGTCAGCATATATAACAATGACCTTAAATCAATTACAAAAACTAATCACTTACACTAAAAAATAGAACGTGCAATATGAGTATAGTTTTTTTTTACCTAAAATACTAAACTTTAAATCGAGGTTCCCTTTTCGTGTGTTACTAAATCGAAATCTAGCCGAGGGAACCACTGATTTCTTTGTATTGCTCCACTTATCCTTGATACTCGCCTCATAATCCTGAGTAGGGCAACACGTACTATTTTGTTTGTTTCTTGTATGACTCGACCGAGGATTGAACCCCGATTACCCGGCTCATTAGAGAACACTAGCCATTAAATAATCATCTCAGATTTTCATACAGGATGCATAGCCACGTGGATAAGAGATGTTCCTTTATGAATTATACATAGAGGTTTTTATTGCAATCACTGGAGATTGAACCAAAGCGAGTGGTAAATCAAACTAGACAAGATACAGAGAACATGGAACGCAGACTGAGGGCAAGTAGATTTGATAATTGGTTCAGCTTGAAGAAGGTCGAAGAGGACAATGATGGAAATGTTCCAGATGAGGGTAACATTCTCAAACATGTAAATAGTTTAAATCTCTATCTGGTTATCTCTTAACTCTATATATCATTATGCCTGTATACTAAAATATACCAATGTATCCATCTCTGTGTGCGTAAGTTTAAATGTCTCAATCTCTCTCTATTTCCATTCACATTACAATCTCTCTAACTCTATGTCCGCTTCTCCATCTGTTTGCGGAAGAGTTACAATTACGAACGCAAAACACAAAGCATAATGACCGAAATGACACTACGAGGCAACAACAATCGCTAATAGGAACTTCCGGTTGTTTCATTATTCTTTCTTTCATTTCACTTGATTGGCCGAGATTCATATCAGCCGAAAGAGTGGAGGAGGCATTGGCCTTACGCTGTCAAGTTGACAGATGATGAAAATGACGGACGGCGACTTGATAACCCTGTGTTGTATGAAACTGAACTGAAGGACACACACAAGAGAAAGAAATAGCACTTATGAGCAAACGAAAAAAAAAACAAGATTTACGCACGAGATAAACAAATGGCGCTTACACGGAAACACATACACACACACAGACACAAAAGAGAAAAAGAGAAAATCTGATAAATTTGAAAATAAAATTCCGTAAAACTGTAATAAAAATTAATTATATAGAAAGTAGAAAAGTAAAGCGAAGAAGTCATAAATGATGTAATCATAAGACTGTGACGACACATTAGCGTTACATCTTATCTCATTCTATTTCCGATCTTTGATCTTAATATATCTTTTAAGTGGGGATTTTCTGTCTGTGTGTATATCTGTCGGTTTGTCATTTACAGGTTACAAAACATTCTGCTAATTAATAAAGGACGGCAAATGTTATTACTACTACTACTACAATAAATATTTGCAGGCTCCAAAACTATTGCGTAGAATTGAATCAAATTTTACGCGAATAATCCTTCAGATATTGCGTGTGTCATAGAGAGTAACACTATGGCTACTATTCGTCGAAATTGCAACACATACAGCGTAGATCAACATTTGCATGACGAATATATCAAAGAAGGATAAATATTATAATATTATTATTGTTATACTATTTCTACTATATAATAATTAGAATTATACTACTACTACTACTACTACTACTACTACTACTACTACTAATAATAATAATAATAATAATACATAATAATACTGCTATTATTATTTTTATTATTAATACTATCATGAAAACATACGAAATCTTAAGGCCACTCATCGAGTGCGGAAACCAACATACATAACTTACAAACGCTAACCAGCCACAGGAAAGTTACAATAAAAATAGAACAAAAACATAGAAAGAACATCGCACAAGACCAAGGGAAATGAAACTGACAGAAATTTCATAAATTGCACCCCCTCCCCGCCTAAACACACACAGAAATGTGGTGGCACCAGCCTCGGCTTGTAACATACAAAATGGCCAATAAGGGTAAAAGAGGATGGAAAGACCGAGAGAGAGAGAGAGAGAGAGAGAGAGAGAGAGAGAGAGAGAGAGAGAGAGAGAGAGAGAGAGAGCGCATTAAAAAGTCATAGTAAACGGCTATTGCGATATACGGTTATCGAAAAAGAGGAAGACTGCTGGAAATTTGGGGAGACTTGTCACTCAGACTCCAGGAAACACCACTTGTTATTGCCAGTGAGTTATAATTACTCATGTGATTAAATAAATGAATAAATAAATAATAATAATAATAATTATGATAATAATAATAATAATGAAACTTACATTAAAGCTAAAATAGATAAAACCCAGGAAAACAGTAAATGCAGATCGTGTGGACAAAGAGACGAAACAGTAAATCATATAATAAGTGAATGTCGCAAACTTGCCCAAAAAGAATACAAGAACAGGCATGACTGTGTGGGGAAAGCAATACACTGGGTACTGTGCAAACAATTGAATTTGAAATACGCAGACAAATGGCACAAACATAAACCAGAAACAGTACTTAAAACGAAAACCCCCAAATCCTATGGGATATGGATATACAAACAGATAAACTCATAACGCAAGGAGACCTATTGTTATTATAATCGACAAGAAGGAAAAATCTTGTAAAATCGTAGACTTCGCTGTTATAGCAGACCACAGAGTGAAGATCAAAGACACGGAAAATGAAGCAAATACACAGAACTAGCCAGAGAACTGAAAGGAATATGGAGCATGAAGACAGTTAGTATAATACCAATAATCGTAGGGTCACTAAGAACAAACTCCAAAAACCTGGACAAACGACTGGGAGAAAGGAATCAAAGAGGCCATCGAAACCATACAAAGGACGGCAATGATCAAAACAGCTGCAATCTTAAGGAAAATTCTTAAATGCGGAAACCAACCCGCATAAGCTACAAAGGATAACCAGGCACAACGAATTTACAACAGGGAGAAAACAAAACCACACGAAGAACACTACAACCCGAACCAAGGAACAGAAACTGCAAGTAACGTCACTTAACCCCCCCCCCCCCCCGCCAAATAAAGTACACCGACCTCAGCTAACACCACACAAAAATGAATCAAGGAACAGAAATGACAAGAAACAGCATAAGTTTTCCTACTTCTCTCCCTACCCACCCCCCATTTTTTTTTAAATGGTGCCGGCCTAGGTTGACACCAGACAAAATATTTGTAGAGGGTCGAGGAGGATGAGTGGACCAAAGAGGGACAGCACAAACTAGACCTCCACTGGAAAAATGCGGAGAATGCTGGGACCTTGGGGAGGCTTATTGCCACCCAAATCCTAGAGAAGACCAATGGTCTTTACCAGCGAGAAATCAATGATAAGCAGCTGTTGCGATACCACAATGTTATTTGCGGTGGTTATCGAAAAGAGGTGAAGAATACTGGAGATCTGGAGAGGCTTGTTGTCACTCTGACTCCAGGAAATACCAGTGGTTGTTGTCGGTGAGCAATCACTGACGACGATCTGTGAGAACTTCTCGTGAATACAAATAATAATAATAAATACTTAAGAAAAAATATTTCACATCAAGTTTCATTTGTTGCTGTATTCTTTGATTTTCATTCCTGCCTGGCAGAATGATGATTTTCTGGTACAGCTTAGATGTCTCAGCATTTTAAAATTATATAAATAGCGTTCGTATTTCTTGCTAAATACTCAACTGAAAAGTTTTCACTTCTAATTCTTCAGAAATTTAAACGTATATCACTCCGCAAAAACAAATTATAGATAATTTTACTCATTTATTTTAACTGTCTCAGCTCATAACTTTTCTATTGTAAACCTCTTTTCACACATGTTTCACCATAGTAGTATCTCTTTTATTGCTTAGTAACACTGTTGTTTCCGATTCCCTTAAAACAAATTATACCGTCCCACCGTGCCTCTGTATCATGGTACCACCAGTAGATAGCCGCCCGGACTATCAACACAAAAGGTTTATATTGTGTTTAATAAACATTTATAAAGATATATTGGATGTAATATTTGAGACGGTTTTTATAATTTTTTTACCCGACGTAGGTTAGCACTTTATCTCGTTGTGTTGTTTAATACATTCGCCGAGTAAAGTGCTTAGAGGCGGCAGATTGGTGTTAGACCGGCACATGTGCAAACGAAAATGTAAACAATGTGATTTTGACCTCTAGAACATGATATGAATAGAACGCCACAGAGTGCAGAAGCAAAAGCGAATTGATTAAAACCCCAAGAGACTAAATCGAAGATTGGGTGGGATCAAAGTGTAGTATCTGTTTTGATATTACACTTCAAATGTGCTGTCCTCGATAAGTGAAAGTGAACTCCTTCTTTGACTGAGACAATTTAATTTTTTATCCCAATTTATAGTGCTCCTTTTAAGGAAGCTGGCTATTCCCCACATAACACCGACCTTGTGTCTAACTCTGCCTTCGTGTGGAATAACATAATTAAAGACTGATTTGGAGCACATATGTGAAAAATAAAAGAAGAAACGTAAATTTAGAATCGGTCTCTTTTCTCGCCAGAAATTAGGCAGATCAAACGTCGAATTCTGATCTACTCGGTTCCGTCTTATTTGGACACAATTCAACGAAGAAACACATTATGGTGCAGTAACATTTATTTTCGTAATACTGAGCGATTCTTTAGTCCTAGGCGGGTACCGGTATCTAGCCATTTGAAATAAACGGACATTCTATTCTCGCGACTGGATCACTTGATATATTTTTTATATGTTGCTCATTGGTTGCCATACGTGTGTTTTCTTAATGGCTGATTGATTATGGGTCGCAACAAGACTTTTAGATTGCCATGGATATCGTTTATTTGCTGAAGATACTTATGTATTATTCATGCATTCACTCTGCAATACAGACGCGCATAAAACATCGCTGTACATGTTTATGTGATTTATATAGTCGTGCTTAATCGCATTGACCAATCATATACGGGTGAAGTAATTCGAAAACAAAACAAAAACAACTCGAGTCTATCTATAATGACGATTTCATATCTGCGTGTTTTTAACTAGGACACAGAATATTATTTACAAGAAACATGGTCTCAAATAACACCGGCCACTATATTTAACTGAACCGGTACATACATATACTGACCTGTTTTATTTAACATCAAGTTTTCTGGTAAAAAAAAGAAGAAAAAGGTTATTTTTCTTAATGGAACCTATAGTTTTTTGTTTAACACGAAAACACATTAGACAACCAGGTGTCTAGACGATTCGTCTACTACTTTATGGTGAAACAGAAGAAAAAGTAATTATTTTTAATGAAACCTTTGGCTTCAGAGATCCGTCACCCTCAAAAGATTAGGGTTTGTTAATCTCCTCCAAAAAGAAACACACACACCACACACCGAGGGTATAAACAGTTCATCTAGATAAAACCGCATAAAGAATTCCCCCTCTCTGCTCTGATGGACGACATCATAATTGTGTGACGTCATATACCGGATGATGTAATGGTTTAGTGATGTCATACTCTGTGCACGGTCATCTCCACCTCTATTTTAATGGCTGGACACTAAACAGTGACGTCATCCAGTATATGCCGTGACAAAACAACAAGATAACCAACAAACAAGCAAGATTAGACCACTGTGTGTGTGTATATATATATATATATATATATATATATATATATATATATATATATATATATATATATATATATATATATACTAGCAGGGCTACCAGGCGTTCCTCGGGGCTCCTCTCGTCCCTAGTGGACCGATTTCACCGCTTCCTCCCCCCGTTGCCACCTTCTCCCTATTGCTTTCGGCGAAAGCTGTCTCTTCGCCACCCTTCCTCTTCCGGTGCAAAAGTATGACATATTTCTATTAAAAGTACCATCTCTGTCTGCGCCTTCTATATACGTACGTATCTTTACTCCGGTGCGCCTACTATATACGTACCTATATCCACTCCGATGTGTCTACTATATACGTATCAATCTCTGCCCCGGTGTGCATACTATATACGTACCTACTTCCACGCCGGTGCGCATACTATATACTTACCTATCTCAGTGCTGGTGCGCACACCATATATGTACCTTCAACCGCCCCGGTGCACATACTATATACGTACCTATCACCACCCCGGTGCACATACTATATACGTACCTATCCCCGCCCCGTTACGCATACTATATACGTACCTATTCACCCCCTATGCGCATACATAGAAACTCATATTAATGCGCGCCTGTCGTATCAAAGAACCAAAATTATGTTCGTTCATGTTGTGTCACTATCATAACAAATAACTCATATTAATGCGCCCCTGTCGTATCAAAGAACCCATATTTATGCCGTTGTTCATGAAAAAGAAAAAGAAGAAACGTATTCCATAGGAGCGCAATACTGCACAAGCCCCCTAAAACATATTCCATAGGGGCGGTATACTGCACAAGTCCTCGGTCGCATATTTTTGCTAGTTGGAAGCAGAAAAAATACTACATTACTTCTATACCTCTCAAAAAGGAAGAGGTAATGCCTGGGAAGATGGTATCATG
>OY744524.1:42932259-42947259 GCA_963556195.1 Sepiola atlantica
AAGTGTACAAACGAATTAACTGAATGGGTCAAAGCAGGCATTGAAGCCTATGTCTCCATGCGAACATTCTTTAGCAAGCCCCACTCTCCTCAATGGTTCACTTCAGAATGTGCAGCTGCCATTTCTGCGAGGCAACAAGCATTCCGTAAATTTGGCCGCCATAAGTCAGCTACTAATAGACATAAATTTATAGAGTCAATAAATAATTGCAAGGCCGTGATATGCGAAGCAAAGAGAAGGTATAATGAGTTAACAAAAAGACGCATCCAGTCACAGAAACTAGGTACTCGCGATTTCTGGAAAATCTACAATAGTGTAGTTAATAATGGTCAATCAACGATTCCCCCACTATCAAATCACAATGATGTCGTTTGCACGGCCACTGATAAGGCTGAATTACTTGCCCAGCGTTTTGCTTTTAACTCTACATTAGACTCAGATAGCCACCCCATTCCTGAATTCCCTTACGGACCGAAGTCACACTTGATAACCTGGTCATCACCCCATCTCAGGTCAGAGACATCATAAAAAACTTTGACACCTCTAAAGCTTGTGGGCCTGATCTTATACCTGTAATAGTAATAAAGAAATGTTCTGCTGAACTGGCCCTTGTCCTCTCCAAACTCTTCAATAAATGCCTAGCTGAATCTTGCTTCCCCGATAGCTGGAAAATTGCCTCTGTAGTACCTGTCTACAAGAGTTCTGGGAATAAAACCGACCCTCAGTACTACCGCCCAATCAGTCTACTGCCGATCTTTGCCAAAATCTTTGAATCCTTAATCAATCTAGCGATAGTACGGCACTTAGTTAATCCTAAACTTCTATCTGACCGCCAGTATGGATTTAGACAAGCACGATCTACTGCAGACATCCTAACGGTCATCTCTGAACGCATGTATCATACACTCGACAAGGCAGGTGAAGCTAGGACAATAGCGCTTATATATCCAAGGCCTTTGACAAGGTTTGGCATAAAGGGCTTCTCCTGAAAATACGCTCATACGGTATTACTGGGCAACTACTTAATATAATGAGATCCTTCCTAAACAAAAGAAAAATCCAGGTTGTCCTCGATGGCCGTTCATCTAAGCAACATGACATAAATGCAGGTGTACCCCAGGGATCTATCCTTGGACCTTTGTTGTTCCTGATCTATATAAACGATCTCTCTGACGACATATAGTCAGAGATTGGTATTTTTGCTGACGACACCACGCTTTACTCCCGCCATGTTGATAAAACTGACGGCATCATATCCGAGGCAATGGCTGAATCGTTAGAAAATGACCTCCATGCTGTAGTGGATTGAGATCATAAATGGTTGGTAACTTTTAATGCCGCAAAAAACAGAGCTCCTTTCTTTCAATAACTACAAGAAACCTCTCCAACCACCGATTGTCATGGCAAATAACACCCTTTCTGAGAGTTCATCATTCAAACTCCTCGGCCTAACCTTCACAGGTAACATGAATTGGAACACATACATTGAAGACATTGCCAAGGCTGCCTCAAAGAAGGTTGGCTCCCTCTACCGAGCTAGTAAACTCTTCACACCTGACATTATCCTGTATCTCTACAAAGCCACCATCCGCCCATGCATGGAGTATTGTTGCCACATCTGGGCTGGTGCATCATCTACTAATCTCTCCTCCTTGACAAGGTCCAAAAAAGTGTCGCCAACCTAATAGGTCCCTCACTGTCAACCAAGCTCCAGTCCCTGTCCCATCGCCGCAATGTAGCATCCTTATGTTTGTTTTACAAATACTTCAATGGTCTATGCTCCGATGAATTGGCTACTCTGGTGCCCCCTCGACGTAAATTCACTAGACTAATTCGACAATCAACTAAATCTCATCTATTCACTGTCGAGGTACCCAGATGCCGGAGAGGCTTCTACTCAAATAGCTTCTTTCCTCGTGCTGCTGGCCTCTGGAACTCCCTCCCTGTCCCCTGTTTCCCCGACAGTACTGACATGCAGAAATTTAAAACTAATGTTAACAGACATCTCGCTGCGCAGATCCCAATTTAGGCTGACCTCCCCCAACCTTCTCTCCTTTTCTTTTTTCTCAGTAGCCCTCTACAGTAGCGGCCTGCTTTGTTTGGGGTGAACCATGCGACAAACATATATACATATATATATATATATATATATATATATATATATATGTAATTATATTTGCTGTTTCTAAAAAATACATTTTTAACTACAAATAAGTTGAGCCATACTGGATTATCTAAAATATTTGTTATAGGCAGCTAGATCAAAAATTGTTTTGCTTGCATTGTGAGGATTCTCTTCTACATATCTCATGTGCTGATCCCACATGATGCTTTTGAAACTTAAATTAATTTAACCGTCAGCTAGTAATTTTGCACTTTTAGATATCTCTTCGATCGTTAACATCTTTCCACGAACCATTTTCACAAAATTTCGTCTATTATTATTAAATTAGATCTAGAAATTAGTTATCAGTTCGATAATATAAGGAATATAAAGGCTTTTAAAATTAATACCTGTGATATCATTGCCATTGAAATATAAAAATTCATACCTGCAAACACTTTTGGTTCGCAGTGTGATTATTATAGCTCTTTCCTCACTGAAAATAGAGCTGATTACAGTAGAAGATTGAGTGTAAAGCACTTACACTATCAAATACTCTCGAAATAGCTATTGAATTATTTAAAATAATGTTAACTGTCCTGAGGCGACACAACGCCGAATGCTGACACCCCCCCCCCCCAATTTGGCTAGAGGCGGTCACACCGCCGAATGCCGACACTCTCCTCTCAACAGATACTATATCTCCACACCTTTCAAAAAGGAGGAGGTAATGCCTAGGAGGGTGGTATCATGACAACAGAACGGGCGTAGAGAGGAAGGAATATTAACTAAGAAAGGAAGGTAGAAAGGTTGGAGTGAGAGAGAAAGAAGGGTTGTAGTGTGAGTGATTTTCTTACCTACACTCTTTTCCTCTGACGTCATTTCCTCTTAAAATACTGACTTGGCATTATTTCTCAAATTATACATGATAGCATTGATTTTTTCTTTAATTAGTACTAAACAACGTTGAAAAATGGAGTTAAAAGCCACTCCCCATTGGAGAAAAGTGCTCAGTCGACCAGCAAAGAGTCAATTTTTTTCCGGTTCTGAGATATTACACGTGCCTGGGCTGGCCGGTCGGAATGATGTCACCCGTGTGACCGTTTGTTGGGAGAAGAAGCTTTACATACATACATACATACATACATACATACATACATACATACATACATACATACATACATACATACAGGTGGGATTTATATAATAGACTATCGTGGCTACCCGGCGTTGCTCGGGGTCATAAAAATATAAAATAGAAGAAAAATCGCGCGTGTAACTTCTTTATATTCAAACTTCTATTTCTCTCCCTCTCTCTATAGCCGTCTCTTTATCTTTCTACCTTTCTCTTCCCTGGTCGTTCCATTTCACCGCTACGTTCTCATTTTACCTTTTGCGGAAGCTGGTTCTTCCCCACCATTTCTCTTACGCTGCCCAGGACAAAAGTATGACATACTTCTATTAAATTACCACCGCTGTCTGCGCCTTCTATATAGGTACATATCTCCGCCCTGGTGTGCATACTATATAGGTACATATCTCCGCCCTGGTGTTCATACTATATACGTACCTATTGTCGCCCCGGTGCAGATACTATATAAGTACCTATTGCCACCCTGGTATGCATACTACATAAGTACCTATCACTGCCCCGGTGCGAATGCTAAATACGTACTAATCGCCACCCCGGTGCGAATTCTAAATATGTACCTATCACCGGCCCGGTGCGAATGCTAAATATGTACTTATCGCCGCCGCGGTGCGCGTGCTATATACGTACTGATCGCCGCCCCGGAGCGCATGCGTAATATATACCTATCACCGCCCTGGTGCACATTCTATATACGTACTTATTGCCGCCCCTGTGCACATGCTATATACGTACATATCGTCACCCCTATGCACTACTATACACGTACCTATTGGCACCCCGGTGCACATACTATATATATACCTATCGCCGCCCGAGTGCGCATACTATATTGTACCTATCGCACCCCCTGTGTGCCTACTATATACTTACCTATCTCTGCAAGAGTGCACATACTATATATGTACCTATCTCCAGCCCAGTTGGTCTACCTAATAACTCATATTAATGCGTCACTGTCATTTAAAAAAAAACAAATAGTGTTTCTCATTTTTTGTCACTATCCTAAAAAATAACTCATATTAATGCGTTCCTGTCGTATCAAAGAATAAAAATCAAGTTCATTTATGTAGTGTCACTATCATAAAAAAGAACTCACATTAATGAGCCCTGTGTAAGTTCAAGAAAAAAAAATTACCCGTTATTGGCGTTATCTTATTAAAGATAAATAAGTTTATATAATGTTTCTAAATTTTTTAGATGAGGATTGATTATTCGAAACGCTATGAGAATAACACTCGGTATGAGAACAGTAGTCATAATAACCTAAATAATATAAATAAATTTATTTATATTATTGGTATAAAAATTACCAAAATGTTAATAAATGTTGATGTTGATCTGGTGATTCTCAGGTTAACCTCTATATGGAATATTGCTCTTAAAAAGAAAATTGCACAAAACCTTTATGTTAGGGTAAAAAAGACAGTAAACCAAAATTTACGGAAATTCATCCAGTATTTTTGTTTTTCAACGATAAATTCAAGTGTTATCGGTAAACGCTTTCTTTTCGGCATTACTAATGTCATGGGAGATAATTCAGACTTAATTGACTTAAACATCCGGCTCGAAAGCGTTTTCTGATAAAACAAGTTTTTCTTTTTTAAACAAAAGTACTTCCATGAATTTTAGTGCACTGGCTTATTTTACACTAACAAGTAAGTATATAATAAAGTTTTTGTGCTATTTTTTATAGACGCATAATCCATTAACGGATTAACCTGAAGAATAACCGTTTATCTTATATGAATAAATGCTAATGTTTTTGCCCCATGTTTACAAAAAACTGATGATTGAAATATTTATTATTTAACCTTTTGATTTCAAGAATTTCAAGAAGCTACCTTCGCGAAGCGATAGCGAGCTGCCTAAGTTAGCAAGTATATATATATATATATAGGATATATATATATATATATATATATATATATATATAGGATATATATATGATATATATATATATATATATATATATATATAGGATATATATATGATATATATATATATATATATATATATAGGATATATATATGAGATATATAGATATATATATATGATATATATGATATATATATATGAAGTATATATATATGATATATATGATATATATATATATGATATATATATATATGATATATATATATGATATATATAATATATATATGATATATATATATGATATATATGATATATATATATATATATATATATATATATATATATATATATATGTATATGTATATATGATATATATATTAGATATAGATATATATATTAGATGGAACATTTTAGGGGTGTGACCAAACTTTTTAGGGGCTCAACCCACATTTTTTTAACTTTTTGAACATTAAATATTTCTCATATATATATGAGATATATATATATATATATTGAACATTAAATATTTCATATATATATATATATATATATGAATGATATATATATGAGATATATATATATATATATATTGAACATTAAATATTTCATATATATATATATATATATATATATATATATATATATATATATATATATATAAATAAATTTGGGGGTGGGGCTGGATAGATGAGGGGGTCGGGGAAAATCTTAGGGGTGGGGCCAAACTTTTTATGGTTCGGGCCAGTTTTTTTTTTTTTTTTTTGTAACTTAAAATATTTCTCAGGGTTTGAGGGAAAGAAAAACATTTTTTGGGGTGGGTGGTTGGGCTGAAGAGATGGGGAGTCGGGGAAAATCTTAGGGGTGGGGCCAAACTTTTTAGGGGTCGGGCCAAATTTTTTATTTATTTTTAATTTAAAATATTTCTCAGCGTTCGGGGAGAGTAAAAAAATGGGGGGTAAGGGTGGGGCTGAAGAGATGGGGGTTTTCGGGGGAAAATCTTAGGAGTGGGGACAAACTTTTTAGGGGTCGGGCCAAATTTTTTTTTTTTGAACTTAAAATATTTGTCAGGGTTGGGGGAGAGTATTTGCACCCAGGCGGCGATAGGTACTTATATAGTATCTGCACCGGGGCGGCGATACGTATATATTACGTATATATATTGTATGTGAACTGGGGCGGCAATAGGTACGTATATAGTATGCGCACCGGGGTGACGATAGATACATTTATAGTATGAACACCGGGGCGGAGATAAGTACCTATATAGAAGGCGCAGAAAGAGGTGGTACTTTTTATAGAAATATGTCATACTATTGCCCTGGGCAACGTAGGAGGAATGGTGGGGAAGAACCAGCTTCCGCAAAAGGCAAAATTAGGAAGTAGCGGTGAAATGGGGCGACCAGGGAAGAGAAAAGTAGAAAGATAAAGAGACGGCTATAGAGAGAAGGAGAGAAATAGAAGTTTGAATATAAAGAAGTTACACACGCGATTTTTCTTCAATTATATGTTTTTATAACCCCGAGCAACGCCGTGTCGCCTCGCTAGTTGAATTAATAAAAACAAAATAAATGTTGGCCGCTTACAGGTTGGGACGTGGCCGTCGTAGAGTAAATTACTAGGGAAGAGAGGTAGGTCAGTCAGCGAATCACTTTTTTCTTTTCTGAACTCTTGCCTCGTATATGGCATCTACGTATTTTAATTAAAATGCCATTTCTTGAAAGTTAATCAACAATTATTTTACGAAAAGTTTAATAATTCATCCTTTTTTAATTAAATCACTTGAATTAATTTTTGTTAACAGCGACAAAAATATTGCATATACATGAAAGAAATAGAAGGATAACATTACAAATGAAAGCCATTAATTAATTATAAACTGTTTTAAAAGGTAGTTATGTTAATTAGACAGATCTATGAATGTCGATGGGTTTTTTCTTTGTACTTTATATATATACTTATTCAAGTTTTATTATTGGTTTAAATAACATAACCCCGTTTTGATGGTAATATAAGGTGATAAATGTAAACAACTTTCGCATTTATTCATTTGTATATATATATATATATATACATATATATATTTGAGAAAACAATGTGTAGTGTTAAAATAAATAAAATTTGTTTTAATCTGAGTTTTCGAGAAATACAATTCTTCTTGTAAAAGTAGTGTTTTTCTTTTTTCCTTCATTTTCTTCATCGTCTGATGGCAATGGACTTTTGGGTCAGAAAATCAGGGTATGTCTGCAGGCGAGGTTGCGCCAATTTGAATTATATATATATATATATATATATATATATATATATATATATATTCACAATGTAGACAATAAAATGTCCCAATTAAAAGGGCTCATACACATTGAAAACGAGGTTTATATATTTTTTTATACTAATGAGTTTCCTCTTTCTAAGGCCAAAAGCCACTCGAGGATAATGCTTATGAGATTGTCAGTTGGATGAAGGACAAATGCTACAAGAGAATTGGAAACGATTAGTGCGATGATTACTTAAGTGGGCAGCTCAATCAGTATTTGCTAACATTGAAAAAAGTTATAGTGAGCAGGGAAGCAGCCCTGTGGCAATGTTTTCTACAAATGTGATTTTTATAGAATAAAACCCTGCTCATAGAAGTTCCGTTTACTTTTATTGACGCAGATGAATAGAGGGAACTAATTTGTGCAGATGATTTTTTTCTGTGAATGTTTTACGAGGAAGACTAGAGATGGAAAGTCAGTCGAGCACCTACCAATGACATAACTATAATCCGACGGTGTCACCCTATTCCTTTTCGGCGAACCGATAGCACCATATTACTTTTTTGATTTTTATGTTTGCATTTTATAATGTTCTATTTTGGGTTAGAGCTCAAGCATCAGTATTAGTTGAGTGAGAACCTCTGTGCATTCTTGCTAGAATATTTGAACCATTTAAGCCTTTTATTCACAAGCTCATGTGTCGTCTCGTCTTTGTCCTCTTTCGATTAACAGGAACACATAAGGCTTCTTTCTGATAGAAGATTTATTCGAATGGGGAGACAGTTACAGATATCATAGAGTGAGACATATAAAATTATTAACTTGACTAAGAAAGAGAGAGAGAGAGAGAGAGAGAGAGAGAAATGGGCATTGGCCGACTTTATGGTTAGGCTATCACATTGTTCGTTCGCGCCCAACCCATCGGGGATTTGGGACAAGCACCGATTTCTGCGTCTGCTCTCTTCGACATCTGCCAAGAAAGAGACGACAATACGCTTGTGGGGAGATGAATTCCCAATCTCATTTTCCGGTTATTTGCTGGGATCAGATTCCGACCACTCAGCTGTCAATGATTCCTAGTTTGTCTAACCGCTATAGTCTCATGAGGGCCTTTGTTATATAACATTTCTTAACAAATATATACACAAACTGACAGGAACCACAACTTAAAATGATGCATTATCGATTGCATCGGACATCCAAATTTTACCGCCTAATGATGCTTCAAGTGAACCTGCAATAGCGAATGAAGAATGTATTACTTTAAATACAATAATGTTAGGTGGTTGTCTGCGGTACAACCATGGTGGATATATTTCCCTTCCTTATTCCAAATAAGACGTAAAATATGTTGTAATGGTACATGCGGTGTCATGGTATCAAGATTGTATGAATATTACACGCACTGTTGAATCAATCATTTCGTTGTACACAATATTATTTGCTGCCGAATTAGTTCTTTAAATTCTTTTTTTCAGGTGGGAAAATACGCGCATCGCTAAAACCTCAAACGCGTGATAGAGCAAAGTAGTTCTGACCGTTAAAAAAACAAATAAATAAACAAACAAACAAACAGACACCTAAAAAGTAAAACAAGAAAATCTGAGGAAGTGCTGCTCAGAGTAGCCTTTCCTGCCTTGACAGAGTACAAAATCGTTATCGAAATCTATTGGCGATTATCTCTTCTCTTTTTTTACATCCCCTTTCTCACAGAAAAAAACGTTGTTAGTCTTTCTCTACTCTATCGTTATTTTGTAGGTGATCGACTGAGCCCTAATCTCTTCTAGGTACAGTAAGATTTACAATATTCATTTCAAATGTATACATTTCTCCATATACACAGCCGAATTTCATATTCTTTTTCAAGTCAAATGTTAACAAATATTTGTCGAGCCGTCCGGCTAAATAATCAAATTCTGACCATTCAATCATCGCTTTTAATCCTCTTAATGTGTTGTTCATCGCCAACCGACAATCCTATTAACCCTTACCCTCGAGTAGTCGTTCAGCCTTGATAAGCGATGAGACATTAGTACAAAAGTAGACTCAACGACCCGAAAGCAACTCGAACTTGTTACTGCGGACGTGTTGTCAGATTAACCGCCAGGCTATCATGATCTTGGCTTCACTTATTTAATCAATCAACAAATAAAAATGTCACTTTCGATCACCTTTTATCCAATTAAAATCATATAAATTCATCGCGCTCTTCAGGTAAAATTCTTCTATCAGTATATGCAATTTAAATGCTTTATAATGTTATGGCCTCCGATTTCACCAGATAAAACAGCACAGCTTGCATACAAAATGAGCTCCATATAAAAATATATGGATTTATAATAATAAAAATTAATAAATGTTGCTCATTTTATTTTTTTTATTAATTGCTCGTTTATAGCCGTTCTTTTCCCAGTGTTGGTACAGTACCTTGATATATCGGTTTCCATTTTTAACTTGCTCTTACCACTTTATAGTTAGTACGAAGAACATATATGTACAATTACATGTGAGAGTAAGTAATTACGATGCACATATCTAGGTATTGTTTTATTAGCAAAAAAAATCATTAGAAATTATATTTTTTAGAACAAATAATTCGTTGAACTGATGCTGAATAGCTTTTATGTCTTCATATTTTGTGGATTATCCGAAAAAGACCACTTAATTTTTTAAAAGATGTAATATGTTATGTTATTTTTATAATTTATAAAACATGTATCTAGTTTAAAAATCCTTTAGACTTACGTGAGATTCAAACTACTGCTTAAGTAATGTGTACTCTGTCTATTCCTTTTTGTCAATAAATCACACGGTTCTATTTGCGTATAAACACACAAGCTCCCAAAAACACAATAACTTTTAAACTGTATATAATAGTAAGTATTATAATACTATCAAGTACACAGCCGTTTTTTTATTATTTAATTAAAAAAAAAACTAAATTAAATAAGTATCTCACATATAAAATATTCTATTGTATATAAAAATATATTTTAATTGAAGAAAGAAATTAATTGCTATATTATGTGGATTTGGCGAATAAAGGGGCTGAAAGCTTAGGAGTATTGTAGCGTAGGCAGTGACATAGTTTTGGTCACAGATAGACCAATATTAAATCTATAAATTTAAGTGATAAGATAAAAGAATGCTCCTTTCTTTTTAAATGAATACTTTGTGCAAAAGGCGAGCCATTCAACAAAGTTTAAATAAGTCTAATCGGTTGATGTGACCGTGTCCGTTACTGAAGTAATGTGACACATGGGACACATATATGAGAATGAATTTGAATGAAAGATCTTAAGTATACATCCGAATTAAAGTTTGTTAATATATTTACAACTGAAATAAGAATTTATTTTAATTGTGAAGACATTAATTTAAGCCGCTGTGCGACGCACACCCATTGAAATCTACACTCTGAAAAATGAATTATATAAAGGACGTAACGCTTCTCAAAATATCTTTGAAAAAGGCAAGAGTTACTTCCCTTTAAAATGCAAAACGTATCCATATTTAGTCTTCTAGATGAATCTGTTTACATCTAACATCGGTCAAAAAGCAATTAATAGAATAGAAAAATAATACATTAGATTTCAAAAGATATGCTAAATTTATGTAGGCTATACAGTATTATCACGTAGACAAACCGGTTCTCATTATATTACCGAAGTTAAGCAACGTCAGGCCTGATTAGTATAAAATGAGTAACCATTTGGGAATACTAGCTGCTGTATGTGGATGGACGGCGAAACCCTAATCCCAAAATCTATAAAGATGCCTTTAGCAAGTACTTCTATACAACCCACTAATACATACATGTGTTGGTGTAACAGAACAACCGCCCCTTGTGCGGAATTTCGGTCTTCAACCATGTGGCAAAGCCTTCCAGAGAAAGTATGTAATTCGCTGTTTTTTCATTTACAAAACTTTAAAGAAAAAGCTCTACGAAATATTATTTTTACAATTGTTCAATCTGATTAAGTAAATTTAGTACTAAATCTAAAAGAATATGAATTAATTAGTTGAATTAATTGACATCGAATGATTTAATAAAATTAATTGACATCGAATGATTTAATAAAATTAATTAACATCGAATGAGTTAATAAAATTAAATGACATCGAATGATTTGATAAAATTAATTGACATCGAGAAAGTAATTCTTAAAAACATCTCAAAGATAGAATATTTAGAATATTCTATTTATATTTTACTAGCAGAGAGACACGACGTTGCTCGGGATTGAGTGAGAGGATCACTTCTATGTACTCATTCTTATAACGCCATATTACTTTCTTTGTTTTACTGCCTCTCTTCTCTCGTTTCGCCCTCTAACATAATCAGAACTAGATGTAATGTTAAAAAACTCTTTGAATTAATGTTTTATACATATAGAGTAAATTTAATTAAAATCGGATATATTGATTTTAAGTTTTAACAGGGGTCTGTCCTCATGGGTCACTTAGAGATGTATCCACGTAGATATTCGGCATATAGAGGGTAATATAAATATATTTTCTTTTTTCAGTTATTTTTTAAAATAAGTTTTCATAGCGTTTCTTTATCTTAAAAGTATAGATGGCAAAATAGTGTCTATTTTTATTAAAAAACCGCTTACAATGTGTTCTAATATATCGATTTAATTTATTAAAGTAACAATCTAAATAAATACATTTTCAACCAAGTAATATTGTCTCTAATTAATTGAAAATTAAGTCTTCCTTAGTGTATTTGAGCCTTTTTACCTAATGATCAGTTGGCTCTGTGGCTTCCAAATATTTAAAAGTTAATTACTATTATCGAAGTAGTAGTAGTTGTTGTAGTAATAGTTTCACTCTTGAGCACCGATACTTTTCTTATCTCCTAAAAATTGCATTTTTATGTATAAGCATTGAAACAAAACTGTAATATATATTATACACACACACACACACACACACACACACACACACACACACATATATATATATATATATATATATATATATATATATATGAAAGATGATAATAAAAAATTGTAAAGATACAATATTTATAAAACATCAGAATATTGTATCTTTGCAATTTTTTATTCTCATATTTCATCTCTTGAATTGATTGCTCTATTCAATTTATTCAGCTTTATATTACCACGATATATTATTATTAAATAATAAATCGATTATCTTTAATTTAATTTAATATTCTAATATTATATATATATATATATATATATATATTATATATTAAACACATATAACTAAGAAAAGCGGCTGTGAAGAGTACATATTACTCATCATAAATGTATTGTGATAGTTAATTTATTTTACTAAACGATTTCATTAATTAATTTGTAAAATAATTAATGTATTTCTTTTTACTTTGTTAAAAACATTAAAAACAATTTACTCAACGAAAATGTGATTTAAAATTATTCAAAATGTATTATATTAATATTTTAATAATATTAAATGTAATTTTCTACCAAAATTAATATTAAAAAAATATTTCTTTAAATATTTGCAAAAACAATTTAACTAAAACTATTTTACAAGGAGCTATATATTTTTTATGTAAATTTAAGAAAATGATGAATCAACGGCTCAACTAACGAAAACGCTTCTCTGTTAAAAAATATTTAATGTCTTTTTTTATCCAACCCATAAAAATGTTTGTTATTAGTTATCGACTACTTTTTTCTTGTAAATCAATTTTATTATTATTATATATCAATTTATTCTTTAAGTGAAGATTTAAATAAAATAACTAATCTTTGATCTATATAATACTAAACCTCTGATAATCGGGCTTGCTTGTTTGCGCATTAAATGCTTTAGGTGATTGGAGGAAGGGCGAATTAGATGAGAAGTTGAAGGCAAAGGAAACAGAGAGGATGGAGGTGATGGGACGAGAGGATACGAAGGTAGTATCAACATAAACATAAAAGAAGAGTAAGTAAATGACGTAGATAACAAGGAAAAGGAGAGAGATATATATTGTTGATTTATAATATACAATGTACACACATTGACCCAACGGGTCACTGACTCTTTAGTTTTATGTACAAGTATATTTAGCGATGAATATTTGGTAACAAGAAATGAACGACACCAGTACTGCTACATAACGGTTACTGTTTTATTATGATAACAAATATTTTCGAGCATGTTGTATCGATTACATTGTTTTTCATGTATATAAATATTTTAAAATTATCTTAGTTAAAGCAAACAATAACACTGACATTTATTAAAAAGTCAATACGGTTTCGAAAATAATGTATAAATACATCGCTCAGATTTACTTCAATTAATACATGAGAAAAACTGGAGAAATGTTATTTATTTTTTATAGACTTTTTTATTGATTTTATTTTTGTGCGTAAATGTTACAACTTATAATATTGATGTTTATAAAACAAACTATATATATTTGTATTGTCTAATCTGAAAAGGGTGATATGCCGTAAAGTAATAACACTCCTCATTGCAACAATCAAATAAGTTCGAAAAAAGCTAGAAATAAGTGTGTATTGTATGTGTTGTGTTATGCACTCTAACATAACACAACACATACAATACACACTTATTTCTAGCTTTTTTCGAACTTATTTGATTGTTGCAATGAGGAGTGTTATTACTTTACGGCATATCACCCTTTTCAGATTTTACTTTTTCCGGAAATCCTATTTTTGTCTTTTTAAATTAAAGTCCAGATTTGAATATGGTAGCCCGTTGCGCTTACAACAGAATTTCTGCTCTGGTGTTAATTAGAGTTAATTAAGTTTATTTACATTCATTTGTATACCTATTTTTACACTTGTTAAAGTGCTGTTTAGTAATCCATTTCGGATATCTCACGATATACATTAGTCTTCCAATTATTTTCTCAATAATACCTTTTTTCAGCTAATATTTCCATTGTTATAATCTTTAAAATAGATTTCTTCGCTCGGCTTGAATTATCGATATTATATTTTTTGGTTTTCTTAATAATCAGGTTATAAAATGACGATCGAATCTTTCTTTGCAATCATAAATCGAACTTTTACTCGGGTTTGAAGTTATCCAATACTTTCTGAGAAAGTGTTGTAGCAATTTATC
This sequence comes from Sepiola atlantica, assembly GCA_963556195.1. NCBI lineage: Eukaryota > Metazoa > Mollusca > Cephalopoda > Sepiida > Sepiolidae > Sepiola > Sepiola atlantica. The sequence goes on from OY744524.1 coordinate 42,946,730, forward strand.
TTAACTTTCACTTTCGTTTTCTTACATTCCACTGAAACGTATCTACATGGCCATTAGCGCTGGTTGGTATGGAGCGTTGAGACGTGACTAATTAAAATTGTTTACACTAATCTCGAAATTATTGGCCGTAAATTGAATTCTTTTCCAAATCCTATGATACCAGATCAGGCTGCCCTGTGGCTCCCTGAGACGAAATTCACCTACAGTGACGTTTTTTTTGTTTTGTTTTTTTGTTTGTAAAACTTAATTATGTTCTACAAAACCAAAAGCAAAAACAACAGCCCCTCTCCCTTTCTCCCTCCCCTTTTTTATTTTTATTTTTCCTACCCTACCCCCGGTCCTGGATATGACCTTAAACTACATCCGATGGTGAGATCCGGCTTACGGACTTTGGGGAATGTGGAGCCTCCTCTTAATTACCATTGCTCCCAGGTCCACCCTGACCCGGAGTGGTAGTACCTGTCAGGGTCCCAACTATGGGTTAAATAGAAACAGATATTAAAAGGGGAAAGAAACAAGAAAGAGAAGAA
>OY744524.1:42952259-43002259 GCA_963556195.1 Sepiola atlantica
TATTGAAGCTTTTTTAAAAGTGATGAAGATCGAAATAAAGACACGGGTTAGAAACAGATAGAAAACAGATCGTAGAGAACAGGTGACACTACACTGACAAGAAATAGATAGATAGATAGATAGAATTGACAAATATATAGAATTTGGAGTGTCAAAGGCGAGAGGTTAAAACAAGTCTTTATTATTGGTGCCCCACGATCCTCCTTCGAGCCACTTAACACAATAATCGATTCTTCTCATGTGCAGCCTCTTTATTATGGGCGAGCTCTATACACGAAACAGGCATCGTTCGCAATACGTGTTCATATACCTGTACTGTTGATCCGTAAATTTAAATTAAGGGGGAAATATCTACGACATATCGTTTTAAAGAGATAGGATAATCCTTATATCCATCCCAGTTTATATCTCTCAACGTTTTTATCTATCTGTTCATGTCAGTAGGTTTCACTAATTTATCTATCTCAGGATATGTGTCTAGCATCATCTCATGTCACACGTATCTATCGATATGAGTGTGTTGCTCTCATATCTCATATCTATGTGTCTGTATATATGTATGTTTTAAGTATGTATATATATATATATATATATATATATATATATATATATATATGAATAAATGCGAAAGCTTTTTCATCTATATCTCCTTTGTTACCATCAAAATAAGTTAATGATATTTAAATCAATAATACAACACAATATTATAAAATACGATATATATAGTACTAATAACAGAACCTTACACAAAAATTAAGAAACTTAATTTGCATTTCTATTTTGTAACTAGTTTATAATAAATTAATGCTTGGTGTTAGTGATTTTAAATCATATTGCCTCTATTCTCTCATATATATGCAATAGTTTTGTCGATATTAACAGTAATTAATTACAGTTATTAAATTAAAAAAAAGAATAATTCATTTGTTTTCAAAGAACGTCAAGGTAATTTAAATTAAACTTACTTACTTTATAGAAAAATATATATTGACGTATCCAAGTGAGTGCTCCTCTCCCCCATCTCTTCACCTTCCCCACTCTTTCTCTTCCTCACGCTCGCAACGCCAAAGCAAAATCCTCTTTTTTATAGTCTTTTAAAAAGCTTCGCATCATCGCCCAAGCGAATTGAATTCTTTTTTATTTATTTATTATTTAAAAGATAAATAAATTTGTATCGAAATTACCAAAATAGTAGTATTCATCTATTTCATGAATAAATGCAAAAGTTTCTGTTCTGTGTTTACAAGATATTTATGAATGAAATTCTTTAAACTTAGGCATTATTTCGGGACCGACCGTTGGGGTTGATCGGCCTCACAACTGAGAAAGGAGACACAAGCAAGAATATGTTTAACGGCAATGACAAAGAATAGAGGACAAACACAGGTGAATAGTTAAAAAATGAGTATGTTTATTTAACATAAAAAATGGTAATAATAGAAGTGACAAAATTTGAGATGACGTCACTGGAACAGGCGAAACTGGAAAGACGGGAGTGGCGTCTATGGTGACAGCAAACTGGACGACAGGAGTGGTGTCGTTGCAGAGAAAAAGGCTGAGTAGCTGTCGATGGATGTTGACAAGGTACCCTTGCTGTTGCTGGCGAAAAAAATGAATCTCGCAGTAGTTATCTGGGTAGCCCTGATAAGGGCTGTTGGTTAGTCTTAATAAGGGCTGTTTAAAAAAAAGGAAAACATATCGCAGTAGTTGTGTGAGTAGCCCTGATAAGTGCTGTTGGTTAGCCCTGATAAGGGCTGTTTGAGAAAGGAAAAGGATACGCCAGTAGTTGTGTGAGTAGCCCTGATAAGGGCTGTTTGAAAAAGGAAAAGGATATCGCAGTAGTTGTGTGAGTAGCCCTGATAAGGGCTGTTGGTTAGCCTTGATAAGGGCTGTTCGAGAAAGGAAAAGGATATCGCAGTAGTTGTGTGAGTAGCCCTGATAAGGGCTGTTGGTTAGCCCTGATAAGGGCTGTTTGAGAAAGGAAAAGGATATCGCAGTAGTTGTGTGAGTAGCCCTGATAAGGGCTGTTGGTTAGCCTTGATAAGGGCTGCTTGAAAAAGGAAAAGGATATCGCAGTAGTTGTGTGAGTAGCCCTGATAAGTGCTGTTGGTTAGCCTTGATAAGGGCTGCTTGAAAAAGGAAAAGGATATCGCAGTAGTTGTGTGAGTAGCCCTGATAAGTGCTGTTGGTTAGCCTTGATAAGGGCTGCTTGAAAAAGGAAAAGGATATCGCAGTAGTTGTGTGAGTAGCCCTGATAAGGGATGTTGGTTAGCCCTGATAAGGGCTGTTTGAAAAAGGAAAAGGATATCGCAGTAGTTGTGTGAGTAGCCCTGATACGGGCTGTTGGTTAGCCCTGATAAGGGCTTTTTGAAAAAGAAAAAGGATATCGCAGTAGTTGCGTGAGTAGCCCTGATAAGGGTTGTTGGTTAGCCCCTGATAAGGGCTGTTTGCAAAAGGAAAAGGATATCGCAGTAGTTGTGTGAGTAGCCTTGATAAGGGCTGTTGGTTAGCCCCTGATAAGGGCTGTTTGAAAAAGGGAAAATATATCGCAGTAGATGTGTGAGTAGCCTTGATAAGGGCTGTTGGTTAGCACCTGATAAGGGCTGTTTTAAAAAGGAAAAATGTATCGCAGTAGTTGTGTGAGTAGCCCTGATAAGTGATGTTGGTTAGCCCTGATAAGGGCTGTTTGAAAAAGGGGAAATATATCGCATTAGTCTTAGTAGCCCTGGTCAGTTCCGTTTGAAAAAGGGAAAGGAGTTGGAGCCGCTGATGCAGGAGCCATGACTGCAGGATGCTGGTGCAGTTGAAGCAGGGGAGTGCTGGTGTATGAATCAGAACTGCAGGGTGCTGGTGTAGGAGTCAAGAGGGCAGGGTGCTGGTGGAGGCGTCAGGACTACAGGGTGCTGGTGCAGGAGCCAGGACTGCAGGATGCTGGTGCAGTTGAACCAGGAGAGTGCTGGTGCATGAATCAGAACTGCAGGGTGCTGGTGCAGGAGAGAGCTTGAGCAGGAACTGGAGATGCAGGCTGAGACAAGTGTTGACTTCTCAAAAGGCAGGTAGCAAAGACAGTAAATCGCATTATTATAGTAGCCCTGAGAAAAGCTGTTTGTATCTTTGCTGCTGCTGCTGTGTCCGCGTCTCTGGCTGGGCAAGGAGGCAGGCAGGAAAGAGAGTAAATTGCATTATTATAGTAGCCCTGAGAAGGGCTGTTTGTATATTTGCTGCCGCTGTGTGCTTCCTGGCTCGACGACTGGTCCACCCAGTCTGATGTAGGGGTCTCCCAACCCCCCGCTGAACTGTTTTTTTTTTCAGTTCAAAACGGGAGATTTCATGGAATTTGTGTTAAGTCACCGTTGCCGGTCTTGTGGAAAAGATTAATTCCGACACATAATTTCCGGAGAGATCTCTCGCCGTACAACATAGTTGAAAGGTGCCTTGAATATATAAGTAAGGTTATTTACATAGTCGGCGAATCGCATTTGTATTCCTTAAAGAAACAAAAGGAAACTATAAGCTGGCCTGTTTTTTCGCAAAGTCATTGCACAAAAAATGGCGACTACAGCTGCTGCTGATTTTCTAAAAAAAAAATGGCGTCTGTTCTTTCTTTTTGCAAGTCATTGCAAAAAGAATAGCGACTCCTGCTTCTGCTACGTTTTTATCAAGATGGCGTCTTTTCCAAAAGTAAACACACGTCGCGATGTGTTGAACCTCGACAGCATAAACCCCTAATCGTTGTGGGGGGAGGGCGATGGTCATGCAATTTTGACAACAAATCTTTTTTGTGTGTGGTCGATAGTCATATCTTTCGTCCAAAACACCCTGGACTTCCTCTATCCTATACACTTTCACCAAAATATCACATTAACTCTATGACTTAATCCTTATTTACTTTGCGAAGCAATAGCAAGATGGAACCATTTTTTGTTTGCAATTGGAAATTAATTATGTGCGTTATTTTTTTCGGGGGGGGGGGGGCGAGGAACAACCTTTTTAGACGATTACATCTTGTTGTACGATCTTGCCACTCGGACTAAGGGTTAGTTGCCTACTCTAATAAGTTAGAATAACCCTAAAAAGTATAATATCATTTTTAAGGAGTGGATAATTCAGCTGAGGGTGTTAATCTACAAATTTAACAAAGTTTGTTGTTAATTTTTTACTTACTAAAACAAAACTAGATTTATATTTTTAAAAAAATCGTCATTAATTTTTATTTTCTATTTTTCTGTTTTTAATAATAAAGCGAAAACACAAAATAACTTCTCTTATTTTGTACTATAGTTTTCACATTCCATGAGCGATGTTTTTGACAACATGGGAAGAATTGGTGTTTTCTGAGTCGGAATCTATCCATCTAAAACTTATTGTTGGCTAGCTTTTGACCTTGAAGTTGTTGTTTGAGTTCCTTACATTAAGTGGCTTCATGCTTTGTCTGGAGCGATTTCCATAAAAAAACTATTTTAAATTACTCAGGAATATATAATGCTTTTATTTGATTAATTGACGTTCCGCTATTGACGATTGTCAAGAATATTCAACATAAAGAACAGGGGTGCAAACAGAAATAATCAATAAATAACTGTTACGAAAGGAAATACAATTTACTTTTCTACCTACCTGCCTTATATTTTTGTTGTTCTAAAGTATTTTAAATCATTTTTCATTTCAATTAAAAAGTTCGGTCAACTGTATTACGTTAGACTTAAAAGCAAAGATTGCTGACAGTCGATCGCCGATTGTCTACGAGGCCTGAGGATTTTTTGGTACTTTTCTCCTTTAAACTAGGTAAAAAGTAAATTTTAAAGCGTCTGGAACAGTTATTTGTCGACTATTTGTTTGTTTTTTACTCCAAAAGACGAACAACTCATTACACAAACTTACGCCATCTTGAAAATGAGAACTGTATTGCGATCGGATTCGAATGAATTATTAAAATACGATAAAAACGCTTTACAACAAAAGAAACAAAACAGGTAGGTATAAAAGTAACTTTATGACCTTTGGTAACAGTTATTTGTTGATTATTTGTTTTTATTTCAGCCCTTTTCTTCTGTTGGTTATTCTTGAGAATCGCCCCGATTTTCAGTTTATTAATTTTATTATGGAGAATTTATTTTTATGCTTAAACAAAATCTAAACATTGGAATATATCAAATAACACCATGACAATCATTTTTTTGTAGTTTCTCTTAAAATTACCAGAATATGAAAAGAAGATTGTTTTCTTGTTTTTATTCTGTAGATTATGCTACAGCTAGATTAATAGCTGCCTGGAGGGCGGGTAGTTTTTTTGCTAGTAATATATATATGTATATATGTATATAAATATATATATATATATATATATGTGTGTGTATCGATTTGAGTGTGTTGCTCTCATATCTTATATCCATGTGTTTGTACATATGTATGCCTCTTTATATGTTGCTAGTATTATGTATATATATATATATATATATATATATATATATATATATATATATATATATATATATATATATATATATATATGCTGTTCCCGAGTATATATATCGTTTCAGTTGATATCTGAAGCTATAAATATATGTGATCAGTTTACGAATATTTAAAAGGAAAGTATAGATTTGAGGAAATTTATATTAATTTACATTAAATATTTATTACATCTCAAAAATTCTAAAATAAACAATTAGATATGATTTATTCAAGTATATAAATTTATATTATATCAAGATCGCTTGGATAATATATGGTATTGCTTTTCAAATGAAATATTATATGACATTAACAGACAGTGACACTCCTACAAAAGTCACATATCTGATAATTGCACAGTATCTATTTGAATAAATACACACAAAATAGGCACACATGCATATATATATATATATATATATATATATATATATATATATATATATATATATATATGTATATATTATATATATATATATATATATATATTAAAACATGGTAATGGGATTTATATATAAAACATTCTCAAATACATATGTTTGTATAAACATATTAACAGTATGTAAGTATACAGAGACTATTTTACTATCGCTAACATATTCACATATATCTATCAAATAGGCACACACGCAGACTGATATGTATATGCATGTATATAGACTGAAGAACGGTTACATTTGGTATGTTTAGCCTTGGGTGCTTAGTTTTCTAGTGTTTTCGTGAAACCGCATGTATTTGTTGACCATTAAACCAATGTATACTGTTCTTTTGAAATAAACATATATGTTCGAACCTACGTCATTGACTACTATGGTTATTTCTCCTATACTAAAATACACAACAGTAAACTATATACATACGTAAACATACACGCATATATATATATATATATATATATATATATATATATACAATAAAAATGTATGCACATTAAAAGATTACGTACATACATATGCATGTGTTTATAATAAATATATATATGTATATTGTATGTGTATACACAATATATATATATATATATATATATATATATAGATATATATATAGATAGATAGATAGATAGATATGTACAATCATGACTATATACTTTTACTCAAGCCACATAAATGACTACATATACGTCTATTCGCGTGTCTATATAAACACACATGTACATATATATTTATATATAAGCGCATACAGATACACATATAAACACACTCACACGCATAAAAGGCACATATATAAACACACAGACACACGCATATGTATATATATATCTACACACACGTTTACTGTCTGGTGCAGTCAGTTGAACCAAGTTGATTTATATGTTTTATATGCATTATTGTTGGTCTTTGATGTGAAAGTGGCCGATTCTATCATTGTTCAAGGGTGACTGAGCGAAGACAAGTATAGAGTCGAAGCCATTTTGAAAATACAGAGGGAAAAAAGACATCGCCAATAAATCTTCAACAACTCCGATTCTCCTCACTCAACTTGACCGCGAACAATCGAACCGGCTGCCATTTTCTGATATACCGATATCGATCTTCCTTATTCATATTGGCCTTAGGTGCTACGAGAAGAAGGCTATTGGACTTTTGATTGATTTCGACTTTTTGTCTACGTCTTGTGACTATTCGCCATTCACGTCTGCCGACGCCATGATAGCCGGCCATTTCATTTATGTTCTCAGATTAAAGTTATTCTTTATCCATCTAAAAAAGGCTTTACAAAAGAGAATTATGTCGAACGATAAATGCCAACGATTGGCTTAGCTTTTGGATTCATTTTAACTAACGGGCCGGTGGAAATTCCACGGGTAATTAAAGAAAATAAGTTTTCAGTTTATCATATTAGCTAGTTTGTGATAATATGAGTTATCCCTCTCTCATTTACTGTGAACTATCTCGTCTCTCTCTCTCTCTCTCTCTCTGATATTACACGTGTTTATACTTTTCCATATATCAGCACGTGTGAATTACTATGGATCCCTCCACCCGTATATATATTTAAATGCAGTTCTTTATTTTCTGTCGATTGTTTTTATTTAAATATTTATCCGGAATTGTTATTCTATTTTATGTTTATGTTTTTTGAAGCAGGTAGAAGAGAGACTTTCTGTTGTTTAAATTACAAAATAAATTAAAAGACTTGAAATAACTCGCGCCTTCTATAATTTCAACCCCAAAATATTAAAATTTTATATTTTTAAATGAAGATAAATAAATTTATTTTATTTAAACTTTTACCCGATTAAAGGAAAATAAACAGTATTTGCGAGTTTCCTAATTAGTTTAATGTTTATCGATCTGGCTTATTGAGTCGCCATATTAGACTGAAATCCACTCAGATTTACGCACTAATACTATTGGCAAAGAAGTAAACACGTAATTTCTATCAATTTTATAAATATAACAGCAACGTGTGTTCAATTAAACGTATACAATGAATCGTTTACAAAGTGTATTTTTCCTCGATATTAAATATAGGGTATTTTACTTCGATATCAAATAATCTCTAAGTTGTGAACGATCCTTGCGTGTATCTTGGCAGCTAATCTTAAGGATGTGAGTTTGCTACCTCCATGTTTTTTGCTGTAAACGGAGACTGCTTGTACAGGACAAACACATTTTTAAAAAAAGCGGGACATTACATATACATTCCTGTTATTAACGTTCTTTGAATATTATGTTGTTATAAATTCACGTACATTAAGAAATGATAGACAGGAAACAAAAGCGAGCAACAGACACAGTTTGTAGCAGTTGCATGAGCGAACTATTTTGTATCGATGTACGTTAGTTTCAATTGAGATGGTAATTCGGTTTCACGATTGCGTAATCATTGCCCTTTACGACGTGGGCGTATAAGGTTTCTACGTGTAGCGAGATTCATACACGCTAACACATTTTGGCGCTAAGACGATACATGAGGTTAACTTTAGTCTGCAGTTTTCCTTCAAGCAGACAATAAGTACCTTATCCCGTTCTCAACCTGACTCAAATACGAGCAGGCGATATGCTGAACTCCAGAATACTACATAATCGAACCGACACAAATCAGCCCATTGCACCATCTCTCTTTTGTTCCTGTAAATATTAACACCAATTTTCGTTTTATTTGATTGCGGAGAGATTATTTATTTCGAGGTTGATCGGTGACCCTTTTTTTGTATAACATTTATATTTCAGGCAGATTCGGCCAGACGTATAATCTCTTCCAAGTAAGTCCGTCATTCTGACTTTCTTCCTGATTTAAACCAGCTTAAATTGGCGACACAGCTAAAGGTTCATTTAAGTCGTTTCGGGAATACATACAGAGCAAACACATCCAAACCAACTTTTATCGATTACTCCAATAAATTGTTTACTCACTAACATTCCGTTTTATTTAAAGGGCGACAATTTCCCGCACCTTCCGGATTAGTGCACAGTTATGATTTCATGTAATTTCTTTCTTTTAGGTTTTAAAGTAGAAACCGTTGCATAAGTACTCTTGAACACGAAGGTTCTCAACAAAAGTGCGTATACAATTTTGAATTTCTATCTAATATTAAAGTTATGTCAATAAATGTGTCTTCGTATAAAACCTGAGTTTAATTTCGTCCTGTATTTTACTGGTTATATATTCTGAGTCACAAGTACAATGAGTATTTTCATGACACCTTAAATCAATTACAGAATATCACACCTGAAACTATAAAAGCGTGAATTTGACACCAGATTCGAAAATTATGCTGTCTAACGATAACTGGAGCGCGTGAAACCATAGTTAAGGTATATTGAAAACACAATCATTTTAATTACTATCACGCTCTGTTTTAGAAGTCATCAAGCATTGTATACAAGTGCAAATCAAAAAACTATAGACCGATCACAAAATCCGATCCTCGCATCTATCTATATATATATGATAATAAATTGTACTTATGCAGCTTGATTACATTATTAGAAGTGTACCAAGTTTTCATTTTTATTTTTTACTTTTTTACTTTTCTCACTTCAAACAGGGCATATTGCCACTATGACGTAAGAGGCTACTGTAGATTAAGGGCCATACCTAAAGGGACATCGTAATTATATGTATGTTTATATTATATTTACATTTCTGTATGTTTATACAGTCAGGAAAACAGGGAGCAGGGACAAAATTCCAAAGGCTAGCAATTTGAGGAAAAAAGCTATTGGAGTAAGAGGGCTTCCGGCAACTGGGAACCTCTACAGTGAATAAATGGACTTTTGCTGATTTTCGAGTCGGTTGGTGGTACTTACGCCGAGGTGGGAACCAGTGTATCAAGTTCGTCGGAGCACATTCCATGGGAGAGAAGCCGGAGCTTAGTAAAGAGTGTGAGGCATATTAGATTAAAGGCTTTTTTTAACCTTGTCTGAGAGGGATAAGCTAGTTGTTGGTGCACCAGCCCAGATAGGACAACAATACTCTATGCATGGGTGAATGATGATTTTGTAGAGATATAAGATACTGACAGGTGTGTGATTTTTTCTAGCATGGTAGATGGAACCCACATTTCTAGCAGCAGCTTTGGAAATATATTCTATGTAATTGTTCCAATTCATATTATCTGTGAATGTTAGACCGAGGAGTTTGAATGATAGCATCTCAAGTAGGGTGCTATTAGTCATGGCAATCGGTGGTTGAAAAGGTTTCTTATAATTGTTAAAAGAAAGTGCTTTGTCTTAGTAGCATTACTTTTGATCAACTATTTATGTTCCTATTCCACTTCAGCCTTCAAATCATTTTCTAAGGATTCAGCGATTGCCTCGAATATGTGTGTGTTTGTCTTGCCAACATATTGATAATACAGCGTTGTGCCATCAGTAAATATACCCATCTCGGCCATAATTGCATCAGGGATATCTTTTATGAAAATCAAGAAATAATAAAGGTTCAAGGATCGGCCCCTAACGCACACGCTCATTAATGTCAGGTTGTTTATACGTACGGTCATTGAGGACAACCTAGATCTTTCTTTTGGCTAAGAAGGATCTGATTATATTAAATATTCGTCCAGTAGCATCGAAGGAGTTAATTTTTATCAGAAGACCTTCATGCCAGATTTTATCAAAAGCTTTGGATATATTAAGCGCCACCGCCTAGCTTAACCAGTTTTGTCTCGTGTATAGTATGTGTTCAGGGATGACTGTTAGGATATCCGCAGTAGAACGGGCTTATCTAAATCCATACTGTTGGTCAGAAGGAAGTTTAGCATTAACAAGGTAGTGGGCTATCGCTAGATTGATTAATGATTCAAGATTTTAGTGAAAGCCGGAAGTTGGTTTCTAACGTCTGGCATTACTCGAGTAATGCGAGCCGTCAAAGATCAGATACATTTCTGATGAGCAGTAATGCCATGAAACTGCAGTAACGTGTTAATCTAAGTAAAGTTTATTATTGATATAGCTTTATCCGAATGAATTCCGAACGCTTTGTCTGAACAATATCTATTGCATAACTCGATTCTTTTCAGATTTTAAAAGGTTGTTTTCCTTGTTGTTATATATTCCCTTGTTATCGTGCCAATTCCGAATTATATCTATTCTTCTTTGAACTGGGAATGATATTCTGACATCAATACATGATAAGTGATTGCAAATCACTTGTGAAAGATGACTACTCTCCCTAATTGGAGACTAAATGTTTGTCACACATATGCCTGTCATAGTTAAATGCGAATGCTGTGTCTAGCAACAATAACACTTGAAAATAACTCACTTCAAAGCCAGCGATGTTTCAATGGTCTTGAAGGGTTTTACGGCATATCATAAAGAACCCTAACTATGCATGGTTATTTGAAAGCAGATTCATTTTATCAGTCTGAATTGTGTGTTCAGTGCGGAAAAGTATGTCCGTGTGCTGCCATAACATATTTTCTAATCTTCTAAAAAGAGAGTTGTTCAAAATGATATTTTGGTCATATAAATGACATATTATAAAATATTGAATGGTAATGACTTAGGAAAAAAATGCCCTGATACGAGTTGAGCAACGAACAGCTTATTTTTGAATGAGTAATACAAACAGAGAACACCCCGAGTCACGTTATTCATGGGCGTGACTTTCACGTAAAATAAGGTTTTAAGACACGTAATTAAAAACGCCAAAAGACTGATTTAAGAACACGATTTGTTTAATTCATATCTTTACTAGTTAATTTTGTTTTGATAAGTTTAAAGCCTGACATAACTTGCTTAAGAGGTAGAATTAGCGATATAAATATATAAATTATCTGCAACCTTTAAAATTTGTTTAATTAACTTGAGAATACCGATTTCAACTATCTCTATCTGTACCAACGAAATATATCTCATACAGTTTTCGATATTAACAGTTATAACATACATTCGAAGCTGGTAAATATATTTTTACAGAACTGAATTATGAGTAATTGCTATTAAAATTAACATTTATCCCTAATTGGTGATACATTGTTAACCAAGTTAAGCAATAATGAACCTGGTTATTATTTAGAGAGATGACCATTTGAAAATATTACGTTTCGTAAGTGATACCCCCTGTTGTCGAAAAGTTAGAAAACTATAGGGAGGATGCAGGAAAGGACTCACCTATGTACTGATGGTTTTCGAAATACTAATTGTGCAGGCGTAGACTATAATGCTGTCTCTGGTAATCTTTTTTATGTTGATATGCCACCCGTAATCGTGTTGGGGGACAGTCAAGTTTTTCAAATTCACCACTGCATTGTCTTGCATCACAATCACATGAATTCCCTTTCACTTGTTATTTCACCTTGCTTTAAAATATAAGTAAAACAAAATCTGAGAGAATAACTTGTTTATAAAATTACGTTAAACTAGTAAATGTTAGGTAATAGCAAGCAACGTGTACGAGTGTTTCCTCGGATAAGCAGAGAACTCAAAAAACTCCTGCTCATATAAGTAGTTTTACTATAATAGATTCTGAATAAAAACTATTTAAGTATTAATTATAATGGTCGTTAATTATTTAATTTCTAACTACTAATTAACATATTAAAGTCTATATTATTTCATAATTAAGAAAGAAAATCTGCGAAGACTTGTACTTACGTACAGACGAGGATTATATTATATTAAAAATGAGGTGTAGGGATAATTTCAAATAAAATGTCTATACACAAACACTGGAAGTAAGGTAGCATTTGATAGTATTTGAAATGTATTTGTAAATAAAGTTATTTTCTAATTATTATTTTAATGTAGCTAATCGTTCAATTGGAAGAGAAAGCGAATATTTTTTTAGAGAGAACCAGCTTTGGATTTAAATAATAATTAAAATATAAATTAAATTTAAATTAAAATGATAAAATTAATAGAAATTAAATGTGTAAATAAAAGTGAATATTGAAACGTTCGTATTATTTTATATCTAAACACGGACATCAATGCATCAACATACGTTTCTATGAAAACTGATCTGTGTGTGCTAAGCTATGATAGACCCAATTTCTATAGTAACTGACCGGTACGAAGTGGTATTTGCTGGCGCAAAGTGGCGCGTTCCTCTTTTCTTCACTACTGAACATTGTTATGAGAATATATAAAAATTGCTGATTTGTTAAAAGTATATATTTTTGTACTGTTAGCTGTTATAATAATATTTCTTTAAGTGCATTCTTCTACAAGATTCTTAAACCTATGTAAACAACAAACGCAGCAGTAAGTAGACCAAAAAACGAAACACTCATGCGCTACAAACGAAAGTGCACAATTGCACGTAATGTTTATTAAGTATGAGTTTAAAATAAAGAATTGTAAAGGAAAATTTGTTATGTATATTTTAAGAAAGTCATGGGAAGAAAAATTATGGATGATTGCGTATTATTTTTAATCTGAAAGCGTAACTTGAGGAAAGCTTTTTATAAGCCGTGTAATTGAAGATAGGAGTAGTGATTAATATAAAGTTAGCGTGCAGACGGTGTAATACGAAAAACTGACTAATTGGATTTCTACCGCATTTCTTTTAGAATGTCATGGATCGAAGGATGATTTGTCACCCCCGCACTCAAAGTAGTAGTAAAAAAAACGACTGTTTTAATATCTAAGTGCTTCCGATCTGTTTTATTTCTACGGAAATGAAGGTTATGATAATATACACACGAACACATCCACATATATGCACGCATACGATAGATAATTCCCTCAATATTCAAACTGATAGAATAAGCTTATATATGAAATAATTATAGAATTCATAATTTTTTTCATATATATATATATATATATATATATATATATATATATATATATATATATATATATATATATATATATATTCTTATTATGGTATTTTTTCTTATGATCATAATTTTAATATTTATTTAGTTGCATATTTTTATGTTCACTATTATAGATTTTTTTATCTTCAAATTACTTTAATTTTCTTTGTTTTAACCTTTAATTTATTGGATTTATTATTTATTATTATCTTTCATTTTTATTTTTCTTCTATTATTATTATTTTTATTATGCTTATTTTTCGACTTCGTTCATTCTGTATTTGAATATTTTAAATTTGTTGTATATACTTTCATTATTATTATTATTATTATTATTATTATTATTATTATTATTATTGATCATACAAATTGAGTATTGTAAAATTGCAAGATAAGATGTTCTGTTTTCCCATACTGATTGGATATATGTATTTTAAGTAATACTAAAATTTTATGGTTTTCTTAATTACCTTCTGCATATGATGTTATAAGGGGTGCTGATAAAGACACCTTTTGGAATCATCTAAAGCATAATACAAAATAACATTTTCAAAATTGTTTTTGAAACGATCGTACGCCAAATATTTGTTTTGTTTGAATTCTTGGAACTGATGTAAATCATGTTCTAATTTTGTTTCTCTCAACTTACCTTTATATATATATATATATATATATATATATATATATATATACGACGAGTGAAATGAATTCCTCGAATAGAGCAGTTTGGCACCACTTGTATATTCCCTTACGAAGATAAACATCAAAATATAATGATAGACAACCTTATGTCTAGAATCCTTATTACAATTTTGATCAAAGTTCATTACGTGGTTTTGATTCAAAGAAATGTCAAAGATTTCAGTCTTAAGCTTAAGGAGTCTTAAAGAAGAAAGTGAGGTCAAGGAACCTGTCTTAATCGGTGTCTAAGAACTATGGATAACATTCAATGCGAATTTGATATATTTGAATTTTCAAATGAAGGGATATGCCCATATTATGCCTCCTAAAATCCTTTAAAAATACGCTAAAAAATGAAGTTTAAGGAATATTTATTAATTTATTCTTAATACCGATTGTTAAAATATAAAAAATAATCAGAAAGTGCTTTCATCCCTGTTTACTTAATTTGCATAATCTTCAATTAAACTAAATATAGCCCATATTACAACTCCTTACGCCTAGCAGCTGTGTTCCAAAATTAATAATGATCTGTAAAATAGTGTAGTAGTTAATCCTGTACAAATATTTAAACATTTAAACCTACCCAACTTTATAAAGATAGAGATTACTGATTTGAATTTTTTTGTTAGAAGTTCAATCGATCTTTTTATGTTTTGAAGCTCCTTAAAATTGATCCTATTTTGAGATGTATTTTTCACTTTTTATTGATCTCACTTATTTAGTCTGTCTTTATATAACAAATATAGCACTATTTCCATCTTCAAAAATTTTGTATTATTTTTGATTTTGAAATTATTGTGAATATTTCTACTGGAATTTGCTTGAATTACAATTGATAAAGAATATATGCCGAGGAAGAAAAATCGTTCAAATTGTCAATTTTTTTCCTGGTGTAAAAGTTATATCAAAATTGAATTTCTGAAACGCGTGTACACATTAAAAAATATTGTTGAGTCTTGAAATTTTGAGAATATGATTACAAAATGATTTTATACATTTTGTATTTTACTGAATTTGAATATATAAGCTCTGATTGACATTAAGTGTTTTTAGTTGAATGCGCTCCGCTTTGAAAAAAATGGTTGGATACTATTAACACTTTAAATAATAGAATGATAAAATAAAGTCGATTTTACTATTTGCCAATATGATTTACAGATTTCTCTAGAACATGTTTCTTTTATGGAAATTTCGAACATAGAAATACATGTATGTTCAATATATTTGACACCCGGTAAACGCCAAGTAATTCCGTCAGAATAATATAACGTTCTAACTTCAGACAGCCAGAAACAATGGCGGATGTTGACGGAGCGAAGATAAAAGTTGAAAAGGGAAAAGTTATGAAAAAAAAAAGAAATAGAATCAAGCAAAATTCGAAGAAGAAAAGATAGACGATATCGGGAAGTGCAATAAAAGAAAAATAAAGGAAGTTGAATCATTTGAGGGAATAAACGTAGACAAGAAAAATAAGAATGAAAAGGTAAGGAACGAAAGAAAAAAAGGCAGGCTGCGAAAAAAAATTTAAAAACAAGGAAAAGAAAAAAAACGATAAAAAAGACAAACAAGAAAACTATGAAAAGAAATGGCGTCCAAACCGCCATTACAAAGGTATTGGCTGACGTAAAAATGTCGATCTACGATTTGAGTTTCCCGATCTGCTTCAGTCTGTCAGTGTTCACATTAACTCTAATGGACGTCTTGACGTTGCAATCATAAGAAACTCGTTTGAAACCGAGAAAGAAAAACAAGGTCCATTTTGCTTTTGTTTTTATGTCAGACAAACAAATCTTTTCATTACGTTGATTTCTCACTTTGCAACAAACCCCCGGCTCCACGCATGAGACGTCAAGGAAAAAATAGTTAATGGTAAATATCGAAGATTATTGGTTCGCCGTCAATCAACCTGCGAGGTGAATCGTCGAAAATTCACAAAGATATTCCGAAAAGATTTTTTCTCCCGTTTTTATATATTCTGTTTAACTAGCTGATCTACCCATTTAGACTGCGTTGCTCAAACTTACCAGGTTGTGAAAGTAATTAGGGACATTATTTTGAACATTTTAATGCCAAATAACCTTTGTCTATCAACAAGATAAATGTATTTTTATTCAATTTAAATTAAAAAATCTGGAAAAATGAAACGAGGATGCTTCCGTTGTCATGAAGAGAAAAGGGGGAGGTTAGAAGTCATGAGATTAAACCATAAAAAGTAAGTAAAAATCATTCCTAACAAAAAGAAAGATCCAGGTTGTCCTCGATGGCCGTTAATCTAAACAACATGACATAAATGCTTGTGTAGTCCAGGAATCCACTTTTGGACCTCTACTGTACCTGATTTTCATAAATGACCTCCCTGACGTCATTGAGACTGAGATTGGAATATTTGCTGACGACACCACACTCTACTCTCGTCATGTGGGCAAAACGGACACGCACATATCTGAGGCAATGGCACAACCCTTAGAAAATGACCTCCAGTCTGTAGTGAATATGGGTAAAAAATGGATGATAACTTTTAATGTCGCAAAGACAAAGCTACTTTCCTTCAATAACTACAAGAAACCTCTTCAACCACCGATTGTCATGGCAAATAACACCCTACCTGAGAGTTCATCATTCAAACCCTTCGGCCTAACTTTCACAGATAACATGAATTGGAATAAATACATTGGAGATATTGCCAGGGCTGCTGCAAAGAAGGTGGGCTCCCTCTACCGTGCTATAAAACCTCTCGCACCTGACATTATCCTATATCTCTACAAAGCCACCATTTGCCCATGCATGGAGTATTGTTGCCACATCTAGGCTAGGACATCATCCACTAGTCTCTCCCTCTTAGACAAACCCCAAAAAGAGTCCCTAACTTAATAGGTCCCTCACTATTCACCAAATTCCAGCCCCTGTCTCATCGCCGCAATGTTGCTTCCTTGTGCCTGTTTTACAAGTACTTCAATGGATTGTGCTCTGATGAACTTGCTGCTCTGGTGCCCACTCAACGTAAATTCACTAGACCAACTTGACAATCTGACAAATCCTATCCATTAACTGTGGAGTTCCCCAGATGTCGGAGAGTTTTCTACTCCAAAAGCTTCTTTCCTCGTGCTGCTGGACTATGGAACTCCCCCCTGCTCTCTGTTTTCCTGACAGTACTGACATGCAGAAATTTAAAACTAATGTAAACAGACATCTCGCTGCACAGCTCCCAATTTAGGTTGACACCCTCCAAACTTTCACTCCTTTTCTCAGTAGCCTCTCACGTCTACAGCGGCGGCCTGCCTTGTTTGGGGTGTACTACTCTTTTAGGTGTGCGTTGCGTTGAGATAGGCTTATTTCACGGTTCCGAGCAGCAGCTATCCATTTTACGTGTGGTGTGTATAGTGCAGGTTGGGATGGTATGAAGTCATGAAGATGGCGGTGGAGCAAGTGTTTTGCCGGGGATAGACCCATGCTTTGGATAGAGGCGTAGTGATATTACAGGATGGTTTGAGCGACACTCTTATCATCCAATAAGCACTTAGAACCTGTATTGCTATGAATTATCCTCTTTGCTGTCTTTACAGCAAGTTCTGCTCCGTCATTAGTTTTAGGGTATTCAACTTAGGACTGTCTAAAATCTTCAAACATCATGTCTTGAGGAACTACTGAAATATGTTAGAATCAAAAGGTGAGCCATCATCGCTGCTTAGTTCTTCTGGGCTGCCACATGGTTGGAATAGTTTCCGAGAAATAGATATTACTTTTGAGGTGATGTCATGACCTGGTTTTAGATAGTACAAAATAATCCAACCAGTGAGTCTATTTGCACAGACACGGTATGTAATTTATCCGACATAAAATAAGTTCCATCACTATCTACTGAAAAAAGCCAATATCGGGCCGACATTAATGCGAGTGGTTCACGCGGCTTACTATGCTTGTACATACGAAGAAATTAATACTGAAGTTTCGTATTTATGCATTCATACCGGGCCAATATACCAAGTCATTTGCACGAGCTTTCATGCAAATAACGCCCTCGTGGACTTAGGATAAACAGCGTAGTACTTTTCCATCTGAGATTTGAGCACCACGATTGTTTTATCCATAAGTGCAAAGTCCTTGTCGGTACTGAGTCGATGGCGTATCTCCGAGAAATCGCGGATTTTTGATTCAGTAACAGAAAATTTGGATTAAAATCCTTGTTTTATAGTGTTAATCAGAGTTGTGTAACAATCATTCCGGCCAGATGCACGTACGTGATCAGCTAGCAGGTTTGTATCATTGCCCCTGTAATAACTCATGGCTTGATGGGTTGCTAATTTCACCATGGCATCTATTTTGTCCGAGAGATGGCCATCTTCGGGGGAACGGTGTGTGAAGAATAGGGAAGTAAGGGCATGAAGTGTTCAGACTGGATTGCAAGATATGGCATCAGAACTCTTGTGAAACTTTTCTGGACAGAGCTGGATCGTAAAAAAACCTGAGTGATTTCTTTTAAAGGTTAAAGAGGAGTGGGTTATGTATCTTGCTAAGGTCCTTGTTGCCAAAAGTCTTATTAAGAATTTTTGGTATGTTACTACTATTACGTTAGGGTAGTCCATAATGAATATAGGCATTTCTCCAATGCCCAGGAAATGATCGCTGTTTCTCCCTAAATAGGTGCGTATCGGCTCTCTGTATCAGTGCAAAATCTGCTGTCTGCAAATACGATGTGACTACACTCAGAGCAACATACCTGCGCTTTATCGGTGGGACATATACATTGCTTCTGTAATATCAGGAAACCCATACCTTCTTTACTTCTCTCTGAAGCAAGGTAAGTTGCTTTATTAATATAAAATGTTGGAACACCCTTCTTCACCAAATCCACAATGATTTGTTTGGAATGGAAAAATTCATTCTTAAGATCTTGATTCCATATAAAATGTCATCTTTGTCTTACAAAGTCTTGGAATGCAGACATTATGGGGCTTAAAGAATGTGCCCATGCTACTTGGTTAACTAATTCAAACCAAAACCTTGTATCAGTTATATTCTTTGGGATAGGGAAGTTGGTAATTGTATTGAATACATTTTCAGTAGGGGTTAGTCCTAATGATGTTATTTGAAGGCCTCAAAACTGAATCACATCTTGGCAAAAATATAATTTAGTTTTATTAAGGACGATTCCGTTTTTTGCACAAAGTTATAAGTAATCAAATATCTCATAGAAAGCAATGGTAATACACCAATCCGCACTGATACCAACAGACATTTTGGGTAAGAATACCTCTTTTGACATCATCCCAAAGGGTGGACTTGCTCCTTGAAATGATAAAGCACAGGAATTAGGTTTTGTCTGGCTTTATGAACTGCCTTTAAGGTGAATATAGGCAGCAGGACCAGGCATAGATGGAAATACTCCATTATTTAGAACGCTGTTTTGGCAAAATGCTCGAAGAGCCAATCCTTAAGTTTGCCTATGTTTTCTTTTGTTAGGAAACAAGGAGGGCCTTTGGGGCGACTTGGAAGTTGATTCTTGCACTCGATGTGTTGTATTGCGATATTTGCCTTAGTTGACAATGTTGTCGCAGAATTTGGGACATTTTCGGGCAGTATTTCCACATCAATCTGCGCTGCCTTGCCAAAAGAAAGTTTGCTGGATCGCCTTGCATATATAAAGATTTTGCTTGGTTGGTCTTCCCTGAACCTCGAATTTCACAGGAAACCATCTCTGACATCCCAGTGTGAAATTTCCCACAACCCGAACGATTTTTCTTGATGGAGATAGGTCATTAATTGTGTACCCCATTTTCAACAGATACATTGGTCCCTCCAAACATATAGTGGCCCCACTATCAGGCAAGGTCTCCAGCTTGGTGTTATAGTTACCAAGCATATTTCTGACTTATCTGGGGTCCCGATTTGGTGAGAATGGCATAACATACGCGTCTTTTTCTATTACTTAATTTTCGCTTGTGATCGTATATGGTCTTATTGTTTTGTTAAATATGATTAAGCCTTGTTAATCCTAAGATAATGTTTCTTTTCTTAGCGCACTCTCGAAAAAAAGTTAGGCCTCGCCTAATTGTTGCATATTTTATCGCATGCTGGACATTTTAACAGGCAGGGGGCTATTTCCCGGGGTACCATGTGGGTGGCTACTACAGACAATGTAACCTCGAACGGAGTTCGGTTTAGTAGAGTTATCGCGATTAGAGGTACGAACATTACCTCTATTAGTTTGTTGAACACTTGGAGTTTGCTTGAGGTACGTAAACAACCGAACAATAACTATGTCATGGCTGGCGGACATTGACGTTTTGTTTCGCAATGCTGATTTGAATACTTTAGAATGACGTATATTTTGTATAGTTTGCTTGGAGTACGTCGTTCGCTATTACCTTTACGAGTTGGTCCTCTGTGTATATGTCGGACATATCAGTCTCACAAAGGGGACATGAAAATGCAGTCGAGTGATGTGACCCGTAGTCAAACGGGATAGTTCTGTGTTACATTGTGACAAAAGTAAGGTGATAAACGATGGGGCTTAACCCCTGAGTGACCAATGGCTCTATTATCTCAAGTAGTTTGTCAGAACAGATTTTTTTTCATTTTTACTTTGATCCTTTGACTATTCATTTCGCTAGTATACCTAGCTTCATCAGGATATGATAGTGTAACAATTCCGTTGGTGTTGGTAGTTATCCGTCAGAATGGAAAATCGACGTATGTTGTTATTAACGGATTTCTCACTTTTTTAAATATGAGGTGACCCACATGCACGCGGTTGTGTATTAAACTAAATATGAACTCTCCCAATTTAATGCGCATGCGCGTCACCTCATATTTAAAAAAGTGAGAAAGTCGTTAATAACAACACCACGTCGAGTTTCCATTCTGAGGGATAAGTACAAACAGCAACGGAATTATTACAATCTCATACTCTGATAAAGTTATGTTTACAAGCAAACTGAATAGTCAAAGGACCAAAGTAAAAATAAATGTATATTTTAACTCAGTAGTCGGAGCACGTACTGGTGTGCCCATCACGCATTGCCTTGATATGGGAGAATAAATTAACGTTCTTAATGGCAAATTCGGTGGCCATAAGCAGGCCGTCGAGAGCACTCAATAAGCGGGGTCTAAAGAGTTGTATTACGCTGTAAATTACAGCCTGTTGTAAACTTATTGAAAGTGCTCAATCTAGCGAAAGCTTTGAATTATTACTTATAAATAATATTTGTCGAATTAATTCATATACTTATGCATTCACGCCAAACCCGCAATCAGTATAAGAGGAAACAATCCTTGCCGGTCATATATATATATATATATATATATATATATATATATATATATATATATATATATATATATATATTATATATATATGTATATGTATATATGTATATATATATGTATATGTATATATATATATGTATATATATTTATATATATATATGTATATATATATATGTATACATGTATATATATATATGTATATGTATATATATATATGTATATATCTATATGTATATATATATGTATTTATACATGTATATATATATGTATATGTATATGTATATATGTTGATGTATATATGTATATATATTAATATATGTATATATATTAATATATATTAATATATATATATATGTATGTATATTAATATATATATATATATATATATAGGTATATGTATATATACAGGGTGACTAAAAAAAACGGGGCCCGTGTACACTTTATGTGATATCTCCTTTATTTATTCACCGATTACCCTTATTTTACAGGACATGGCAGAATCAACGACCGTGATTACACCAAGACCTCAGTGGGAGCTGGGATAAAGAATACGCTGTGTTAAATTTTACTACAGGACAGGCTCGTTTAAGAAAACCCAGGACAGTTTCATGCATCAGTTCGGATGTGAAAAGGCTCCACCCAAAAACAGAATTCAGAACTGGGTGGACCACTTCGAGAAGTATGGGACCGTGGAGAACTTCAACGCTGCCAGTGAGAACCGTCTAAGCCACTCGGAACGTCCCAAGAAGCGGACAGCCGAGCTGGTCGAAAGTGTGAGAGAGTCTCTCCAGGAGAGTCCGAAACGCTCTGTGAGTAAGCGAAGTCAGTCCCTCGGTATCTCCCGTGAGACTTGCAGGAGAGTGCTGGTGAACAATATCAGGGCTTACCCATACAGAATACAGACGCTGCAGACCCTTACAGCCTCAGACAAGAAGCAGAGGAGCACTATGACAGTCAAGATGCTCGATAAGATCGAGGAGACACCAGGCTTCCTTAACCTCCTTTGGACCTCAGATGAAGCCTACTTCCATCTTGACGGAAAGACGAACTCCAAAACAAATATCTTCTGGGGGTCCTCCAGACCCAATGAAGTAGCCACCAAGTCCCTGCACTCTCCTAATTGCACGGTGTGGGCTGCAATCTCGGTCAGAGGCATCATCGGACCAATCTTCATCGAAGAATCTGGCGCAGCAGTGACAGTCACCAAGGAGCGGTATGTGGAGGTCCTCAAAACTTTCAAGAGTGAGCTCCAGACCCTCTACCCGTCGCTCATGAGCAAGTTCTGGTTCCAGCAAGACGGAGCAAGTTCTCACACCTCAAACGTGTCCTGAGATTGGCTGAAAGAGAACTTCGGAGGCCGAGTGATCAGTCTCAAGACCTAATTTTGAGTGGCCACCCCATAGCCCGGACCTAAGCTCCCAGATTATTTCCTTTGGGGCTATCTTAAAAACAGAATGTACGCAAGGAAACCCAGAACCATCACGGAACTCAAGGAAGCCATCAGGGAGGAGACGAGAGCCATTCCTAATTCAGTCTGTAAGAACGTCATGGACAACTTCGTTCTGCGCCTCAAGAAATGCACGGAGCTAAAAGGAGTCCATCTAGAACACATACTGTAGAACGGAGAAAAAAAGATCAAATACACTAGTGTTTTGATATGATGTTGTGAATAAAATAAACTAGTTATGCCTCAAAATGCATTTAATTCGGACGAAACACTAAGAAACGGGGCCTAATTAGATTTGGGGCACGTTTTTTTTGAGGGGTCACCCTGTATATATAGGTATATGTATATTAATATATATATATATATATATATATATATATATATATATATATATATATATATATATATATGTATATATATATATGTATATATGTGTATATATATATATGGATATGGATATATATGCATATATATACATACATATACATACATATATATTAATAAATACGTGAATAAATTATCTAAAAAAAGAATCGAGAGGAATGTGAAATCAAATTAAACACACGCAACGTTTTCTCTTGGTTTCAGTTTTGTTCATATTTTATTATTTTTAATTAGTTAATTGTTTTATTGTCTTCGTTAATTATACTAAAAGCAATTTTTCTCCACAAAGTATTTAAAAATTCTCTCAAAGATAAATAAAATATTCTATTTTCATTTCCTGTTTTTTTCCGCAATATGTGCTAAGCATGAGTATATATCAGATTGTAACGAAAGTTCTGTCCGTGTTTTAAGTTTTAGTCTCATCTGCCATCATGTACAAAAGAACAACTAACTCAGAGAAAAATCTGCATTGTATTCTGCAGATATCGTACCAAACGGTTACCATTTGTTTAGAATTTTAAAAGGCATATTGAGTTGATTAAGTTTTACTTCAAAAGAAAAAAGTCAGAACTGGGTTATTTTCTATTTAAGTTTAAAATGCTACGGCATTTTATTAACGTTACATTAATAACCTTATTGGCCGATGGAAAGAGATCCTAGAGAAGGCGATTCTATTGATCTTCCTCCCACAAGGTAAGATGTGACACAAGGTCGGGAAAGTGGGGAAAAAACAGCGCTCGAGAATTTGAGCACTCTGGCTGTTTAAAAATTGCCTGGGCAGCCCCGTCGGCATTCCCCGTCGGCAATAAACTAACCCCTTCTCAAAGGGTGAGAAGGCAAAGCCTGGGAGGGTGCACCTCCTAGAACTGCACAGGACGGACAACCGATAGACCGGCGTAAATCCAGATCCGAAGGCCCGGACAATACCGGTTTATTAGGAAGGGTAAAAAACCCTGGTTATAAAGAATTCAATAAATCTGATATGGCATTTTAAATGGTTCTATAGAGTCAAAACAACGGACAGAACATCCGTTACACATGATATATTGATGAAGAAATTTGGGTCTTGTTTTATATGGAAGTGGAAGCGCTTGGAATTAGAAAAATAGCATAATTACCATTATGAAAAACATGTGTTAATCTAGAATCAATAAAATGTCGAACACATCCATCCGATTAATGCTAGGTAGACATTCTAGTTAAATGTAGAAAGTAAATAAAGCGATTAATGGCAGCGCATACATGATTGCTAATAGATAATTATCAAAACAAAAGGTGAAAATAAAGGAAGCGAGTCTGTAAAGATAAAAAAAAAATGAATTTTATTAATCAACGCGAAAGAAATAGAAAATGTATTTGCATACAAACGGAAATGTGAGCTTCCCTTTTATTACTCTATTTCCCCTTTCTTCTCTACCCCCCTCTTTTATTCTTTTTCAGCCATTTGGCAAAGTCTTTGATCAATAGTTAAACATATGAAAAAGGATCGATCGATTTGAAGAACGGAATGTATGCAAAGTAGGAATTGGATACAGAGACGCACACGGACAGATCGATAGGAACATTTGATGGAGTGACTGAATGCCGATTGACTTACATATGGAGTTTTGTTTGATTGACAGATGAAAAGATTTATTGTTCGAAAGTTGAAGCGCAAACAGATAATCTCCACGTCACACACTAACACACACACACTATATATATATATATATATATATATATATATATATATATATATATATATATATATATATATATATATATGTCTCCGAAGTTTTTTAACCATTAAAACTATATGGAAAAAAAAACCAAAACACTTTTGTCCCAAGTCCTTCCGTGGAAAATTACTTTTCTTGCAAGTCAATTTACTTTTTACAGTCACTATATTCGTTCACTTTCAAGAATTTACGCTGGTCTTAACATTATTTAAGGGATCATCAGTTGTTTACCATGAAATAATATATATATATATATATATATATATATATAAGCTAAGTTAATCAACGTTTGTTTATCTAATGTGTTTTTCTTATTCTGTTTAATCACACAAACTTTATGCTAAAATATTCCTCACTCGTGGGATCAAAATTGTTTAAAATACTTGCATTTTTAAATGTTCTAATTAGCAATAAAGTCACCACGTGAACACTTTCTCACTAAATTTCTATCCATTACTCTGACCCTCTTTCTCTGTATACTCTTATTTTATACGATATTTTATACGGTATCTGTCACTCTCGCTAAGTGAATATTTTGAATCCCGAAGATGCTGAGTTACCTCTTTTTGAACTCCTATGTGCTTCAAATGCTCCTTGGATGTTATCAGGTTTTAAGAGCTTTCAACAATGATAATTTTGTCAATTCCTCTGTAAAATAAAATTTAATAAAACTACATGCGTCCATATATATATATATATTTTTATTCTTATATTTGCTGGAGATGGGGCATCTTACCGGATGCCAGCCATTCACCGGTTATTTTAGATAGCTCTTGAAATTCTTGTTCATTAGTCCTGTTGCTCCTATAATTACTGGTATGATGGAGATTTTCCTAAGATTCCAGTTTCTTTTCATGTCGTACATAAGACCTTGGTATTTCGTAATCTTTTCCATTTCTGTGCTGTTCAATCCTGTATCATTAGGGAAACTGACTTCAACTAGGGTTACTACTTTCTCCCTTTTGCCCCATATTACGATGTCAGGTTTAACAGCTCCGTTTTTTAGATATGTGTGTGTGTGTGTGTAACAATATATTATCCAATGCCATTAGACATTCTAAACTTACGACTACATTCATTTCAGAAAATTAAAATCCGGATTTATCTTATGGAATAACTTAATACAAAAAAGAGAGATTAGAAAGAATAAAAGTAAAATATTCCCGTAGCAAAACCTATTGCAATAAAACCAACATGTTAGTTATTGAAGCATTCGATTATTTACTGTTAAGTGCCGGTTTGAAAAACACCTGGTTCCGATCTGTATTTCTCCATCTTGTATCGATAACTTAAGGCAATAGCGGTAATAGTTGTTCGGATTTTCCTTTTGTTTTTTATCTGTTCTCTTTTCTTTTTGGTACACTATTTTTTCTTTTCATGTTACTCGATCTCACACACTATATATATATATATATATATATATATATATATATATATGATTATTTTTATTTACACAGACATGTACAAAATCTGCGACACTGGCATGTCGATGTTATCGATCAACAGTTATTATAAACTGAGATATCATCTGATACATATGATATGAGGTTAAGATCGGATTCTAACTGTGCCTGATGAGATCTCAGTTTATAATAACTGTTGATCGATAACATCGACATGCCAATGTCGCAGATTTTGTGCATGTCTGTGTAAATAAAAATAATCATATATAAAGCTCTATTTGATATTGAGCACTTTTTATAAACCCGGTTGAAATTTTTTGGATTACTACCCTGTGGATGTTTTACATGGGTTATTATCGTCATTATATATATATATATATATATATATATATATATATATATATATATATGTGTGTGTGTGTGTGTGTGTGTGTGTGTTAAGTATTTCTCTTTATTTTTAATGCTAATTCCTTGTAAGTTCACACTTAGTATTGATCTTTCTTTGTTAATATTTACATTGCGTTTATGACTTCTTTTAGTTGCTCTGTTTCCCCTTTTTTCGTCTGCCATCTTTATATTTTGTCTTCATTGTATTTCTTCTTTGCAACGTTTCTCTTGTTTCAAAGACAAAGCACATCGTCATTTTCGCTTTTATAGATTTGAAATCTGACACACAACACACAGATGTGTAATGCATTGATACGCCTATGCACAAACTACTACTTATACCTCTTTTTCTTCTTTCGAACTGCTGAGTTTTATCAGTGTATTTCTCATGACTGGTTTTATGTTATCCTATTTATTTTTGTTTTTGTTTTTAAAATTAGTTCACCCCAAACAAGGCAAGTTACCACTTTAGACGTAAGGGGCTACTCAGAATTAGAGTAGAAGTCTAGGGGGGTCATTCTTAATCGAGAGCTGTTCAGCGAGATGCTTGTTCACATTTGTATTATATTTCTGCATGTCGGTACAGTCGAGGAAACAGGAAACAGGGAGGGAGTTCCAAAGGCCGGCAGCTCGAGAAAAGAAGCTATTGTGATCTCCACAGTGAATGGATGGGATGTAGCTGATTGTCGGGTTTATCGAGTGTATTTACATCGAGGAGACATCAGAGTAGCAAGTTCATCGAAGCACGTTCTATTGAAGTACTTGTTTTACAAGCAAAACGATGCAACATTGCGGCTGGAGCTTGGTTGGTAGTGAGGGGCCTATCAGACTAGAGACTCTTTTTTGGACCTTGTCTAAGAGAAAGAGAGAAAGAGAGAGAAAGAGAGAGAGAGAGAGAGGGGGAGAGAGACTAGTGGATAGTACACCAGCTTAGATACTACAACAATACTCAATGCATGGGCGAATGTTAGGCCGAGGAGTTAGAACGTTGGACTTTCAGGTATGGTGTTATTTGCTATGGCAATTGTTGGTTGAAAAGGTTTCTTATAATTGTTGAATGAAAGAAGCATTGTCTACAAACCCACCCTTTTTAAGTCCAACACATACATTTATCGAAATATATATATATATATGATAAAAAATAGAAATAACATTCCAACGTAATGAAAAATGAAAAACGGAAAACTTAAAATATTATTTATGCATTAATCAACGTTTCGTCTTTATTTAAAGACTTCCTCGGGATGTTGATTTGATAAAAATAACACACAAGTACAATTTCTTTCAAATATTTGTACCTGTGTGTTATTTTTTCAAATCAATCATACCAAGGAAGTCTTAAAATAAAGACGACACATTGATGAATACATAAATAATATTTTGGTTTTTCTTTTTTCAAATATATATATATATATATATATATATATATATATATATATATATATATATATATATATATTTACTAAAAAATAGATATTTTCATAGTATAAGTTGAGAAACTGCACTCAATATCAATAACAGGATATATAGTGCATATTTTTTCCTGATTTTCTCGATGACGTCACTTCTCACGTAATTCATGCTTCGGTTTTCTCCGTTCACACGACTGTCGAGATAAAAGGGTCACATTTGACAGCCAACCACTTGCTACAACTGCCATTGAACGGTTCAAAGCATCCCAGTATACATCATGATAGTATCTCATCGATGTGTACCCATCGGTTTTATTATTGATATTTATTTTTAAGATTCTTTACAAATTTCTGTGTATTAAAATGTATTTTGAATTTTGAATGATAATTAACATAAAATCTGAGAAATTCTTTTATCTGTTCTTTTTTGTTATGTTAGTAGCTTTCGTTTATTCATGTAAGTGTAACTGCGTTAAAAAGTAAAGGATCGTTTCATCATTATAATTATGTGGTAAACAGGACATAGTAAAAAAAAATAGTTTGCTAATTTACGTAGTAGAGGAAGGTCTTATGAATGTTAAGAAAACATAGTAAGGGAAAAAAAACTTTTGTGTGCGTGTTTTTCATGTAAAGTCAAAGATCGATAGTGGGCATCGATTATGACAACAAAACAAATTAACCTGGAGGTGTGATCAATAATTTAAAATAAAGTTGAATCGCTAAATGAACCTCAACTTGTAAATATTATTTTTTTGGATCTTTTGTAGAATAGCCCCGCTACTAATGGAAAATGAGTTTTGCAAGAAGAAATAGTTCTGCTAGTCATGCGCAGTATGCGCACACGCCATTGACCTGCTTTTCTGGATCCTGTCTGATGTGGACAGGATTGGGGTCCAGTTTTCTGTTCAGTACAAACTGCTGTGGAACGCATCGCGGAATTGTAGACGCCTTTTTGCGTTAGTTCAGTTGTTGGCAGAAATATAAGAGAAACGATCTTTCTATTCAAATAAACAATGTCATGAATGGATTTAATCCGCTTGAGTAAGTAAGAAAACGTTTTTTTTTTACAACCAGCATTTTGTCTATATTTAAAGGTGGCGGGTATATTTTGGCGGGGTATATTTTGGAAGGACTCTTTTACAGAAGATCCAATACCTTTTCTAATTTATTTTTGATAATCGATCAGTTAGATATTTAAAATAAAACAAAATATGCTGCCATCAACAATTGGACTCATGATGTTTAGGGTGTCGCTAATCTCTTTAATGTCACGACACAACACTACCATATTTAAAATACTTTCTAGAATCTTATAGCTACGAATGTAAACGGAACCACTTTGAAATTAAGTTACTGTTATGAGTAATTCTATCTGATGGTTTGAATTTCATTATGTCCTCAGGAGACAGGTGGACATTGGCGGAGGTATGCGCTCTACTAACCCCGGTTGTTACTGTTTTTTGTTGCTTTTGTTTATATTTTTTTCTATTAAGTTCAACTTATTAATTTTGTTTGTTTCTCTTGTTTCTATATTTTCCTTCTCTTATTTACTTCTTTATGATTTCTTTGCTGTTACTTTAAACCGTTCTCTTTTCATCAACTACCTTCGTCCTTTTCTCCCTTCCTAGCCTTTTTGCCACCTGTCTACCTTCCCTCGGTTTGCTCTTATTCTTTGATCTTCACCTTTTCTCATATTTCCTGCCACGTTTTGTCCGCCCGCATCGTCGACACCACATTACAAAATGGCTTCTGCTCTATCGTTGTATATCCCACCGACAGCCGTCAGGTCTTTCCGGTATTCATTAGCATCGAATGACCTTTTCACTAACAAGAATACGGATCGTTGCCATTCGTATACATTTCGGAACAAAACGCCGTCGGATGATCAGACGAAACTCTGTTTTCTAAATGGGCCAAAAATAAATTAGTTTCAACTGGCTCGACAGCTTGTGCGCTCACGGCCTTGTGTTATCGTCACCAGTTGCGACTGAAAACGCAAGAGAGACTTCAACGAATGAGTATTACTTCTTGTTCACTTGTTCCACTAAGGCATTTATCTAAGGTAAAATAGCCTCTTTTCTGTTTATAAGGAAAATGGCGTTAATATAGATTCAAGTTTCTTATTTACTGGTCCATAAATACAACGAAAGTATCAGATTGTGTACAATGTGTTGATAGGTGGGCTTACCGCAGGCCGGAATCATGTGACTTGAAATTCAGCATATTTTACTAAAATACTCGTGGAGCAGTGAATACACCATGAGAATGCCCGCACAAAAATAGTTATAGTACAACAAGCGTTACGCAATCCCCATCCATAATTTTAATCCAATGTTCTTTGTCTACTGACAAGTAGAAATCCTTAACAACCAGAAGCACCGCTGGGGTAAGTGGAGAAATGCTGAATGTGTTGATAGATTGTCTTACTGCAAGCCGGACTTACCTGACTTAAAATTCGGCATCATTTACAAAGAGTAGTTTATAGTAAAGCAAGTGTTACGCAAGCTCCATACATACTTATGATCCGGTGTACGGTAAGTCTAGTGGAAAATAAAAATCGAAGACAACCGGAAGCACTGCTGGAATAAGTGGAGAGGACTGATTTTATTTAAGAATTTTCTATTTCCTACAATACTTACTTTACGAAGTCTAAAAAGTCCAGTATCTCATACTATGCCACCAATAGCTAGGGAAGGGAGAATATGGATTCACATCTTTCACACGGGAACTAGAGAAAGTGCCACCCACACTTTTTAACTTACGGAAACTGATATTCTTAAATGGCTACTCATCTGGCCAGGTTTAACGCTGCTTTACTTCGATGATCTGACGGGAGCCGTCGTGTTAACGTGATTTAACGATAAGCCTTACTAGAAAGTTATTTCCGTTAAGATAAATAAACTGTTCGCATTAGCGGTTATCTGTGTCTGTTATTCTCATAGTATTTCAATGCTATGGTTTCATTTGGTTTATCCATTTTACGGCACATCAACCCTGTTTTGTATTTTAATGCCGAAACACCGTACCGATTGTCAAATAATTCTATATAATAGATTGAACACATGTAAGTATTTTATCCACAGTTTTAACTTTCGGTATTTTTTAGATAATAATCTACTACTACTACTATTATTATTATTATTATTATTATTATTATTATTATTATTATTATTATTATTATTATTATTATTATTATTCGAACTACTGTTTCACAACGTTTCGGTGATGTAATCTCTGACTTTCAGGTGCGTCTTATCGGATTCGGGAATCTTTAGCGCAACGGATAAAGTGCTGAGTTTTAATCAGTTCTAAATGACAGTCTTCTGGAGATTGAAGGTTCAATCCTTTTTACAGGCGATACTAAGAATATAATTAATTATCCGGTCATGCGTGACGGAACAAGACATTATATCCCCATGAATGCAATAAAGTGTTTCGTTCTAACTTCTGTACAGATTCCCGAGTTCGACAAGACGCACATAGAGAAGGTAGTAGGTTACATTCGCCGCAACTTTGAGAATAACATCGAAGGTGAGAGCAGTAGTCCGAATAATCCAAATAATACACAGTTTTGAGTTTCATACATTTTCCAAGAGTATTAGTCTGCAAATGACCACAATAGATCCGGGAGGATTTGAACTCGGCATTATTGATTCCATAATCCGCGACAATAATTTGGTTACAATAATAATGAAACGCCATTGAATAATTGAATGCAGTGTTAAACAGCAATAGAGATGAGACCTTTCTAAAGAAGAACAAAAATTGGTATTTCCTTTTTATTCTAAAAAGGGAAAGAACCGTTCAGTGGTTGACCTAATAATTATCTTGTAGCATGCTTGCTTTTTTGGATTGGCAATTAATATTTAAATCCTGGAAATTCCCAGAGAAGAAAAATATAATAAAGTTACATGTTTAGAAAAAAAAGGCGACGGAACAAAAATAAAATAAAATAAATATACGTGTTTTATTGTTGTTGTTTTTTTTCAAAAGAAAAAAGTGTCTAAAAGTAACATGAGTTTAGAATTTATAAGTCATCGGCGATATTTATTTATCTAATATGCTGCTATTAATATTAATATAATCCTGCGGATATAGGCGTCCCTGACTCCCTAAAAATGTTATTTAAAAAAAATTTCAGTATGATTATTATTGATTCAGTACTCTCTTTTAAGATTGTAAAAAATCATTTCTAATAGAATTTTAAAATTCTTTTTAGCCGGGTGTTCAGTTTTTAATTGTAAAGTTAACATAAATAGGTCCCCCACTTTATCTTTCGAGAGATCGTTTTACGTTAAGCTTACAAAACTAATTGTAAAAACCTTTAAAAATTGGATAAATACTTTTTTCGATAGTTTTTTCATATCTCATAAAATAATATAATAATAAAACTTTGTTACTTTGCATATTTGTTTGCATATTTGTTTGCATATTTGTTTGCATATTGTTTGCATATTTGTTTGCATACTGTTTGCATATTTGTTTGCATATTTGTTTGCATATTTGTTTGTATATTTGTTTGCATATTTGTTTGCATATTTGATTGTTTCTTAGTAACAACAAAACTAATTGAACCACTTCTAAAAATTCAACAAATATGTGTTTCGATAGTTTTTCTGTTATCACAATAAAGCTGAGTGAATCAACGTGTTTCCCTCATATTTTTTCTTATATATTTTAATCACACAAAATACATGTTAAAATATTCATCGGTTTTAGGATTAAGTTATGTTTGAAAAAAAACCCTTCTATTTTAATTGTTTTAATTAGTCATAATTTTCAATTAACCCATATTTTATTAACTTTCTATCTATCACAGTCACCTTCTCTCACTGTATGTTGTTTGAACCTCGGCTTTTATTTAATACGGTATGCACAACTGTCGCTTTTTTAAAACTCTCTCTCACTCCTTATTTATTAAACGTTTAAGACAAGAAAGTACAGAATCAATAAATTTGAATAGACTATTAGAAACAATAGGGAACATCGGCACAATATAACTACTATTCAACCCATAGCTGGAGAGAATAATAGGGGTAGGATAAGAAAGAAAAATACATAAACAGAAAGACTTTTGGATTTTGCTTTTTATTTAAAAATTTAAATAGCATTGAAAACTCACTTTTTTCATACAAGTCGGGTGGAATCTTGGGATCATTCTGGCAATCTAGGTATTGTCTTTTTTCTTGACAATTTTTTCTTTATCGGAATGAAGTATGGTTCGATTTTGACCTAGGAAGTCATTCTCCCAAGCATTAGCTCATACTTCATTGCCTGCCGCCTGAGGCGCCTGACTGAAGAACACCGACGAGTCCGTTCACGACTATCAGAGTTCTCCGTTTGGGGCTGCTTTTCCCCACATTAAAATAACTTTATCACATCTTGCTGTCATGGGAAACACGTAAATAAAGTTTTTCGGCTTTACTTTTCATAACACATTGGCACATTCTAATTCTAGAGCCTGGCTCGCAGAAGGTTCGAGCCTTGTTTTCTGACATAGGTATGATTCGGTTCGGTCGTAGGATAGCATCCTCTCATACATTACCTCTTCCTTCGGGAGTGAGGTTGGCTTATTGCCGCTCGTATTTTCCTAGTTCAAACAATTTAACCCGAGCTCAATGGGTGACCCAACGGTCACAATTTCTAGTTATCTGCAAAGTTGATGCTTAATTGGTAATAATCAGAAATCTTTCCCAGAACAATTTTCATAATTTGATCATTTTATATGCAATTGATATAAAAATAACGTTTTTAAAAGGTGTAAGTAAAGGTTCTTGGTAAATATCAACTTGAAGGGGGTCCTTTTATTTTAAACTCACTAAGAAAACCGGTCCTAAAAATCACAGCAATCGATGGAAAAAGAATTTATAATCTGAAAAGTTATTGTTTTAAACGTATCTATCTAAATATTAAGAATTTATAATCTGAAAAGTTATTGTTTTAAACATATCTATCTAAATATTAAGAATTTATAATCTGAAAAGTTATTGTTTTAAACATATCTATCTAAATATTAAGAATTTATAATCTGAAAAGTTATTGTTTTAAACATATCTATCTAAATATTAAGAATTTATAATCTGAAAAGTTATTGTTTTAAACATATCTATCTAAATATTAAGAATTTATAATCTGAAAAGTTATTGTTTTAAACATATCTATCTAAATATTAAGAATTTATAATCTGAAAAGTTATTGTTTTAAACATATCTATCTAAATATTAAGAATTTATAATCTGAAAAGTTATTGTTTTAAACATATCTATCTAAATATGAAGAAAATAATTAAATAACACAAATTACATCCGTCTTTGATGTTCATTTATGATGGGTCTATATTTACGTACGATTAAACAATTATCATGTTAAAAATAACATCTCTTGGCAATCTTATGTGCTGATTCGAGGCTCTTAATAGAACTCAAATTGTGGAATGCAGAATCTAGATAGAAGAAGGCGAAATATTTTTGGAAACAAATGATCATATTCATGTATTGGATGAGTTTGAGGAAAATGAACTTCAACTGGTAGTTGATAAGCGGAAGCTTTACCAATAAAAGTGTTTAATCGTATTGAACATGATTAAATACTATTATTTATTCGTGATATTCCGTGTGGCACTAACACGGCTTTACTAATAAACCTGCTGCTTGTAAAGGGGTATCAGAAAATAATGATGATGATGATGATAATATTATTATTATTATTAGTAGTAGTAGTAGTAGTAGTAGTAGTAGTAGTGGTTGTATTGGTATTGTGCTTGTAGTAGTAGTAGTGATATCAAATGGGATTATTGCAATAGTTTACATGTTTTTTTCCACTAGATACAACACATGAGAACTCATCCAAAGCTAAACGTGTACAAATATTTGTTATGAAGCCACCATTAGTCACATAGCAATTATTCACATATTAGATCGGATGCTGCAAAATTTCGAATACAAAACGGGTGTAAATCGTAGGAGGGATTTTGATCGTTGCAGCTGATTTCAGACAAACGATTCCTGTAATTTGTGAAGAACGGATTAAAGACGATCAGAAAACTGATTGGACGAAAAAAGTAATTCTGGAAATTCAAGAATTGAGCCGTCGCATTCGTTTGAATGTCAATAATGCTGTTGGTGAGTTTGCACACCCGTTTTACATATGGGGTATGGAATTCTGAAAACGGGATTCTCATAACCAACTTTAAGATCAAATTTAAAAAATGTTATAGCACTGCCAGAATGTGACTTGCTACCCATATTACTCTACAACCGAATAGATCTATGATGGAGCACTTTTAACACTGAAATAATGCGTCACCAAATGAAATGAACATCATGCTTCTCAACAGTTACCTGTGTTATATAGTCCTTTAATGGCGTCTATGAATGTTCGTTGTCACTCGGAGGTACGGGTTACGGTGTGGATACATCCCTTGGACATTCATGGTGGAAGGAAACGACAGTATACACTTTATTTTTTCTTAGCTAAATGAGATCCATTTTCCTTAACACAGAGTTCATTATCGGTATCTTCAGAGAAGACGTTAGTCTACATATATCAGGACCTTAATTACATGCATCTTCTAACTAACGCTCAAAAGGCTAATAACTCATTGAATTATATCATTTCGAATTTACCCTGTCTAGTCACATAACTAAAATTGACCAATGAGATTATTATTCCGCACTGAACGATATGTGCACCTTGGGTAATATCTTGTCAATGATATTTATCAACTATTTGTATCCGACAATTACAACTAACTCCCAAAACATATTACTTACAAGAGGTTAACATTATTTATTGATGTTCCGGATGACAAGAGCCGTATTTTATTTGGTAACATGTTTGCCGATAAAACAGACAAGCGTTCTTTCAGTGGCATCAAGTGAGATTACAACAACAGTTCAGAATAGAAAAAGTGTTGTATATTGAAGAGTGGTACAATTAGATCTCGCATTGTAGTGACGTCACGGGAGAATAGTCAGATAATCACTCATTCTCTTATTTAGCTTGACTTGATATCAAGCAGACGTGTTAAGTGAGGGTGCTGACAAGGAAAAACACACTCAATCGACTAGGATGAGATTTGAGAACATGGGAGTATTTTATTTACATCAGGAGGTTCGACGCAAGGTCAGATGTGGGTTTTTGGTGAAAGTGTTTCTGTAGAACGAACTGGATTCGAACCTGGCACACCCAGTTTTTTAGTCCGCGTCGTTAATCACATAGCCATCGTTTGGGTACATGGGAGTATTGACAAATTATAGCTCAGCCAATCCGATGTTTACTCTGAATTCGGAGAAAAATTGTTTAACTTATAAATTATGGTAATTACAAATGAACTACGCCAGCCGCCCACACCATTTTTATAAGCAGAGGTGACAATACAACCGGGGAACTAAACAGCCCACGATTTCATAACCCCTACACGTCTCACTAAAACGTTAAAATAAAATAATCCCAGACCAAACTTCTTTAAATATGTAAAGTGATAATTTTGAATGAAGACACCATGAGTTACACTCAATCAATTTAAATATTACATTTGACGTTTCCGAATTTCAAAGTGTAGTATCTGTTCTAATACTACACTTCAGTTTTTCTCTCCTCAGTCAGTGAAAGAGAAAGCCTGTTACAATGTGTCAATTTTTGGTTTTGTCTCAATTCAGAGTGCTCCTTTTTTTGGCGTGGGTGGACTGAATTTCTCCACATTCTAAACCGACCTTGTGTCTAACTCTTACATGGTGGGACACAAAAGTAATAAAAAAGATGGTAGTCGATTCTTGAGCCAGTGGTTTTAGACAACCGTTCATGTAATTCAGACAGAATAATATCTGACTGTCAGAGTCTTTCTTGATGTTTATATTCAATAGTTTAATGCCGAACTGATTTTGTGGCTGAGGACTTAGAATAGAAAAATGTTTCAGCATAAGAAATGAACAGGAAGTGTCTAAATACGTTACGTGGATAGGAAAGGCTGACAAATCGGTTCATGCTATCAGTTATTGTGGACAGATTGTTAATTATTCAATTGAGTTTCTCAATAATACTGATCCAATAGAGACTACATTATCTAATCCGATACTGACGCTTGGCGTACAAACTACAATCATGCC
Source organism: Sepiola atlantica (assembly GCA_963556195.1). Classification (NCBI taxonomy): domain Eukaryota; kingdom Metazoa; phylum Mollusca; class Cephalopoda; order Sepiida; family Sepiolidae; genus Sepiola; species Sepiola atlantica. The sequence continues at coordinate 42,989,740 of OY744524.1, forward strand.
TAAGTGAACTAGTTCAGGCGTGTCAAACATGCGGCTCACGAGGCGCATGCAGCTCTTTGCAAGTACCCTTGCGGCCCGCATAAAAATACTGTATTTTATCTTTTAACGGCTAAAATTGAAGTTTTATAAATTAAGCTGAATAAATACGCGTCGTTCGCTGAAAAATAAAACGCCATGCTATTCTTTATTCGGAACGTTTCTGTATACTTAAAAATGATGTATCTAATTTTATCGATTTCAAAATGTGTTCGTTTAAGTTGCATCCGTATTATTTGTCTAATATTTTGCTATTAATATGACCCTGCAAACATAGACGTCCCTGACCCCCTAAAAGTTTGTCATTTTTTATTCTGATTATTATTGATTAAGCACCCTCTTTTAAGATTGTAAAAAATAATTGTTATTTTTTTTAGCAGGGTGTTTAGTTTTAAGTGTATGTTTAAGACAAATAGGCTCCCTACTTTATCTTTCGTGTCGGAATTTTGAACAAAAGAGATCATTTTACATTGATCTAATAAAACTAACTGAACAACCTCTAAAGTTTAACAAACATTTTTTTCGATAGTTTTTTATCAACTATTATAATAAAACAATATAATAATAACACTTTGTGTTACTTTGCATTCGTGAATGTAGTTAAATCATTTGTGGTCACATTGTATGTTTCTAAGAAGCAAACATATTCTGCATTAATTTTTATTATAAATGCGGCCTTCATAACAATACAAATGGACCCACATTGACGTATGGCTGACCCTGGGTTTGACATGTCTGAAATAGTTAATTCTTAGAATACTTAGAAAAGTAGGAATACTGTGCTCTGCAACGTGACATTCATCGTTTTCTTAACCAAAATGCTGGTCTCTGATTTTATAACCGCTCAAGTAAGGAACAACATTCTATCTTTTTAAATTAACGCAAAATAAAATGTTTTTTTTTAAATTTCACAGATGCTTTTTTATATCAAAATGTGTCAAATGACTTTATAGTCGAATAGCGAAATAAAGTCTAAGTATACACAATTAAACTTGACAAAAAGAAGTGCACTTTACCTTCGTCGTTGGCAAGGTAAGCGTAAACATCGTGTGTAAGCAAACTATTTTTTATATCTTAAATATTTAATTTGACAAAAGTTCATTACAAATAAATGATATGTATTGATAAATATGTAGTACTTTTTATTTTTATTCCAACATAAAGTTTCTTAAATATCGCTGGCTAGTATCTGATCGACTCAGATAAGAACGGACCACCAATCACCGTAGTTGAAGATTGGAAGTCAACACTTGGCGAACAAGGACATAGGACCGGGTATTACATATACAAATTGTATTATCAAATAGAAATCCATCTATGTCTGAGCTCCAATGATTTCTCCTCATAAGACATTCATTACTGGAATTGTCTTCTTACCACAACTAAAGAAGACTTTCCTTTCTCCCTCCATGTCTCTAGTAACAATGTGCAAACGTAGGCGTGACTTATATGGACTATGCATTTTTAACGAATTCATCATAATATCGCATTATTCATTTCAGTTAAAATTTGATAGCCTAAAGTTAATCTCGAAAAATGTATTTTCACATCTGAAAATGAATATTAAAATGAAAACTGTCCTGACGGCGGCTGAAAACACCTAATAGCAGTGAAATTTAAAATTTTAAGAAATGAAAGATTTCTATCTCTTCAAAGATAAATATTACTTTTCTGGAAATATTTCAAAGATAATTAGTAAATTAAAGGCTTCAGATACTGAATTTATTAAAATATTACTTATTTTTTACTAAAAATTGTATAATTATCCAGAAAGTATAATTCATATTACAATTTAGGGAAAAATAAAATGGCCACCGAAGTTTACCAAGTATGGACGACTATAATCACAATTATATTTCATTTTATTATTTTTACTTTTATATGGAATATTTTGTTTTGTAAGAGATCGGTTCACTTAATTTTATGTAAGATTTTTTTTATCTGAAATTGTCGTCGGCTGCCTTCAATTTGTTTTATTTTCTCTGCTTCCCAATCGTCTTCATTCGTTAGTTATATCTCTGAAAATAAGTAAAGTATTGACATCGCGTACAATTCTCGTCTGTTTATATAGCAATGTCCTTCCGTAGAATTTGAAGCAAAACGTTTGTAAAATTTAGTCTTAAATTCCATTCTTTTTTCGAAACTGCCCACTGTCTCAATGATATAAATTTTCTGTTTATTTTCATGATTAAATAAACATTTCTTACGCGGATAACAATACTTTCATTCTCAAAATGGAACTATTATAAAATCACGTCGTAAAATTACTAATAAAATGTCATTATAAAAACTTTATTATAATAATTATTTTGTAAAAATATTAAATAAAACAATGCTTTATTACATGATAATATCGTTAATTCGATGAAGGATGTTTTCGTCGAGTTATATTGATTTTTATTAACACGGAATGTAGGAGCTTTTTGTAATATATAATCACTATAACAATCTTTCCGTTTGATTAACCATCGAGTGGCTCGTGGCCTTGATAAGTGGTGGCCTAATATTAAAATAACAACGGAGCTTCGTCAGTGAAGTTCGCTTAGCTTTGCTGAGACCTGTGGGTTAAGATAGCTGCATATGGGCATTGGAAAATGAAAATAACATGATGTAGAAAGGAAAATGATAAAATTACTTAAATAATTAAAAGATCTCAATTATAAAAATAGGTTGGAATCATTAGGTTTAACTACTTTGCTACAAAGAATGACGACATTATTAAATTGAGACATTCAAAATAGGGAGCATTTTTTATAAAGATCCTCACATTGGTAATTTATTGGAAAAGAAATATTTCAAAAACTAAATTTATCACATAATTGGATTTCTTTAAATAAAGTAATATATTTTTGGCAGAAAGAATCTGATCAAGTTAACAATGTCTGAATGTAAATAATTTGAAAAATACACTGGACGAATGAAAAAATTATGAAAAAGGAATAAGGAATTAAATTTTTGGAATCTTTGATAACATATTAAAAATAATTTTATCTTTTTATTTTTATTATATATTTTGCGACATTTCAGGTATATGTATATATAACATTTTGGTTGTTGCAGATGGAGATATATTTTAAGTTGAAAGGAGATTTAAATAAGAGATGCCCAAAGATGCTTAATAAATTTTACAAATAAAAAGATAAAACAATTCTCACATTTGCAACAAAAGTTTTCTGGTTAAAAACGGTTATTTGTAATAGTTTCTATTACACTTTGTTTGCGTTGAGTTGATCAGAGACAAAACAAAGTTGAATCCGTTGATAACCTTTTAAATAATAAAAGCATAAAAAATCCTTAAATAATTTTATATATTGAAATGTTGATGTAAATAAAATGTTATCGTCACTTTTTTATATCATTATCCCTATATTAATAAAATTGCGTGATCACTGAACGTGTGTGTGTATTTTTCGTGTCAACATGTCTTTGATAATTACAAAATTAATTATTATATGCTATTTATTATTAATCGAATATTTTTAATCCACTAGAACACATGCAAGTTTATTTGTAAATAAGTAAGCCAGTGTAATCTTTTGTTAATAGCTAAAAAAAGAAGCGAATTTCTTCGTCACCCTTCAAAATCAAAAAAGGAATATGGAAGCATTTAAATCGTCGAATAGAATGTAATTTTTGGTGTTTACCCATACATGCTTTATTTCTTATATTGGTTTGAAAACAAGTGAAAAACGTTTCATAGGAGTAATATGAATTAGTAAAAATGATTTTTGGAAAAATATTTTTATTGAACAAAAATAAATAAACAAAAATAAATGATGTTGCAAATGTGCAACAAATGGCATACAATTTTACATGTATAACAAAACACTGCACTATATGCATTTAAATAATCATAATAAACTAGAGAATTTTTAAATAATTTTACTTACCATTATAATGACCAGATGTAAAAGTTTAGACTCTTGAATTAGGCAGATGACACACAATGATGACACTCGCCCGCGACATCGACGATACTGACTACCTACTCACACTTGCCAATAGGCTCGTTGCAGATGTGAAACAAGTTGCAGTTTGTCACATTTTTGTTGAATATTATATCAAATAGGAGTTTTGTTGTAATGTATCGTATTTGAAACAAAAACATTTAAGGGTTTAAAATACTTAGTAAATTCTCATGTATTAAAAGATTGCATGACTTAGAAGCTATATACGTACATCAAATCATTCCCTTAACAGAATTAAATATAGTTTTATAACAATTTTCTTCAATTACAAATTTAATAATGAAACAATACTGTAATGATGTAATTTAACTTTCAAAATCTTAATACATACAAAATAAATATATATTTGGTACAACACACGACATAGTTAAATAATAAAAAAACGAAACCAAAATGTAAGTTAAACAACTCCCGGACAACGCCAGGTAGGTATAGCTAGTTATTAAAAATGATTTGAGAACTTTTTCTCACAAAGTTCAATTTACGAAACAATAGAGAATCAGACATATTTTCGTTTGAATATTTGTTTGCAGGTGAAAAATAGATCACATAAATGCGAGGAGAAAATTCACACGTCAAAACATTTATTTCAAAAGTTGCACAAAGAACTGATTTATTGGAATTGAACGAAATTCTCAATACGTATTAAACGAAAACAATTGTCAGAAAAAAACTCATCAGAGTCCATTTTCAGTTGACGTTTATTTGAAGAAACTTTTGAAAATGAGGAAAATCTCTTTTACCATTTATCAAATTTTTCTTACTGCGGTCAAATATATTGGCGGGTGTATGACGATGATCACCCTTCGAAAGAGTACCATTGATATTTGTTTAATTTTTTTCAGAATGCTATCGATTTCCAGATTATACAAATAAATTTTATAATATAAAATCCTCCTACTATCTATACATCCATTATTCTACTAAAACTGAGTAAATCAACGTTTGTTTCTGTAAGGCTATTTGTTATATATTTTACTCACACAAAATGCATAATAAATATCCCTTGGATTAAGAATTGAGTTATGTTTTGTAAAAATCCATTTTAATTAAAATATTTAGCTTTTATTTGCAAATAATTTACCTGTGATCTATATTTTACCAAATTACTATCTATCACTCTCTTTCTCTCTCATTGAATCTTATTTTATACAATTTCTATCAAACACACACACACACAACAATACTTAACCCGTATACGGGAGAGAGAAAGATTACATTATATATATATATATATATATATATATATATATATATATATATATATATATATATATAAAGGTAAAGAGAGAGAAATTAGTTTGGGATTTTGTCTGTTTATTTTTTAAATATTTAACTGGCTTTGTAAACTCACTTCTCCTGATTCAAACCCCATAACCCGAGCACAGTAGGTGATCCAGCGGGTCACATTTCTTAGCAGTTTATATTTCCAGAAGATTTATTATTACACCTAATAAAAAAAGTGAAACTAATAGTTTTTTATTTCTTAGCAGGAGGACGATTTATTTTCTACGGAAATAAACACGACACTCTTACTTATTTTTTCGCCGGTATTTGACAAAAAATCTCGTTTACATGTTCGATCAGGGCCACCATTTTACATAAAATATACATATCAAACTGATCCGCCCTATGAATATTAGTAAGTTTTAAAACATTTTCGGAAGGTTATTTTCAAGATATTTTGTTGTTATGTCCACGTCTCCTTTTTAAACTACTTTCATTTTTTTTAGTAAACATTGTACACTTGTCGCTTACACATTTTAAAGATGATTTAATGAAAAAATAAAACCAACTTTACAATTTTCAGAAATTAGTATTTATTTTTCAAGCCTAGAGATCTTACCGGAATTCTAAATACAACCGTATTTTTTATGTTAAACATGTTTGATACGTGGACAGCAATCGCTGATTTGCATATAAAAGGTGAGCGCTATTATTGGGTCCACTTTTGGTATCTGGTACCATAGATACATTTTTAATCATCTATTTGTGAGAATATTCTAATGTCTGCATTCGAGTATGAGTTTAATAGTATCTTGACAACTATTTATACATGTATTAACATTTAATAAGGCTAGTTTACCATTCGCCGATATAAAAGAAAATGCCGTGAATAAATCTGTAGTAGTGTGTGGGTTTTAATGGCTAATTTTGTAGTAACTCTGTTTCTTGTGCGTGCATAAATATGCGTAACTTGAAGCCATTTTCGTGCTCAGAACAGTTGTTCAAATTTGGAACACATTTCTGTCTTAGAAATCAAAGCTGTTGTAAGTGAGAATAAAAAAGATTATATCATAGATGTTCTGCACATGTTCATTGGCCAAATTTATATAATGAAAGAAATTCGCACAAGCTCGTACTCTCTTATTGTACATGGTGTTCGTGTAAACTGATAAGACGCCCATAGTGACGAGTAGTGATTTTTGGTAATTGTTCAATGTTTTCTAATATCCTTTTTTCGTATAGCTATTTATAGTGAGTAATAAGCGCTTAAGAATATTATCTGTGCAACTTGAAATAGATTATGTGAGTGCATCAACATGTGACACGATCGGTCTTCCTTGTGGCATATATCGACATTGTTATCGGAGGATGTGATCGGGTTTGTGTTGTCTGATGTTTGGCTGATTAGTTTGTCGGAAATATATTTGGGTGGTATTTGGAGTTTGGTATGGCAGAAAAACGGGGTTGTAATTCTTGGGGTGCGATCTTCAATGTAAATTTGGTTTGTTTCGTTGAATAGGTTGGTAAGTAGCTTAAAGTCAGATAGATGTAGTTCAATAAGTTCATTAGGAAGTTTCTTATAGAATTCTGTATTGTTGAGTTGAGATTTCGCCTCGGAAGTATAATCAGACATGTTCATGATGGTGATGGTGATGGCTCCACCTTTGTCTGCAGGTTTTATAGTGATGCTAAGATTGTTTTAGTGGTTCGATGGCTGCTTGTTTGGTGTTTGTAAAGTTTTCTTGAGGTTATCTGATTTTTTTATGATGAAATTGTCTACATGTGATCACGCACTTTTGGTATATACATCTATAGATGGCTTGCTTTAACTTGGTGTGACCCATTGTGTCGTGTCACAGGGGTATAGTGATTTGATGTGGAATTATGTAAGTGTAGGTTGTGGGAGGTGTCTTGTGATTTTTGTGTTGGAAGTTTGATTCTGGAGAGAAACCTTTTCATGTATAACTTAGCTCCATTTGTATTTATAGTTTTGGATGGGCAAAATGATAGTTCTTTGGTAAAAGCATTGAGTTTTTCTTACTCCGTAAGTTTAGGATAAGATAAGTTGGCGATAGTAATGTTGTCAAAGTTATTATAGGTGGGATGTGTATGTGTCTGAGTTGTCCTTTGTCCATGTTTTGTATATGCCGAACTAAAATATATTTTCTGATTAATTGGTAGATGTTTGTACGTTTGTGGTAAGTTTTTGAAATTGTGAGTAGGCGGGACCACAAACATGCTGGGCTTTTGTATCGTATGTAGTATTGTAGTTACATTGTAAGTGTCTTTTAATTTTGAGTCTGTTAAGTATGGTCGATTTGTTGTAGTGGCTGAGATAATTATACCGGATCTAGCTTGTGCAAAGTTTAATATGTTTTCCTCATATTTTCTTCTCAACGTAATACATCCGCATATACTTCTTGCATATATAGATATGTGGAGTCACCCTTCGATAAAATTTCAAACAGTAGAATACCCTCCCTACGAAGACAAACTTAGACCAACCGTGGGGTCATTAAGTGAGATGTAACCACGTCTCCACAACAGTGTACTTTGAAGTGATACAAAAAAGAAATTGTTGTGAAAGTTTTCTCCTCTAATCATTTAGAGCAGAAAAGATATTACACTTTAGTCGTAAAATGTAGTTGCTTGTTTTGAAAGAATTGAACCCTCGAAAATTGTCTTTCAAGAAAGTTAACTCTAGAATCCAAGTGAAATTGAACATGAAAACAAAGAAACATATTCGAAGAATTCCTTACAATCGTCGTACAACATTCCTTCTGTTTACACGACCAAATATGGCGACTTATGTGATATTATAAAAAAAAAAGTTTCTTTATTTCTTCTACAAAACGAAAATATAACGCAACGTATGAATTTCCATATTTAGCGACATGAACCAGGTCACATAACATTTTCTTCCGGAAAACATTTCCCTTCATAAGATGTGTCACCTTTACCATTAATTTCAAAGTGAAAAATTCAAACATGTCATGTATTTTTCTTACGACACTTTATGTAAATAAACATCGTTTTCATGATGAACTCCTAATATTTGTCATTGATGAAATTCCAGGACACAAGACACCGCTGTCTCTAAGTTTCTCTCGTTTTGTCTTTTTTCATCATTATATACATACACATGTACTACTATATATGTATATACATATATAGATATATATAACTATATATGTATATACATATATATAAATATATATATACATATATATATATAACTATATATGTATATACATATATATATATAAATATATATACATATATATAACTATATATGTATATACATATATATATATAAATATATATACATATATATAACTATATATGTATATACATATATATATAAATATATATAACTATATATGTATATACATATATATAAATATATATATATACATATATATAACTATATATGTATATACATATATATAAATATATATATATACATATGTATAAATATATATATATACATATATATAACTATATATGTATATACATATATATAAATATATATATATATACATATATATAAATATATATATATACATATATATAACTATATATGTATATATATATAACTATATATGTATATACATATATATAACTATATATATATACATACATATAAATATATATATATATATAACTATATATGTATATATATATAAATATATTCATACATATATATATAACTATATATGTATATATATATATATAAATATATTCATACATATATATAACATATATATAACTATATATGTATATGTATATAAATATATTCATACATATATATATAACTATATATGTATATAAATATATTCATACATATATATAACATATATATAACTATATATGTATATATATATAAATATATTCATACATATATATATAACTATATATGTATATACATATATATAAATATATATATACATATATATAACTATATATGTATATACATATATATAAATATATATATACATATATATAACTATATATGTATATATATATAAATATATTCATACATATATATATAACTATATATGTATATACATATATATAAATATATATATACATATATATAACTATATATGTATATATATATAAATATATTCATACATATATATATAACTATATATGTATATACATATATATAAATATATATATACATATATATATAACTATATATGTATATACATATATATAAATATATATATACATATATATAACTATATATGTATATATATATAAATATATTCATACATATATATATAACTATATATGTATATATATATAAATATATTCATACATATATATATAACTATATATGTATATACCTATATATAAATATATATATACATATATATATATCACTATATATGTATATACATATAACTATATATGTATATATATAAATATATATATACATATATATATACATATATATAACTATATATGTATATATATATAAATATATTCATACATATATATATAACTATATATGTATATACATATATATAAATATATATATACATATATATAACTATATATGTATATATATATAAATATATTCATACATATATATATAACTATATATGTATATACCTATATATAAATATATATATACATATATATATATCACTATATATGTATATACATATATATATAACTATATATGTATATATATAAATATATATATACATATAGATATATATAAATATATATATATACATATATATAAATATATATATATACATATATATAAATATATATATATACATATATATATAACTATATATGTATATACATATATATATAAATATATATATACATATATATATAAATATATATATACATATATATATAACTATATATGTATATACATATATATAAATATATATATACATATATATATATAACTATATATGTATATACATATATATAAATATATATATACATATATATATATAACTATATATGTATATACATATATATAAATATATATATACATATATATATAAATATATATATACATATATACATATATATAAATATATATACATATATACATATATATAAATATATATATACATATATACATATATATAAATATATATACATATATACATATATATAAATATATATATACATATATATATAAATATATATATAAATATATATATACATATATATATAAATATATATATACATATATAAATATATATAAATATATATATACATACATATATATATATAAATATATATATACATATATAAATATATATATATATACATATATATACATATATATATATAACTATATATATACATATATAACTATATATGTATACACATATATATATATAAATATACATATACATATATTTAACTATATATGTATATAAATATATATAAATATATATATACATATATATATAACTATATATGTATATACATATATATAAATATATATATACATATATATATAACTATATATGTATATACATATATAAAAATATATATATACATATATATATAACTATATATGTATATACATATATATAAATATATATATACATATATATAACTATATATGTACATACATATATATAAATATATATATACATATATATAACTATATATGTATATACATATATATATAACTATATATATACATATATATAAATATATATATACATATATATAAATATATATATACATATATATATAACTATATATGTATATACATATATATATAACTATATATGTATATACATATATATAAATATATATACATATATATAAATATATATATACATATATATAAATATATATATACATATATATATAACTATATATGTATATACATATATATAAATATATATATACATACATATATATAAATATATATATACATAAAACTATATATGTATATACATATATATAAATATATATATACATATATATAACTATATATGTATATACATATATATAACTATATATGTATATACATATATATAAATATATATATACATATGTATAACTATATATGTATATACATATATATAAATATATATGTATATACATATATATAAATATATATATACATATATATAACTATATATGTATATACATATATAACTATATATGTATATACATATATATAAATATATATATACATAACTATATATGTATATACATATAAATATATATATACATACATATATAACTATATATGTATATACATATGTATAAATATATATATACATATATATATATAACAATATAAGTATATACATATATATAAATATATATATACATATATATAACTATATATGTATATAAATATATATAACTATATATATATATACATATATATAAATATATATATACATATATATAAATATATATATACATATATATATAACTATATATGTATATACATATATATAAATATATATATACATATATATATAACTATATATGTATATTCATATATATAAATATATATATAGATTTAGATTTTTCACTTATAAAATAGATCATTCAGTGAAGACCGGGGTTGTTCTAATAAAAACAAGCTCGATGATACTCGATTACAGAGTACAGAGCATTTATATGTGATTTTATGAAGGCTTACCAAAGCATTCCTTTCAGGACACCAATGATCACCATTAAAGATATTTTTTCTTACAAATATTATTTATTCAAATTAAATGTTTTTTCCTACACGTGTTACACTACCAAGCAGTTACTTGCTTGGCAGATCATCAGGGAAATTAAATGTCTGGAATACTGGTTTCAACTGCCGACAATACACAATGTGGCGTTGCAATAGTTGAGGTCACTTAAGAAGAGAAGAGGAAAAATAAATAAAAATAAAAGTTAAAATTAAAAAACAAGGAAGAACAACGATAAAAAAAGGAAAGTCCTAGAAAAGTCTTAGAAAAGTAGCTCGTGCATTATTTCTTCCACCAAGCCAACAAGCAAATAATCGGTCCCAAATACATTAAAAAAACCAAAACACCGGAACAATGTGCGATAATACACTTTCACGTCGGCCGGCACAATGATGAATAAATCCCCCCCCCCACAAAAAAACAAAAGAACTAAATCATTCAAGATACCGCTCACAAGTTACCATTCCAATCCAACTATAGTATGGGAATTCTAAATCCAACTTCTCACAAAGAAAAGTCCACATAAATGTTCGTCCGAGTTCGAAGAGCCTTATTTCAATGGCTGATTTCTTACCCTTCGAAACAAACACACGA
>OY744524.1:43007259-43029759 GCA_963556195.1 Sepiola atlantica
TATATTAATATATATACATATATATACATATATTAATATATATACATTAATATATATATATACCTATACATATATTTATATACATCTACATTAATATTTACTAACATATATTAATATATATACATATAGTTATATACGTATATATTAATATACATATGTACATATATCTATATATATACATATATATATGCATATCTTTGTTTATATATACATATACCTAAATTTATATACATATATATCAATATATATACATATATATTAAAATATATATACTTATATATATGCATACTTATATATGCATATAATGACATAGATATATACATATATATATATACATATGTATATACATATATATATATATATATATACATACAATTATATATGTATATACATATATATACATATGTATATACATATATATACATATGTATATACATATATATACATATACATTAATATATGTATATACATATATATACATACATTTATATATGTATATACATATATATACCTATGTATATACATATATATACATATATATATATATTTATATATATATATATTACTGTATGTATATACATATATATACATATATATATTTATATATATATCACTCTATGTATATACATATCATACATATATAATTATATTCATATGCATATATATATATAGGGTGGGCCAAAATAAGGGTCCTATCTTTAAATTTGAATAACTTGAATTTGAATAACTTCCACAAAATAAAAGTTAAACTCACCAAACTTTATGTGTGTGTAGACTGACCCTTCCGAGATTTTTTGAAATAAACAAAACAAATTTTAGCCGAAAAACACTTCTTAAAACTTACAAAAACTAAAGTATTGTTTTTTACACTGTTTTGAGTTTTTTAAGCAAAAATAATGTTTTCTAAATGAGGGTACGTTCCTTAGGGCGAATACGGCTCATGCTTGCTTCGGAAGGGGTCCTTTACTTATTCTAAAAAAAAAAATTTTTTTAAATCAATAAATAAAAAAGTTATGAATTTTTAAAAATAGGACCCTTATTTTTGCCAACCCTGTACATATATTCATATGTATTTACATATATTTATATATACATGTATACATATATTTTTATATATATACATATATATACACATATTAACATATATACATATATACATATATTTGTATATATACATATATATACACATATTTGTATATATACATATATATACACATATTATATATATACATATATTTGTATATATACATATATTTACAGATATTTATATATATACATATATATATACATATTTTTATATATACATATGTTCATAAGTACATATATATATACATATATTAATATAAACATATATATACATATGTTTATATATGCATATATATACATATGTTTGTATATACATATATACATATGTTTGTATATACATATATACATATATTAATATATACATATATATATACATATATTAATATATACATATATTTACATATGTTTATATATACATATATATACATATGTTTATATATACATATATATCTATACATATATTACTATATACATACATGTTTATATATACATATATATATACATATGTTTATATACATACATATGTTTATATATACATATATATACATATGTTTCTATATACATATATATATACATATGTTTATATACATACATATGTTTATATATACATATATATACATATGTTTCTATATACATATATATACATATGTTTATATATACATATATATATACATGTTTATATATACATATATATATCCATATGTTTATATATCCATATATTAAAATATATTTATATATATATATATATATACATATATTAACATATATTTATATATACATATATACACGTATATGTATATATAAATATATATACATATATTGATATATAAATATATATACATATATTGATATATAAATATATATACATATATTGATATATATATAACTATATAAATATATATATTTGTACCTATAATTAAAAAAATATATATACCATCAAATATATATATATATATATATATGTATACATATATAAGTATATATATATATACGTATAAAAAAAAATATATATTTATATATACGTATATATATACGTATATAAATATATATATACGTATATAAATAGATATATATACGTATATAAATATATATATACGTATATAAATAGATATATATACGTATATAAATATATATGTACGTATATGAATATATATGTACGTATATGAATATATATACATATATATATATATAAATATATATATACATATATAAATATATATATATACATATATAAATATATATACATGGATATATACATATATATACATGGATATATACATATATATACATATATACATATATAAATATATATGTGTATATACGTATATAAATATATATAGGTATATGCGTATATAAATATATATATACGTATATAAATATATATATACGTATATAAATATATATATATACGTATATAAATATATATATATATATACGTATATAAATATATATAGGTATATACGTATATATATATACGTATATAAATATATATATATACGTATATAAATATATATATATAGGTATATAAATATATATAGGTATATAAATATATATAGGTATATACGTATATAAATATATATATACGTATATAAATATATATAGGTATATACGTATATAAATATATATATATATATATATATACGTATATTAATATATATAGGTATATACGTATATAAATATATGTATATATATACGTATATTAATATATATATACGTATATATATACGTATTTATATATATACGTATATAAATATATATGTATATATATATATACGTATATATATATATACGTATATATATACGTATATAAATATATACGTAGATAAATATATATATACGTAGATAAATATATATATACGTAGATAAATATATATATACCTATATAAATATATATATACCTATATAAATATATATATACCTATATAAATATATATATATATACGTATATGAATATATATATATACATATATAAATATATATCCATACATAAATATATATATATATATATATGTGTGTACATATATAAATATATATATATACATGTATAAATATATATATATATACATATATAAAAAATATATATACATACATAAATATATATATATATGTACATATATAAATATATATATGTACATATATATATAAATGTGATATTTAGAAGGCAATATAATGCAGAGGTTAGACGGATAGACACAAGTTTGAGCAAATAAGACATATAATGGTGGAACAAATGAATTGATTTCAAACTTAATACAATGTGTAAATCACATATATATATTTATTCATCATTATTTGTTTGTTGTTGTTTTTTCCCTTTCACAACACATGTATATCTGTCTATCTACACAATGTTACAATGTTATGTAATACCTGTGTCAAGATGGTTTGGTTTAAATTTCGTATGATATAATATATATTTTTTTAATTTTCGGGAACTCTTCACTTCTTCAGAACCGTGTTCAACTCAAGTTCAAGCGTGCATATGAAGGGACCCGTAAGATTTAGTCTCGCAGAAAATACAGGTTTAATTTTAAATACCAAACCAGATTCAAATATAAAATAAACTTTTTTTTTTAATTATTTTTAATTCATTTTATTTTTTTTTTATTAATATTTTATTTATCTACTTTTTATCTAATTTATTTATTCATCTATTTACTTGATTAAACTTTATTTGTTTGTTTGTTTTTTACTTTTTAGAATCTTTCCTTTTTTGTCGTTAAATTGTTAATTCGTATCTAAATTTTTTTTATTTTTTTTTTTAAACCAAGTCTATTCGTTTAAATTAATATGTCGGTTAATACTGTCATTAAACATTGCATTCCCTGTTCGTTTTAAATTATTGCGTCTATTAATAATTAGTTTATTTATTTATTTGATTCTATTTTTAAATATGTATATTTCATTAATTAATTCAATATTATCTTTCGTGTTATGCTAAGACAACAATGAAAGGGAGGTAATTCAGTTCATTTATGTTTACGTCGCTTATAAATTAGTTATTTCTAATTGTTAGGCTAAAATATTGTTATAATGAATGTTTCATTCCTTTTTTTAATTTTTTAAAATATTTTAAAAAAAATTATTATTATTATTATTATTATTATTATTATTATTGTTGTTGTTGTCGTTGTTGCTATTGTTATTATTGTTACTATTATTATATTATTATAGTTAATATTTTTGTTAGGTTAAGTTATTACTATTATTAGTTTATAGACTTCAATATATCTTCAATTTATTATTTTTTAATTTTTTTTTCCTTATTTTTTCTATTAATTTTTTATTCATTTATTTATTATTTATCTATTTATTTATTGTACTTAACCATTTATTTATCTTTTTTTAAAATTATTATTATTTATTTATTCATTTATCTTTATCTATTTATTTTATTATTTATTTATTTAATTTTTTCCCTCAGTTTGTTTATTTATTTATTTATTTATTATTATTATTGTTTTTGTTAAGTGAGTGTTTGACCTATGTTGTTATATTATATGTTATTATTATTATAAGGTGATGTTTTTGTTAGATTATTAGTTTTTATATTCATTTAAGGGTTAAATTAAGATAAAATCAATACAACAAGAGTGAGATGTAAAACTATATCAGACTAGAAATGAAGATCCTAATTTGAGTAAGTGATTTATTTGCGGAGATAGTTTTGCTATTAGTATCGATTCTTTTATTCGAAGGTTGCCAACGTTTCTCTCCGTAGTTAGGATATCAATCTTGAATGATTTGCTGGTGTTGCCACATGCGTGGATGTGCTTGTAGAAGGAAGAGGTGCGTGCTTGTAGGTGTTCTTTGACTCTAATAGGTAGGGGTCTCACCGTACTACCAATGTATATTTTGTTGCATGTGGTGCACTGTAAACGGTATACAGTGTAAGTACGGTGGCATTTGTCTGTGGTGTTCATGAGGCAGTTCGCCAGGGTGCAGGGAGTATTGTTGTAATTGGTGTTCCGTGTTGTCAATTGTTGTCGTAGAGAAGGACCGGTGTGTGTTAGTTGAATATCGAGTTTCTCCTTCCTTATAGCTTTGCGGATAGCTGTGGTGATCCAGTCGTTGAAATGCGGCAACTTCAGGAAGCAGGTGTTGGTAAAAGCGTGTTGCGTCCGTCTGCGGGTTTTCCGGGGTTTCCTAAGGTGTTCAATGATGGATGTAGGGTATCCATTGGTCTCTAGTACCTGTTGGAATTTCTCGCTGTAGGTGGTTTTGTCAGCCTCTATGTTGCATTTCTTACGGATGCGAGTTAGCTCATTCCTAGCATAGCCTATTTTAGCCTTATGAGGGAGTGCTGATCTGTAATTTATGAATATGTCTCTACATGCGGGCTTCTTGTAGAATTGACTGGTTAAGGCTCCTTCATCAGAGATGTTGAAGCTGAAATCTAAATGATTATTACACGTGACTATTTTTCAATTGCGTTCTTTGTATAACTTTTCCGTTTTTAATTAAAGTTATGCTATTTACTGAGAATGATCGTATAAGAAACGATCGAAATATTTTAGTAGAAATTTCAAAATGTTTTTTTGAGTTTAATTTTACTAGTTGTTGATTTGCGTATCCTTTATTCCATTTTTATGTTTATATATTTATATATGTATATACATACATATTTTGATATATGTATATATATTAATATATATGTATATATAGTAATATATTAATATATATACATATATCAAAATATATATGTATATACATATATATATATTAATATATATATATATACATACATCAAAATATATATGTATATACATATATATTAATATATATACATATATCAAAATATATATGTATATATATATCAATATATATGTATATACATATATATTTTGATATATGTATATATATATCAATATATATGTATATATATATCAATATATATGTATATATATATCAATATATATGTATATATATCAATATATATGTATATATATATATCAATATATATCAATATATATATATATATATCAATATATATATATATATATCAATATATATATATCAATATATATATCAATATATATATCAATATATATATACATATCAATATATATATATATAAATATATATATATATATATACATATATTAATATATATACACATAAAGTATATATATATCTTCTAAGGCATGCATATGTATATATATACATATATATTAATATATATATATTGATATATGTATATATTTTTTGATATATGTATATATATATTTATATATGTATATATATATTTTTGTATATCTATATATATACTAATACATGTATATATATATATATTTGTATATCCATATATATACTAATATATGTATATTTATATATATATATATGTATTGATATATGTATATATATGTGTATATATATCAATATATATATATATATATATATATATGTGTATATATATCAATATATATATATATATATATCAATATATATATATATATCAATATATCCATATATATATATGTAATTTATGTGTATATATATTGATATATCTTTTAAGTTATTGATATGTATATGTGTATATATTAATATATATATATATATATTGATATATGTATAAATTTATATATATATATACTAATATATGTATATATATATGTATATACATATATATATATTTATATATGTATATATATATACTAATATATGTATATATATATTGATATATGTATAAATTTATATATATATATACTAATATATGTATATATATATATGTATATATGTATATATATATGTATATACATATATATTTATATATGTATATACTAATATATGTATATATATATTTATATATGTATATACTAATATATGTATATATATATTTATATATTTATATATGTATATATATATGTATATACATATATATATTTATATATGTATATACTAATATATGTATATATATATATTTATATATGTATATATATATTTATATATGTATATATATATGTATTTACATATATATATATTTATATATGTATATATATGTGTATTTACATATATATATATTTATATATGTATATATATATGTATATACATATATATATTTATACACATACTAATATATGTATATATATAAATATATGTATTTGTACACGTATATATATATGTATTTATACATGTATATATATGTATATATATATTAATATATGTATATATATGTATATATATGTATATATGTACATATATATATATATATAGATGTATATATGTATATATATATATATGAACGAAGGTCTTGTCGATGTTACTTCCTTATTTCCTGTACTATTGTCTATGTTCTATAAGGGTCCGCATCTTTGTTTTTTGTTGTCTCGAAATAAGTTATGAACTTTTTAAAACACGTAATTCCTTGTATTTATACACACCAAAGGAACAGGGGTGGGTCACACTATAGAAAACAAAACAATAGAAAGTGGAAAGTTTCTCAGTAGTTTTATATGGGTTTCAAATCAAACCATTTCTTATGCACGCATATAGTAAAGGATATTCATTATTTGTTATGGATTAGGCTTTCCTGATTCATAGAATACAGTACTTTTCTAATTGCTTATTAGCATTGATCTGTTTGATTATACACCTTTTAAAGTTGTATTGAATGTTCTTATTTTTCCGATCCGAAATTTAGAGATGAGTATAAATGTATATTATTGCTTGAGACATCTTAGGCTGCTGTTTGATGATTACTTTTTATTCAAACTTTTTATGTTTTACCATACGGTTTCGTGTGGTTAATTACACGATCTTTCACAAGAACTGATGGCCGATTGTTCAAAGTTTTTTCTTTTTTGAAGTTTCTTTTTATTCATGTATACATAAGTGTATTATTGTATTTGCTTGTGTATGTATATCTGAGGGGAATTACAGATACGCCTCCTTTATTTCCGCTAACTATGTGTTTTGTGTTTTTCAAATAACGTATAAGTGTTGATCATTTTTTTTACTGTGATCTAATTTGTAATCTACGATGTGTCGAGACTTTTATCCAATAAATGTCTTAGAAACGTTCGTTCAGAAAATCTTTTGATGTTGTTGGTTTTCTAGAAATGGTATACATTTAAGTATTCTCTCATAAGTTTTGTTTACTTATAAATTATATATATATATATATATATATATATATATATATATATAACAGGAATCTTTAAGTACATGTTTCTATACATTTAACCATATTTTATACTCACTCACTCCTTTCTCTTGCCCGTTTTCAAAATGGCGGAAAAATTGAACCACATCTGAAGTCTTCCTCTCTGATTAAACACGTACATAATTTTTCACGTCTTGCTGTGTAGAAATCATTTTTACAAAGAATAGGGGAAAAATGTTTGTCTGACCAACGCTTTTAGAAAAATAAATAGACGCGTTGCTTTTCAACTATGAATCAAAAGTGTATCAAATCATCGATTTTTTATTAAAAACCACGGACCAAATATTCGCCAAGCGTAAGATCGCTTTTATTCCGTTTGCGCAAGCAAATAAAAAATATTCGTGACGTGAATATTAAGTTTTAAAGAACAGAACAAAAGCGACGCGTGTGACAAAGTTGGTTTTATTCATTTTTTTCATTTTGTTTTTAACAAAATTTATCTTATTTAATTGTAATTATTAAGGTTAACCCTTTTCATTTGTTGTTTTCTTTTTACTGATGATTTCGTTTTTTGCGACCTTTTCCATTTTGAGTTTTGCATTTTCTTTTAGATTTTCATTTTGAAATTTTATTTTATTTTAATTATTTGTTGTTAGTGTTTTGACCACTGTTGTCCTCACATTGTTCTTTTTTCTTCCAACCTTTTCTCGTTTCGTTTTTTCTATATTTCCTTTTTCCTTTTATTTGTTTATTTACTCTGTTTATGTTTACATTTATTTAGTACTCTTTTAAATTTTGTCTTTTTAATTGCTTCCTTCTGTTAACTTTTCCTTTGAGAATATTCACCTTTCTTAAACACCTTTTCTCATCTCTCCTCTTACCATTTAATCTTTCTTTTTATTGTCTGTCATATTTTCTTTTTTTTTGTTTGATTTTCGGATTGTTTCTACCTTTCACTTTCATAATTAAATCGCCAGATTTCTTTTAAATATTTTCTTTCTTTCATTCTTTATTTTTCGAAGATTTTTTCTATTTCTTTTTCCTTTACTTTTCATTCCAATTTTCTTTTTCACGTTCTTTCTTGATTTTACGAATCTCTGTTTTCTTCACTTTCCACTTATTTCTTCCTTCTTTCTTTTCGTCATCTTTTCACTCGATTTTCTTTTTCTTTGTTTTTTCTTTGAATCTTTCTTTGTTTCTATGATATCGATTTCTATTTGATTTACTTCCTTCCTTTTTCGAGCAACATTCATTCTTTCTTCATTTTCAGTTTTCACTTGTGTAGTTATCTTTTTTGCTTTCTTTTGATCGACTTTTTTCTCTTTCTTTGTTCTTTACTTTTTTTATTCCTGTTTTATTTTTCTCCTTGTTTATTCTCTCAATGCTTTTTTTCCTATTCATCTGTCTTTTATTCTATAGATCTTTTATCTTTCTTTAACCGTCACTTTTTCATTCAGATTTTCTTTTTAATGTTCTATTTGCAGTTTGTTTTCATTTTATATTCACGGTTTTTGTGTTCTGCATTTTGCCTTTTCTCAATTTATTTTGAAAAAAAAATGCTCCAAACGTTATCTTCGATGAGAGGTTGTTCTTTAATATAGATGCGTCCTTACATCATATGAGAGGCTTTGTCTGTCATTTGGTCGGTCACGCTGCTGTTTGAAATAAGATATCAATCGCTTAAGGCGCATATTGATTGGACGTATCTTATTTTAGATGCGCCTTAATATCTCTACTAGAAGATCTTTTCTCGGGCGGTATGCCACACTTAAGTTTTAAACAGAATGTTCACTGGTCTGTCACGCTTAAGTTTAAATAACATGTTCGTCTGTTACGCTTAAGTTGGAAATGGCATATTCGGTGGTTGGTCACGCTTAAGTTTTACATGTTGGTCTATCAATGCCAATGAAGTTTGTGTTTTCTCTCATTTATATTATCTTTTTTTCGCAATGTTCAATTTGAGTACGTTGCTTTTTAAAATTCCTTATTCTATTTTCTCACCTATGCCCCATTTTTCTATCGCCATTTTCGGTTCTGATTTCAAACCTTTACAGCTCTTTCATTCTATCTATTCCCTTTCTTTATTTACAAACTGTCGTATGTTTTTAATGTTTACTTGTGTTTTTAGAAGGAAAGTAAAGCATTTGTCTTCCTTCTTCATTGAAATTTTTGTCATTTTCTTCTCTACTTATTCTTCAAATTGTCTTTTTGCATTCGATCCACATTTGTCCTGTGTTTCTAACCATACATTTATTTAGCGATCCCCTTTTTACCCCCATTTTTACTCATTCACCCATTGACACACGCACATCTTTTACGCGTGATTTTTAGCAACCATTCTTATGGAACTGATGTTATTATGGCGCTGGGACTTTCAGTTCGCGCCTGACGAAAAACTAACATTCATGATAGTTTTACTGAACGAAGATCAGCTTAGCTTTTCACAAAAGAATTTCAATCATTCTTTTTGTCGTTAATATTTTCTATTTGTTCAATATTTCTTTGTTACAGTGAACCGCCATCATACATATTTATTTCCACGATATCTTGTTCAACGCTTACAATTGTTGCTCAGTTTTTCTTCTCATTTTTTAAATTTTTTATTTTACTTCTTCCTTACATTTCTTCTATTCTCGAACTTTCATATTTCCCTAATTTCACTTATTCAATTCAGTCAGGAATTATTTTTTTGATTTTATTTTCGACCCGATTCTTTGAATCTAGAATCTCAACATTTTTATGTCTTAATTAAAGGAGAGAGCCTATGTAACGACCGTAGGTTTATTTGTATGTGTATGTCTCCTTGTCGTAAAAATAAGTAGCTTTTCTTACTAATATGATCTTTCTCTTTTATGGCACATACACGATTTTGTGGTTATTTAATGTCGAAACACATTGTAAATTAATCACTGTGTTTCACAAATTGTATTTAGATTATTCAGAATACTATTCTCACCTTGAAACCTCAGACTTCATTCAGGTTAAACTTTTTGGACTCAGAAAGTCTTTATGTCGAACTCCATAACCTATATGAAATTTCGAACTGAAACCGTTATTTTATCAATAAGGAGAAATAGCCGGATATAAGTGCTAAATAATTTTTATTTTATTCTTTTTATTATCGTGGTGAAGGTATAACCTTCAACCTATAGAAGATTGTAACTAAGTATTGACTGACGCTCAAAGCCTTTATCCGTTGGACCACGAATCCATGTAGACAATTCTACTATGTATTTTGTTTTAGATGTATAGTATTCTTACTTATTACTATATACATTAAAAATAAACTTTTAACAGTCATTTATACAGAAATATATATATATATGATTTTATGAAGGCTTACCAAAGCATTCCTTTCAGGACACCAATGATCACCATTAAAGATATTTTTTCTTACAAATACTATTTATTCAAATTAAATGTTTTTTTCCTACACGTGTTTCACTACCAAGCAGTTACTTGCTTGGCAGATCATCAGGGAAATTAAATGTCTGGAATACTGGTTTCAACTGCCGACAATACACAATGTGGCGTTGCAATAGTTGAGGTCACTTAAGAAGAGAAGAGGAAGAAAAAAAAACAGTATTTTGAATAAATAGTTTCTATCTACTAATTAAGATTTTTTCTTAATGTAAGGGAGTTTTCTGCGGGATTGACATTCAACTCGTCGTGTGTTTGTTTCGAAGGGTAATAAATCAACCATTGAAATAAGACTCTTTGAACTCGGACGAACATTTGTGTTGACTTTTCTTTGTGAGAAGTTGGATTTAGAATTCCCATACTATCATTGGATTGGAATGGTAACTTGTGAGCGGTATCTTGAATGATTTAGTTCTTTCGTTTTTTGTGGGGGGGGGATTCATTCATCATTGTGCCGGCCGACGTGAAAGTGTATTATCGCACATTGTTCCGGTTTTTTGGTTTTATTGAATGTAATTGGGACCGATTATTTGCTTGTTGGCTTGGTGGAAGAAATAATGCACGAGCTACTTTTCTAAGACTTTTCTAGGACTTTCTTTTTTATCGTTGTTCTTCCTTGCTTTTTAATTTTGACTTTTATTTATTTATTTATTTTTTTTTTTTTTTTTCTTCCTCTTCTCTTCTTAAGTGACCTCAACTATTGCAACGCCACATTGTGTATTGTCGGCAGTTGAAACCAGTATTCCAGACATTTAATTTCCCTGATGATCGGCCAAGCAAGTAACTGCTTGGTAGTGAAACACGTGTAGGAAAAAAACATTTAATTTGAATAAATAGTATTTGTAAGAAAAATATCTTTAATGGTGATCATTGGTGTCCTGAAAGGAATGCTTTGGTAAGCCTTCATAAAATCACATATAAATGCTCTGTACTCTGTAATCCAGTATCATCGAGCTTGTTTTTTATTGGAACAACCCCGGTCTTCACTGAATGATCTATTTTATAAGTGAAAAATCTAAATCTATATATATATATATATATATATATATATATATATATATATATATATATATATATATATATATATATATATATTAAAGTGATTTAGCAAGAGAACGGTTCAGTTGTCGTTTGCCGTAGTCGGAAAATGCTAAAAGAAAGAGTGAAGACAAAGAAGAAAGAAATAAAATCTATATATTAATACGCTAAGGTGTACGTACGTGTGTCACGCTTCCGGCAAACGCTCTGCGCATGCGTACCGCACCTAGATTATTAACAACATTTAATTAGTCTAATTTTTGCATCATATTTTAATTATTTCTCTTTAGCGCAACGGTAAGCGACGTAGTAATTTTGTCTTTGGCCCGACTGGTTTATAGTTCGATCCCAACCAACCGCTACGATTTTTTTTCTACATTTCGAGGGGATGGGGAAGAAATAATACATTTTTTTTATTCACCTGGTCAAAAACTACTTTTTTGTGTTGCTTAAAACTTAAAACTATTTTTTGTTTTTTATTTTGGCGTTTTTAGGGCATGTCTATTATTTTTTTTTTTTTATATTTTTTATTTTTGTTTTAACGGACGTTAAGCAATGTTTTTTTTTCCACTGATAGTTTGAACTAAGTATTTATTTTTTATTTGCACCACTTCTTAAAGTGTTAAAACATTTATTTATTATTTTTGGATGGTAAAGGAACAGTATTTATTTTTTAAATGTTTTGAACGGACAATAAGCAATTTTTTTTTTGTTGTTTTTTTTTCTCAGTGAAACACCGAGAGCGTGGTCGAAAGAAAGAGAGAGTGTGTATTCGTAAGAGAGGGAGGGGGGAATAGAGAAAGAGTGAAAACGCAATAAAAACAAATAAATAAATCGCAAAAAGTAAACTTACTAACAAATAGAAGGTGCTTTGTTACATTAGGACCCGCGCTAACTTTGACCCCGTCGTTAGGTTTAGGGTCAGTGAGGGGTTAGGGTTAGCTATAAAGTTCAGGGTCATTGGGGGTTAGGGTTAAAGTTAGGGTCAGGGCCAAAGTTAGCCCAGGTCCCAATGTAACAAACTACCAAATAGAGACGTAAAAAATAAGACAATGACAATGATATTGTATAGTTAACATCTGAGAAGTTAAGTTTCTTATTTTGTGTCACGATCTGACACTCCCATTTAATAAGATTTAGTATTTACTTTTGCCCCTGACAACGGGGGAGGGGAGTCGCGACCGATAGTGATTGCTGAAGAGACAGCTTTTACCCCGACAACCGAGTAATATAATAAATATATATACTTCCATCCCGTCACGCAAAATTTTTGTGAGTAAGATATGTGCATATTTCTAGCCACCGGATAATATTATTAACAGTAAATTATACAGATTGATGTAGAAAACACTGTGGAATTCCTTCTTTTTTTTTCAGTGAAACACAGAGAGCGCGTACGAAAGAAAGAGAAAGTTTGTGTTCGTAAGAGAGAGATAGAGGGAAAAGAGAGAGAGAGAGAGAGAGAGAGTGAGAGAGAGAATAAACGTAATTGAAAAGTGAAAACGCAATAAAAACAAATAAATAAATCGCAAAAAGTAAAAAAAATTTAACAAAAACGAAAGTGAGGAAAGTCGTGATTCAAAGCAAAATAAAAAAGAAAATCTAATCGAAAAAAAAAGTAACAAGCATAATTTCGTTTTATTTCGGAAGCCTGCCAGTTTTTACGGTATATCAACCCTTTTTAGTAGAGTGTCCATCGTACACGCGTTATTTGAATGCAAATTATTAATTTTTTAAAAATATTTCACTCTTATCCGAGGGGTGCTCATAATAAAACAAGCGTAACTTATTAACAAATAGATGGTGCTTTGTTAGATTGGGACCCGCGCTAACTTTGACCCCGTCGTTAGGGTTAGGGTCAGGGAGGGGGGTAGGGTTACCTACAAAGTTCAGGGTCATTGGGGGTTAGGGTTAAAGTTAGGGTCAGGGTCAAAGTTAGCCCGGGTCCCAATGTAACAAAGTACCAAATAGATACGTAAAAATAAGACAAGGGCAATGATATTGTATAGTTAACATCTGATAAATTAATTTTTTTATTTCAAATATTTATTTAGTTATATTGTCAAATTCATCAAACAAAAATGGCGTTCGCTTATTTTAGGTGAGGTGGTCGCTAATTACATACTTTATAAAAGGCTAAATTGTCCGATTACAGTAGAGGATCTCTTTACATTAGCGGCTAACCCGAGATGTAGGGGAGGGCGCCACTCTTTCCTCAGGACTGCTTCATTGTCCTTGATCCTGACCTTATAATACTGAGAGTTTTAGCAATGTTTGTTTTAGTCTTTGCTATGACTCAACCGAGGATAGAACTCTGGTATCCCGTTTCATTAGCGGAAACGCTTACCAAATGGGCCGGTTTCAGGCTTACGGTATGTATGTATTTATTTATTTATTTATTTATTTTATTTTTTAATATTTAAAATTTCTTCTTCTTCTTCTTCTTCTTATTATTATTATTATTATTATTATTATTATTATTATTATTATTATTATTATTATTATTATTATTATTATTATTATTATTATTAATATTTATATATTAATACGATAGAGTGTGTGTTATTTATTTTGTGTGTCACGATCTGACACTCCTATTTAAGAAGATTTATTGAAGAGACAGCTTTTGCCCCGGCAACCGAGTAATATAAATAAATATATATACTTCCATTCCGTCACGCAAAATTTTTGTGAGTAAAATATGTGCATATTTCTAGCCACCGGATAATATTATTATCAGTAAATTATACAGATTGATGTAGAAAACACTGTGGAATTTCCACAGGGTCCCGCTAGTATGTATTAATACTGTTAAATTGAACAACAATACTTAAAAATCTTGCTAAACTGATTATGTTTGCGGCTGTAAAAAGTCTAACTAATAATAAAAAGTTCTTTATCGTCCAAGAAAATTAGACGGCCCTCTGAATTGCTCAGGTTCCAATCGTCGTACTCAAATGAAGGAGAAATTTTCCTTACGTGTTGTCATGACGGGATCACATTTAAAAGAGGAAAGATAAGGGCCTTTTTGATTAAACCCGCCAAATGTAAGTGTCTGTTGATTGGTCAAGGAGAATCGTCTTGGTTAATCAAACAGGGCCTGTTTCAGAATAGGAGGTCGTGTCGTGATAGACAAGAAGATAATTATTTTAGGGGAGAAACATTAATAATACAATGCAAGCATACAAAATTATACAGGCCATTTATAAAAAATGCGCTTTTACAAAAACAGACCCTGTTGATAAAAATACAGAACCATTCCCTCTT
Source organism: Sepiola atlantica (assembly GCA_963556195.1). Taxonomy (NCBI): domain Eukaryota; kingdom Metazoa; phylum Mollusca; class Cephalopoda; order Sepiida; family Sepiolidae; genus Sepiola; species Sepiola atlantica. The sequence continues at coordinate 43,023,173 of OY744524.1, forward strand.
ACATATTCTTATTGACAGCATTACTAGTCTAACACTCACATGCAGATTCCGAATATTGCAGTCTTAGAACTTGTTTAAACCGACTATTTATAATTATTTGTTTCCATATGGTTTTAGATTCTATACCAGGTCTATTTAGGAGGCCATTGTCGCCCAACATATGCGTTGCTTCTTTCTAAATTCTTATCTGTCTAAGAAAATTGTGAAAATAACAACCAAGATGAAAATAGTCGTCTGAATAATCCAAATATACTTGCTCAACCGCCTTGATCTGTTAATTACGCACAACATCAGGGACTATTGTGAATCGACTTGGCTTTATGGGCACCCTCCACTCCCCTCCACTCGCCACTATTCGTGAAAATGTCTTGAGCCTTCTTTCGTCTTGCCAAGCCAGCAGGGCATCATATTAAACTTCCTGATATTTGCATAATTGTTTAAAAAATGTATTTTATTCATAAACTATCATTAGTTGTTATTTATTGAATAATTCTATATATTATAAAAATATCATGATTAACTGCACACACATCTCTCTCTCTCAAAAGTATTAGTGCTTATACGACCACAAAAGATCTGACTGAATTTGAATTCGCCATAATGAATTTATCGTTTTCTTTTTAAGAATGAACATTTTCGAAAGCTTTTTCAAAAAAAAAGTTTTCGATTTTATTTCCTTCCTTCGCAAAGGTATCCATTCCCTGCACCTATTTATTTACATAAACGACTAATTTAGTTACGAAAGACGCTACTAACACATAATATTATACATTTACTCTCCTGTATATGAGCTATATTCTGATTATGCCTAACCAACAGCGACAATTGCAATAATCCGTGTCTTTGTCACTAGTTTTTTTCGCTAAGTTTTACCTCTGTTTATGTGTGTTCTTTGACAGTCACTGTTTTGTTTTTGGTTAAGCAGAAAGACCATATGCATTTATCAGTTTCCGTTTGTCAGCTGCTATTTCGTTAGTGTCACGATTTCCTCAAAATTATTTTATTAATTCTTCACAAAATTGTGCATGAAGTTATGAACGACGCAGAAAACTGTCGAGACCAGCTATATCAGGAAAAACGTTGGTTTGTAGCCCAGGCGTTTAAAATGCTGGCAAATAGTAATAGTTTGGCACATGTCTAAAATTGTCTTCAGTTTGCTCAAAACCGACACAAAACTTAGTATTGATAATGGGTCGGGAAACCGGGGTTCAATATTTGGTCGAGCCATACTAAAGACTTAGAAAATGGTACTTGATGCCTCCTTGCCAAACACTCAACATTATAAGGTTAAATAGAGCAATACAGTAAAAGAAATGTCACCTTTCCCTATATCTCGGTTTAGTAGTCAAATGAAAGAGAGCCTCCTGGTCGCCTTCGACTACGGTTTATTTATTTTTTATGGTTAATGGCTATTTACATGAAACAAGTATTGATAACCACAACAAAACTATAGCTTACACCATTGTAGAACTTAAAATGCTCCCTAAATTCGCACAGTTTGCACGCATTAATTAGGTTTCCCCTCCAAATCCAATAAACCATGTGATTAATAGTCGTTTACATGGTACTGATGATCATATAACAATCTGCTTAGCCTCTCCAAACTTATACCTACACCCAGAGTACTGAACATTCTCTAATTGCCAAAATGTTCAAACAGAAGAAAATTAGTGGTGAGGCAATTACTTTTGTCCCCTCCAACCACCACCCTTTTTTGTTTTAGCCCTCATGGGGTTGCAATGCTAACTTATCTTTTTCACAAATATATCAAATTCAGTTTATTAGATTTTACCCAAAACTCACTAATAATTAGGATTAATAATTATGTACACTAATCTATAAATAGTTTAATGTATGAATAATCTTGTTTACCTCCCCTCTCACACTTGGAAATGATTCATCAGATTTAAAATACTGTAATTTTGTGCAAATATCTAGAAATGTTTTAATTACTTTTTGTACAAAGTCATTTAAAGGTTTTGATTTTTGTTTACATTATTCAAGTCGTAGTAATCGCAGGAGGAGACAACTCATGCTTTATTTTTTTGTTTTGTACATTTTTATGTATGAACTTGTGTGAATTTCATGAATAAACGGTTATGCTACTCCAGCACGTGCTGTGTATAAGTTAAGACAGGAAAAAGGGGAGAGGCTGGTAGCGTAGCGTAGGGAAGGTAAAAGGGGATAGAAGTTGGCATAAAAAGAATTAGAAATGTGAAAATATGCCTTCCATTCTTTTGTGGAAATAATCCTACGTTTATCTATACTAATGCGAGGGGCATGTGTGTGTTTGTGACAATGTGTATGCTTTCGTCAGTGTGTATGTGTGCGCGCATGCGTGTATGGGTTTGTACGTATGTGTTCATATGCATGTGTATGTATGCTTTGACATGCGCGTTCAACTGTACAGTCATCACTTTACTGGCGGAGAGAGTGTGTCTTCTCCACAATGCATGATTCATTGTAATAAAATGCATCTGTGTGGGTCTTCTGGGTTGTATTGGACACTCATTTCCCGAAGCGACAGTATATTTATAGCAGGCTATTAAATCTAGGAACGTGAAATTTGATACGAATTATCCAAACATGTGTTCAATAGTGTAAGAGAAAGGCAGGGTGAGTTGTCTTATCTTCTCATGACCGAGTTAGGGCGGGTGATGTCATATCCGGATGAGAATAAAGTGACTTCAATTTTCCAGTTTGCTCGCTCTCTTATTTCGAGACTTTTGTAGGAATCGGACGCGTGTGCCCAATGCTGGTGTTTAGGCCGTTGGGGAAAGGGGAGTCTCCCTTCAATGGGATACTTAAAACACGGTTCACTGCTTTAATATACTAGTGAGTCGTATCAAAATTACCTAGTTATTTGAGACCGGTTTATTTAAAAAAACATCCAAGATGGCAAACTAAAGAGGCATTTTATTACTAGACGATCATCACCATCGCAGACATCAGACGAGAACCAGTAAATTGTCCTAAAATGGACATATCTGTCCTTCTCATATAAATGGATCTTTAGATTGAAGACAATAACTAAATAAAACAAAATATGCAGATTGTCCATTCCGAGCAAACTGAGCATTTTAAGGATCTTAACTCAAGAAAATTAAAAATAGAATCTATAAATTTAGTCGTGTAAGCTCTATTTTTACACAGTTTTCACCATATTTGCTTAGTACTTTGTTGCTTTGAAGTATTTAGCGTATATTAAACTATACATTGATGTCTCTGTATTACAAAACTGTTTAACGGCGGCCAAATCTTTTAGTTTTTAATAAATGAATTATTTGCTGTTCAGTATAGTGAAGCAATATACATAAATAAAGGCAATATCTTTCTGGAGATCATTGGCAAAACCTCTGACCATGCGTAGGCAGATACTTCGGCTAGTTTTCAAATATTTCGTTTCGAAATTGCTTCTTCTGATTCTTCATTTCATATTTCATGCATTAGTCGGTTTTAATGTCTATTAAAATATATGTTCTGTTTACATTTGAATGTGATTGGTTGATTTCACTCTCTCTTTCTATTCTTATTCTGTCATAGTTTTTTCCTTCATTAATTATTTCCATATCAGTTTCTATTTACTTTCAATCTTTCTTACCATCTTTGATCATTCCTTCCTTTTTCGTTCTTGTTCTTCTATCGTTCCTTCCGACACTCATTCCTTCTATCTCGTTTTCTTCATCTTACCATTTCTATTGGCTTTTCTTTCATATTATTTCGTCGCCATATCTTTCATTTTATACTTCCTTATCTTGCCCTTCCTTTACTCTGTCCACGCATATTTCCTTTCCCTCATGTTCAATTAGTTATTTCGTTTATTTTCCTTCATTCCGTGTATCCTTCTCGTTCACTTCCATTCTTTCTTTCCCGCCTTCCATCTGGACTTTTTCACTTAAACCTCTATTTCCATCTCTTCTTCTTCTCGTCTTACTTCATTGTTATTATTTTTTCTTTCTCTCTTTTCTCATTTCCTTTTATCTTGCTCTTCCTTTACCTTTGTCGTTTTCTTCAGCCTGCCCTTACTTTCTTATCTTCATTTCAGCATCTTTCCTTCTTACCCCTTCCGTTCTCAATCTTTCCTTCCTACTCTCATTCATTTCTCCTTTTTCCCTCATTTCCTCTCTTTCTTCTGTTTCCCCTTTTTCTTTCCTTCCTTCTTTTTTATCTCCTTTTCCTTTCTTCAGCTCAGCTTTACCTCTTTTATTTTCTCCTCATTTATTTTTCTTCAATTTTCATTCATTCAGTCTTCTCATTTTCCTTCATCCGGCCCTGTCATTCCCTCCTTTCATTGTTTTTTCCTTATCTCGATCCTTCTATCCTTCTTTCATTCCTCCTTCTTCCTTTTCTTATTTCCTTCTCTACATTACTTCTTAATGCTCTTTTTCCATTTTGTCTTTCCTTCTCTCCTTCCTTCCATTTCCTTCCTTCACTGCATCACATTCCCTTTTTTCCATCTTTTCATTTCCTTTCTTTTTAAGTTTTTTTTCTTGCATCCCCGTAAAACAAAATCTTTCTTTTAACCGTTCATTCTCACCTTTTTCGAGTCTTTTAAGAAGCGGTAAATCAAATCAATTTTTCTCGAAATAAATGCAATTCTTTATTTTTTTTCTAGGAATTAAAATATATTTACCGAATGTACAAACAAGAGTCACGTTAAAAAATGTTTCTGACTTTTGTGTAGCATGGCAATCAATATTTCATGAAAGTGAAATGGGATATACACACGCGTGAAAAAACACACACATATATATAAATATATATTAATACACACACACATATATAAATATATATATGTGTGTGTGTTTTCACGATAATATAGTGAACGAACATATAATACGCTAACCTCAATATATAAATATATATTAACACACACACACATAAATATACATTAAGACACACACACATAAATATACATAAAGCCACACACACATAAATATACATTAACACACACACATAAATGTAAATATATAGATATATATACACACATACATATATAAATATACATTAACATACACACATAAATATACATATAAATATATAGATATATATACACACATACATATATAAATATACATTAACATACACACACAAATATACATTAAAACACACACATACATTATATATATATATATATATATATATATATATATATATATATATGTTAGGCTGGTAAGATTATATCATGGTGAATGAACATATAATACACTCACCCAAAATAAGGGGTAATGATCGAGAGGATAATATCATGATGAACAAACACTACTCCACAAGAGGAGGAGTTAATGCCTAGGATGATGATATCATGACAACAGAATGAATAGTACACTACCGCCGCAAAAAAGAAAAGCAGAATAATGTCCAATTGAAAATGATCTCATGACAACAGAATAGATACTAGATTACACTGTCTCTTACAGGAGGATGTGATATCTGGGAGGACGGTCTTATAACAACATAACTGATACCACACTACCTACTCCCTTAAAAGATAATAGAATAATAGATTAAATCATTTACCTTTTGATTCATTTAAAATTGCCTCGTCAAAAAACATTATTTGTCATCATTCTTTAGCATTTAGGCTTATATCAAAGAGTAGTATCAGTTCTCAACATGACAGCGACATCAGATGATGTACTATCGAATAATCTAATGCGTATATATACGAAATATGACAATGCAAATTACAAATTTATATTACAGAATATTAATTAATTAAAAACTGTTTGAAAATAAATATGCAAATTAGGAATACTTAAATCTGATTGTGGGTGTTCACAGATTACTATATATACAGTATTAAAAATCTCATGTGTCATAGAATAAAGTAAGCATTAGCAGTTTTGATGTTAATATAGTAAGGATTGTTGGAGAAAACACTTTTATATTTATTCATTCAGATAGAAAAATCGCAGTAAGAAAGCTAACCGGAAGTGACGCAATTGAAAGCGGATATAGCAAGGACACTAAACGTTTTCCATACAAAATGTATACGCAGTATTTCAGTTGTCTAATATAAGGTAGTCTAACAGTATCGTTACTAATTAAATCAATGTAATTACATTTCAACGTACAATGTATTCACATTTTTGCTTTCAAATATAAACAGATATTAACATTTAACCAATAGAGTACCTGAATTATACATTTAATTCACATGAGATGTACTTGTGAGGTAATTGATTGTATTGTTAATACATGTTTAAATGAACAATTGCTGCCTGAATATATATATATATATATATATATATATATATATATATATATATATATATATATATATATATATATAATCCAGGTAAAACATCCACATGGTAGTAATCCAACGAATTTCAATCGGGTTTATAAAAATTGCTCTATTTCAAATAGAGCTTTTATATATATGATTATTTTTATTTACACAGACATGTACAAAATCTGCGACACTGGCATGTCGATGTTATCGATCAACAGCTATTATAAACTGAGATCTCATCAGGGAGAGTTAGAATCCGATCTTAACCATAATCATATTTGGAAAGATCGATAACATCGACATGCTAGTGTCGCAGATTTTGTACATGTCTGTAAATAAAAATAATTAT
>OY744524.1:43034759-43037259 GCA_963556195.1 Sepiola atlantica
CTGAATTTCAATTTCTTTTTAAAAACCCGTAAGCCTTAAATTTGAGATATTCTCTAGAATAAAAATCATATAATAGATTTTGATCAAAATTTAAATAATGATTATCGACATAAGGTTTAATAGAATCATATCGTGGTTGTAATCTTCGCAAGAGGACATAAAAGTGGTGCAAAATTGTGTGTGTAGGTAATGATTTCTATTTAGTTCGGCTAGGGTTGTTAAGCAAAGAAAAACTAAACAGAACAGGAAGAATTACGAGCACATTATTCTGCTTTTGATTCGATGTTATATTAGAGAATTTCAGTTTGTCTGCAAAGTTTCATCATTGAAACAAAATTTCGAACCGAAAAAGCATGATTCAGTGTTGTTTTATTGTTGTTTTTTTAGTTTTACCTTGATTATAACTCATTTTAATCTGTACCTACTCTCTCTATCTCTCTTTCATATATATATTATATATATATATATATATATATATATATATATATATATATATATATATATATATATATATAATGTGTGTGTGTATTTGCAGGTGTGGTCGAAACGACCAAATATTTCCATTTCATTATCATATGACCAGGCACGTGGATCTGCTCGGTTACATAATTGTCTTGTTGTTCAATATTTGTCTCTTTTGATTCTGGTCGATTGAAATGATAGAACAGCCGCCATATGGAAATCTAACAATAGTAAATCTATTGTTAAATAACGTTTCCAATTACATATCATCTACCATACCAAGTCTTTGCTGCAGTACTAGTAATAGTGTGAAAAAATAAAACAAACAAGTCCGCCAACGCTTGTAGTGAATGAAGACATCAACATCAATTGGCCTACAACACAATAAACATAATAGAACCGTTAAAAACGAAATCTATACGAAACAAAATAAAACTGAAAAATTAAAAAAAACCCAAATTGTAAAAGGAGAGAAACTAATCCCCTCTCTACGGAGAAACAGCGAACGGGTGTACGCTGAGTCTGGATTAAAACTCAACCAATAATTCGCATTTAAAGAAACAAACTATTGAGATTAGCTAATATCGATATTCGCATCACTTAAGCAATGCACAAGGCCATTCATTAGTTTACAGTTATATCTGTGTTTGAACTAATTCGTTGTAGATCACAATCTATTAAATACACACGCATTACGTTACGCATACTTTTCCTACTTATGAGCCTTGCTGGTCATTCATTTCTGTCAACGATTCGGCTTGGATTGAATATCTCAATGTCTTCATGTTGTCAAATGCACGAGAAAATAATGGATTGTGATATACTGGTAATTCTATTTGTCACTAAGCTGGCATCATCACAACATGGTATCATTCTTAGGATCATCTTACGAGAGATTCTTCCGTGGACAACTACCATAACTCTTGCCGTCATTGACATCTCGGCGGCCATCTTTGATGACGCGTACAGAGTACTTCATATATCGTGTATGGCCACCGACAATAAATACATCTTGAAAGGGTGCTCGCACGACCAGGAATTTATAGTGAAGCAATGGCTGTGCAATTCCCAACCGCAATCCTCCTGATCCGGCATTGCTTGCCGAGTGGCAGGAAAACGATCGAAAGGAAACATTGAGATTAGCAGAGAAAGACTGGTGTTATTTCGGCGTTTTCCTGCTTCTGGACTAGTGCCATAACAAGACTTAAGCGTCAAGTATACCCTACTATTTCGCCCATACATTGAGAGAACAAAATGAATTCATACACCCTGAAAGTAGCTTTACTATTAAGTCCAAAGTCTGCGCCTGTTTTATACTTCGTAGGATAAGTATTGTTTGATAAGATGAAAATATTACTGAATGACAATATGCACATAGAAATCAATTTATTGATTCAGAACTTTAATGTATATTTTGCTATACGAAGAAATATACGTAGTCCTTCGATCAAAAAGAAAAAAGTGTAAATTATCAGAAGACCCTCAAATGATTATGTTTAAAAGTGAATTGTATATTGAGGGGAACATGACCCCCCTCTCTCCACACTGCAAATGATGATTATACGTGCACGATGTTAGACGTGACCGAATATGTAGCAGGTTTTATTATGGAGTTTCTTTCTATTTGACTAGTTGCTCAACAAAGCCTAGTCTACCCCACTAGTTCATCAAGGACTGGGAACAACGACGAGTTCATAGTTTTTCCAATGGTATTGTAGTTGTTGGTCCCATTTCCTATTAAGCGAGAATGGATACTCTCTGAAAGGGTGAAAGTATGATAAGGAGTCTATAATGAAAGAAGTGTTAGCAGTCCTAAAACGCACTTCTGACCAGGCAATCTTTAAGTCCAATGCAACGGCAAATCAAAAACGCCCGAAAACTATGTCGCAACACGGGTATTAGTGCAAAATAATTAGAGCCTTCCATAGAACTTGAACACGGAATGTCAAAACTATTACACTAATTGTATATTATACTATACGTACGATGTAAACAAACAATGGGAAATGTCATACAAGTAAGCGATTTTATAACATAT
>OY744524.1:43042259-43047259 GCA_963556195.1 Sepiola atlantica
ATTTATTAATTTTGTTTTTCTTACATTAATCCTATCGATTACGGAATAAAATTCCTTCTTCAGGGGTGACCAGTATTGAGTCATTTTTTTTTTTTTTTTCATCAAAAAACAAGAATAAAGAAACTTATTTCTTTGTTAATTTGATAAACGTCTTTGATGGTACGACGTCATCGCCTGGATGTTATGAAATGGCGGTAGGATTCAAAACCGGTGACGAACGAGAGATGCGTTGGCACGCTGTCGAGTAATGTGTGTGTTTTTCGTTCAAGTTTTAAGTATTGCATGGAAAGTTTATAAAATTGAAATAAAAGCCAAATTAGCAATACAAGATTAATTTATTAATTTTGTTTTTCTTACATTAATCCTATCGATTACGGAATAAAATTCCTTCTTCAGGGGTGACCAGTATTGAGTCATTTTTTTTTTTTTTTTCATCAAAAAACAAGAATAAAGAAACTTATTTCTTTGTTAATTTGATAAACGTCTTTGATGGTACGACGTCATCGCCTGGATGTTATGAAATGGCGGTAGGATTCAAAACCGGTGACGAACGAGAGATGCGTTGGCACGCTGTCGAGTAATGTGTGTGTTTTTCGTTCAAGTTTTAAGTATTGCATGGAAAGTTTATAAAATTGAAATAAAAGCCAAATTAGCAATACAAGATTAATTTATTAATTTTTTTTTTCTTACATTAATCCTATCGATTACGGAATAAAATTCCTTCTTCAGGGGTGACCAGTATTGAGTCATTTTTTTTTTTTTTTTCATCAAAAAACAAGAATAAAGAAACTTATTTCTTTGTTAATTTGATAAACGTCTTTGATGGTACGACGTCATCGCCTGGATGTTATGAAATGGCGGTAGGATTCAAAACCGGTGACGAACGAGAGATGCGTTGGCACGCTGTCGAGTAATGTGTGTGTTTTTCGTTCAAGTTTTAAGTATTGCATGGAAAGTTTATAAAATTGAAATAAAAGCCAAATTAGCAATACAAGATTAATTTATTAATTTTTTTTTTCTTACATTAATCCTATCGATTACGGAATAAAATTCCTTCTTCAGGGGTGACCAGTATTGAGTCATTTTTTTTTTTTTTTTTTTTTTCATCAAAAAACAAGAATAAAGAAACTTATTTCTTTGTTAATTTGATAAACGTCTTTGATGGTACGACGTCATCGCCTGGATGTTATGAAATGGCGGTAGGATTCAAAACCGGTGACGAACGAGAGATGCGTTGGCACGCTGTCGAGTAATGTGTGTGTTTTTCGTTCAAGTTTTAAGTATTGCATGGAAAGTTTATAAAATTGAAATAAAAGCCAAATTAGCAATACAAGATTAATTTATTAATTTTTTTTTTCTTACATTAATCCTATCGATTACGGAATAAAATTCCTTCTTCAGGGGTGACCAGTATTGAGTCATTTTTTTTTTTTTTTTTCATCAAAAAACAAGAATAAAGAAACTTATTTCTTTGTTAATTTGATAAACGTCTTTGATGGTACGACGTCATCGCCTGGATGTTATGAAATGGCGGTAGGATTCAAAACCGGTGACGAACGAGAGATGCGTTGGCACGCTGTCGAGTAATGTGTGTGTTTTTCGTTCAAGTTTTAAGTATTGCATGGAAAGTTTATAAAATTGAAATAAAAGCCAAATTAGCAATACAAGAAAAAAAAAATGACTCAATACTGGTCACCCCTGAAGAAGGAATTTTATTCCGTAATCGATAGGATTAATGTAAGAAAAAAAAAATTAATAAATTAATCTTGTATTGCTAATTTGGCTTTTATTTCAATTTTATATATATATATATATATATATATATATATATATATATATATAGTGCGTAAAATACATGTTAAAATATACCTCGATTCTTGGATCGAGTTCTTTTTTATTATTAATACACACAAATACAAAATTAAGTCTAATATATAAAGTTATCTTGTGTAATTTTCAAAGTAAGACACAGATAGCATTTAAGCTGACAATTGTGATTTGTTATTGCTGTACAGTGTTATTGGCAATATGATGACGTACTTCGCTATAATTTATATAAAATATTAATATGATACATTTTTAAATAATCACCTTAATATAACAAGTGAGCTGAATAGTTCGAAATGGAGAATATAATAGTTTAAATTAAAAAAAAACTACAAACAAATAAAAATTAAAACCTATTATAACTTAACTGCACTGTAGACAACGCCAGATAGGCACAGCTATTGTGTATGTATGTATATATATATATATATATATATATATATATATATATATATATAGAGAGAGAGAGAGAGAGAGAGAGAGAAAGAGAGAGAGACACAGACAGAGATAGAGAGGATAGAACATGAAACTAGAAGTAAACTTTTAGTAGATAGAACCTATAGTGAAATGGTTTAAGCTCAATATACGAGATAGAGCAATTATAAAGATAGGCGAAAGAAGAGTGATAAACATGTACGAATGTCCAGATTTATTTCAACTTCGAGTGTTCAATGCAAGGTATGTTCGGTAATGAAATTATGTTTATTATTCTTTCCTTAAGTCAAGGCTTTTCAAAGATCGTAATCTTATCATCAGAGGAATTACATAGATAGATAAGTTGGCAGTGGAAAAGCCAAAATTCAACATTTGAAAAATATTAAGTAATGGAGAGTGAAAAAAAGTTCGTGTAAAAAAGATATGGGGTTTGTCCAGTTGGTAATTGTCCGTAGATAAGGTGTTCAATGAAAGGAGATTTGGATGAAGAAGAGTTTTCGTGAAGGCAGCATGGAAAAGCGTTCAAATACCGAATATACCTTGCATTGAACAATCGAAGTTGAAATAAATCTTGACATTCGTACATGTTTATCACTCTTCTTTCACCTATCTTATATATATATGTATATATATATATATAGTCTAAAGAAGCTTTGAGGCATTAAAAAAAATAAATAAATAAAATAAAATAAAATTTTTAAAAAATAAAAAATGTAAAATGCAGTTTAAATTCCAAGACAAACTAACTAAATCCAAGATATTGCAGACTTAACATTCGTTGGAAAATTAATAAATGAAAAAATATAAAAAAATATATATATATATATGTATTATTTCCTTGTATGCCATATACTATCATTTTCAGTATTTACTTCATTACGTGAGTAGAGCTAAGTAGTAGCGTATGGGAATATATGTATAGCAATTAGGCTATTAATTTCAATTGACACTATACACAGATTAGCGAAAACGAATCGCTTATATCAGGTATCTTTAGTCATGTGATGGAAGGTCAAACTAATATATAGTGTCAATTGAAATAAAAGACATAAGTGCTATCGCACAAAAATTGAGAATTTTGGTTATTTCTCTTATAACACTAAATTACAGGCACACACACATCTATATAGGCGAGTTTGAATTACTGACTAGACACCATCCTCGAGTGTCATTCGGTCTCTGTGTACAATGGTTTATCAGGATAACCTAACATGAAGATACTTCGTCTACAAGTAAACCCTGACATAATATTCAAAATAACATAGTTTTCGAAACACAAAAAAGATACCTTCTACATGGCTATACAAATTCTCATACGAGGAATAGTGCGCTATTTCCAAGTAATGTTACCTCAGGTAACTGCACATAGCTGGATAGTCCACCAGACCAGATGAATTCTTGTCCTGGGATCCGGTAAGATCAAGAAATCACAAGAAAGATATACTATAATAGTTAACTGGTAAGTCGGGGAGAGGAAATTCATGTTTTTAATTTATTTATTAACTCAACGTTTGACAGGTAAAGGAAAACATTTATTGAACATTCGAATATCTATGTATTTCATATAGAGATCAAGTGTTAGCCTCGGAAATGGACCCCTTGATTTCTAAGAACTTCGACTGAAGTAACATGAAACAAAAGAGAAATGTATATATATATATATATATATATATATATATATATATTTATATATAAATTTATATTTATATATATATATATATATATATATATATATATGTGTGGGTGTGTGTATGTGTGTGTGGGTGTGTGAAAAATGTCAAACGGAAAACAGGCTAAAGTGCAGGAGAAAAACAAAAACAAGAGATTTGACCGGTTTCGTTCGTGTTGGCGACCGTCTTCAGAAAAAGTGAAGATATATATATATATATATATATATATATATATATATATATATATATATATATATCTCATTCCTTGTACTGATGGCCTTAAAGTTCAAATCTCCGACAGTCGAAAATCTAAATATTTTGATAAATGTGATTCCTTTGTCTTCCTTTTCCGCCGAAAAATGAAAGCAAATTTGTCCTCCGTAAAATCCTGTAAGTAATCTAATAATTTTCCGAGCGATTTCCGTCTAAAATAATTGCTAATATAAGGATACATAAACACGACTGTATTGCCCACGTGTTACTTTTAAAACAGCGAAAAATCAATTTCTGAACAAAATATATCACTAACAGCATCATGTTTCTGATTGCATCAAAGAATTTCGGTCTGACCTCTTGGGGAGAAGAATACCCATTGATTTTGAAGATATCTCAAGGGTAACAGAACATATCGATTCTAAGAGTTACAAAATTTTAGCTTATTAAAGAACCATAGCATGATCTCATTTCTATTTTCACAAATTATTAACCATATCAATATTTTTTTGATTGAAAAAGTCCTAAGTATACTTAGGAATGTGACTGAAACGTTTTGTCATGTCTTCGAACGCGTTCTGGAACATTTGTTTGTAGATAAAACAATATGGAATTAATTAGGTAGACCCCGTGGTAATTTTACGGTGCTTTCTACATCAATCTGTATTCATCGTTAGTAATAATATTCATTTGAAATAATAAATATCCGTCAGAGTCAAAACTATTAAGAAAAAAAATACCTTTTGTTATTCCATAAAACATACTTATCAGTTTAACTAAATATTCTTTAAATGGCTAAAATTAATATTTCTCATCTTTGTTTAGTTATTTTAAATAATAGCAATTTAGTTCTTT
>OY744524.1:43059759-43064759 GCA_963556195.1 Sepiola atlantica
GAGGAGCGCCGTCTTGATGGAAGATGGATTTTGAGTATATTCTTCGCTGTTTTAATTGAGGGATTAACAATTCTTGCAGCATTGACAGGTAGTTTTCTTTATTGACATTTGTATAAAAAATAAGGACCAATGAGATGTTTACTTTTCAAAGCAGCCCATACAGTTACCTAAGGAGATTGGAAAGGTCGTGGCATTGTCAGATAGGGGTTTTCATAACCCCAAACACGACAGTTATGTTTGTTCACAGTTCCTTGGACGAAGAAAGTTGCCTCTTCGCTAAACACAACGTTGGAGAGATAAGAAGAGTTCGACGATATTCGATGAAGTGTTTCTTCACACATTGCCAGTCTCGCTGCTTTGTCTACCTCTGTTAGTGCTTGCACTGTTTGGACATAAAAATTCTTAAGCCCAACAGCTTGAAGGGATCGTTGAACGCAGCTATATGATGTCGATAACACTTGAGCAGCCTGGCGAATTGGTGTTGAAGGTTTCGTTTCAAAAAAGATTTGGATTTCTTCTTCTTTTGCATCATTACGTTTCGGAGCACCTGGTTTTTTAGCATCTTGAACGCTCCTAGTTTCCTTGAATTTTTTAAAAATTGAGCGCATGGTGTTGTGCGAAGGAGGCTTACTGTTCACATCACGTTTCCATTGCCTTTCAACAAGTGTGGGAGATTCATCAAATTTGGCCATATAAATAACAATAAAAATTCACTCTTCAATTGTTAATGACATACTGCCTGAAAAAAAAGCACATATGATGATTTACACACATTTAAATAAATAAAAATAAATATATATAGAAACAAATATATAAACGAACAAATTAAAAATAACAAATAGCAGTAATTAGAGAGTAAGATAACACTTATCAAAAGTTCATAGTATGTTTGTGCTTCATATGGTAATCATTTTAAATAGCTAAGTGACTTATGAATCACCCTGTATATATATATATATATATATATATATATATATATATATATATATATATATATATATATATATATATACATGTTATTTATCTACCTCCCACAAGGTAAGATGTGACAGAAGGTCGGGAAAGTGGGATTAGATAAGCCAGCGCTCGAAAGGTGAGCACTCTGGCCATTTAAAAATTGCCTGGGCAGCCCCGTCGGCATTCCCCGGTAGGGGCGCCTCAGGCAGTAAGCAATAAACTTACTCCTCCCCAAAGAGGGGAGGCAAAGCCTGGGAGGGTGGACCTCCTAGAACTGTACAGGACCATTCTCGTGAAGTATCCATCGGAACAGATACTACACTTTGATCTCGGCCAAAAGGCCAAGATGTAAATATATAAATGGAAATATTTATTTGAGTGCGCATATTTTTATTCGTAGGTGTATGCGTATTCATAGTTATTTCTATGTATGTACATTCAATCTGTTGCTAAGGTCGCTTGAAAAATGGTTAGACCATTCTTCTGCTTCAGAAAGTACCTCACTCCCTACGCAATCCTCTCTGTATAAGAGTAAGATATGTTGCCACATCTGAACATTTGTACTCTTTCCTGCCTGGATAGAGTCCAAAATTGACTTCAAAATCAAGTAGGAGGTGTCCTCTTCTCGCCCCTGCAGCCTCTTTTCACAGAAGAACGTTGCGGGTCTTTCCCTACTCTATCGTTATTTCGTTGAAAGGTGCTCGACTGAGTTCCAATCTCTGTGAATGTTTTACAGATGAGGGGGGGGGGCTGTAAAACATTCACCACAAACGCTCATTTAGCTAAAACTGTAAATAATTTTCCCTTCTTCCTGCGTGTACCTGAAGCTACACGAAACTTCCATGTGCAGAGTTTATTTCCAAGAACTACTCGTCCGTTAAGCACAATACTACGGTGCAATTTGCAGCTGATTACAAAATGGTCTTTTTAAAGGCCAATGTAAACAAATTCTTATTGAACCGTCCTCTCAGATAATTTTGTCCAGTTTCAACCATCATATGCAATCATCAATGTGTTTGTCACACCATCAAACTTGGATACGCATTAACCCATATCTTCGAGTTACCCTCGGGCTTTGATAAGCGGTGCCTTATTAGTACAATATATATATATATATATATATATATATATATATATATATATATATATATAGTAATGTTCCGTATTAAAACATAAAATTCTGGAACAGTAAAATGAGACTCTTATAGGATTTTAACCGAAACTACCACTTGACTGCTGCTAATCTAATGGTTTGTAAAGATCGAAATAGAACATAAGTACTAACTTTCCCCATTTACGGAGTTTTTATGTTGCTCATTATGTTTTCCATATTTTGTTCAAGTGCATAGACTACGAAATTTACTTAAGTAAATAATTCTTTTTAATACGATAGTAAATGTCGCTTTTCAAAGGCTGCGTGTCGATAAATTCCGAACTATAAAAACTGCTAACAATTATCAGGGAGTTGGATATGGAAAACACCACAAATAAACGATAACGTTTGCATAATACGGTAACTATTTTTAGAGATAGGTTCGATCTCCTGTCTAAATCACATTGGTTTCTGTGCTGAAAGATATGCGATTGAAACATGCTTGCAATTATGTAGACATACTACGTATTTCGTTATTATCATATATATATATGAAGAGAGAGAGACAGATGGAGAGGTAGAAGAATCATTACAGTAAAATAGATTGTAAGTGTAAATAAATAGTAAGGATCGATCAATATATAGGTCCCTATTCTTCAATTTCATTCATATTTGTGTCGAGGAAATCAGCTATTGAAACACGACTGCATTTATGTAGACATCCTACGTATTTCGTTATTATCAATATATATATATACAGAGAGAGAGAGAGAGAGAGAGAGAGAGAGAGAGAGAGAGAGAGAGAGAGGGAAAGAGAGAGAGAGAGAGATAGAAAGATAGAAAACAGTAATAGTAAGCAGAGATAGATAGTAAGCTTTAATAATTAGTTAGGTTCGATCGAATTGTAGATATATAGGAAGGTCTCTATTATTAAACGCAGGTTCGAATCTTATTGATCTTTGTGCTGAGATGTGTTATTAAAAAAACGGCTGCATTCATGTAGACATCGAAATTATTTCGTCATTATATATATATATATATATATATGAGAGAGATAAAAAGATAATTCTAGTGAGGACAGATAGATAGGAAAGTTAAATAAACAGAAAGGTTCGATCGATTGGTAGATAGATACGTACATACATAAATCAATAGTAAGTATAGATAGATATATAAGGGGATTAGGTGTGAAGGTGAACAACCGTGAATGTTAAGGAAGGGAAGTTCTTGTAACCTCTGCGACAATGAGGGGCGAACGATTTCCCATTAGTTAAGTTCAGCCGTAAAAGGGCGGCATTTGAGAGGCGGCGCACGAATACATCGGCTCGGCGCAATGGAAATACGGCTGGATGTGCCTAGTCAACCGTGCAACGCCGAGCGCTTTCCGAGTGCCATCCGCAGAATGCCGCTGTCAGTTCGCGTCACTCAAAAAGAGTGCGCTGTGACACTGGAGTTTGTCGCTCGTTCTGACACCTGACACGAGATTTAAGTGACAGGACAGGGTGAATGCCTGGCCCTATTTAATGTGCTTTGCCGCCATTACTGGAAAACTATGAATAAAAATGGCGGAGACGCTGTATATTTTTGTTTTTGTTGCTCAGGGCGGTAATAATAATCGAAAATCGATGGTTTGGTGGCGAACGACTGCTGATGTAAGATTGATATCAGGAGGAAAAGAAAAGAAAAAGGTTAATGAATCAGTGGTGGAGGGAGTTTTTCAGAAAAAAAGGAGAGATGTCGCTTGAGTAAAATAAAAATGAATAAAATGAGGTAAGATAAATGGAAAGAATGATTTAGGTCGAAAAGAAAAAAACCGAGCAATAAGAATTATAAAAACAAAGAGAATGATCGCGAAGAGAAAAATAAATCGATAGTAGGAAGAAAAGGAAGAGAAACAAGGAGATACAAAAGAAAAAAAACGATAATGTAAAGAAAAAATATATAAACGACTAAGAGTAAATGAATAATTTACACACAAACACACACACACACATATATATATATATATATATATATATATATATATATATATATATATATATATATATATATATATATTATATATATATATATATATATATAAATATATATATATATATATATATATAGTACGGAAGATAGAGTCTAATACATAAAAAAACGGTCAATATACATTTATCAATAAAAAAGAGAAATATATTCTGTGACTTAAAACGAATTGACTGAAATATGATAATGTAAATCTATCAAGATTATATATATACATATATGTTTTTTTCTTAGTATTCTCACACAATAATTGTATTCACATTGAACTGATTCGTAAGAAAGTGAAAACGATTCCCAGGTAACATGATTATATATATATATATATATATGATTAATCACATGTATTGACATGAGAAAATTCTTCGGATATATATATATATATATATATATATATATATATATATATATATATATATATATATATATATATAAGCGTGCGGAGTCAAAGATGACTTTGCAAACAAGGTTTGTGCCTTGTGAACGTCTTAAATTATCACTTCCCTATACTGATGAGAACATAAGCTCGAAACGACGTCGTCTGTAGGTAAATATATTTTTATATTTACTCATGAATATTATTATAAAAGCGCTTTAAAAAAATTCAAGTTGAATACTGTATGGAGATATAAAAAAATATACATTCACTTATGCTACACAGCGCAGCTCCGAGTAAGTTCATTGAGCCCTTTAGATTGTCTTGATGTTTATCGCTCGCCGCAATTGGCATAAATATAACTTCATTTCTCCGTATCACGTGATAATTTCCTATGGCTGAGAAGATAGAGCGAAAGCCTGCAGAGTCAAAAGTGACTCTGTGAACTGGCTTTCTGCCGTGTGACTTTCTGAAATTATCATTTGCCTGTATGATGAGAGCATAAGCATGAAACAACGTCGTCTGTAGGTAAACAGAATTTGATATTTA
>OY744524.1:43069759-43082259 GCA_963556195.1 Sepiola atlantica
TTTTAAAAAGTAAATTTAATGGTAGGTTCTATTTTATTTAATTTGTTAGTAATATTTTCAATTTTAGTGCTTTTGAGGAGGAAAATTAATATATCGTCTATGTATCTGTAATATGATATATTTTTAGGTAATTTATATTTAAAGGGTCCTAGGGTCCTTTCTCAAACATTTCCGAAAATAAACAGGATATGACACCGCTGAGGGTATTTCCCATAGCTAGTCCAAATTTCTGTTTATAAAAGAAATTATTTAAGGTAAAATATGTCATGTTAGTGCATAAATTTATACTATTAATTATGTTATTAACTGGAAACGGTAAGTTGATATTTATTTGTCGAGATTTTTTGCATTTTTTCGTTCGCTCTTGACAAAGCCCATATAACATTTGGGCGAAACGTTGAGCTTTTTAGGTCTTCCGCTTATTTCATTTTAATTTCATATATATATATATATATATATGCTACTAAAAATAAGAGGATCTAGCCTTTTTTGCCACCGTGCATGCAGGATGACGTCATCGTTTTGTGATATCATTCATGAAAAGAGGTAAGGATGACCATGCAAAATTTATGAAGTCACTAAATAATGAGGCCATCTAGTAAAACAAAGAGATATGGGATAACCGTGCACAATGGATAAGGTCACAAAATGATGACATCATCCATCAAACCAGAGAGAGAGAGAGAGAGAGAGAGAGTGCGGACGAAGAGATCTTTCATGACGCTTTATTTAGACGACCGCTGATCAGAATTGTTTAGATTCCTGGGGGTCTAATATACTACGAAAACTAGATCCAACTGATATACAGCTAAAAGTCTGTGGATTTTGCTGGATTTCATGATTGTTCCATTCCGTGCAGAGTGGATGACGTTATCGTTTTGTGACGTTATCTATTTAAGCAGAGAAACGTGACAAATTTATTACGTCATCACTCAAACCAGAGAGAGAGAGAGGGAGAGAGAGAGAGAGAGAGAGAGAGAGAGAGAAAGAGAGAGGGGGACGGAAGAGATATTTTCTATATTTACTAGCCGAACCATTTAGAGCAGGGGCGGACAACCTTTTCAGAGTGAGGGCCAGATGAGACTTTTGGAAGGAGATCGCGGGCAGAAGTGAAAAAGGAAATCTTAGAATTATTATATTTTGTTTACATGAATAAATTGTACAAAAATTGCATTGAACTCTCCACAAATCTGATATTTTTTCTCAAGAGACTTCTGTATGTGATGTTATAAAAGGCGCCGACGAGAAGCTATTTTGGAATCATAAAAAATAATGACGGAGGAAGTAGCAAGTTGATCCAGCATTCGTTTTGACACACCTCATAAATTCTCTGTGTTATGCCCTTTCCTCGTCTCTCGTTTTCTCTTTGCCTCTCCCTTTCTCTTTTCCTATTTTCATCTCAGGTCAAAGATTTTAAATTAATAGTTAAAGAAAAATGAAATATACATGCATCATCGCTCGCTGATGTTTATACATTTGTATCCCACTGTAAAACTTAATTGAAACCTACTTTTACGTCTATGTCACGAAATTATATGAGTTTTACTGGGAGGTCCGCAAACCGGATTGCAATAATAAAGCATAGCAGGGTGGCGGGTCGGACGCTAAGTCTTCGCGGGCCGGATGTAGCCCGCGGGCCGGAAGTTGTCCACCCTTGATTTAGAGCCTGGAGGTCCAGTATGCTACTAAAACTCTGTGAACCTTTTCTTTTTTTGTTTGTTATTTTGTTATCTTGTCTCTTTGCAAAGTGGATGATGCTATTGTTTTATCATGTCATCTATTGAAACAGAGGAAATCGTAAATGATGGATGACGTTGCTAAAAACTAGCGATAGAAGAGGGGATATATTCTTTGTGACGTTTTACTTTCGGGTCACAGGTCATCTACTTGACCTTTAGGTTCTAGTATACTATTAAAATATCCGTAGATCTTACTCGTTGGTTTGTTTCTTTGTTTAGTTGCTAGCGTTTGCACACCCAAACTAGATAACATCATCCATTAAACCAGACGAAAGGGGATAACCGTACACTGGATTATTTATAGTATTCAATTAATGGCGGACACATTCTTTACTTGTTTTGTAATAATTTCCACTTTTGTTATCATGCATCAATTATTTTTTATTTCAATGTATCCATTCATTATTTATTTTTATATATATTTTTAATTTTCCTTCAGTTAGCTATCAGATTTCAAGGTACCCCTTCTTAAAGTTAACACTTGAATTATATATAATATACATAGATATCCGAGTGCTGAATCAAGATTCTGCTCTACCTTTCAAATGTTCGTAAACAATGAAAAACACCAATTTTCCTCTCCCTAATTGGCCACTTAACTATTTTATAGTTCATCTTTATTTATTGTGGTCTTTTCTTGATCTTGCCGGATTCAAGAACAAGTGCTGTTACTAGAGGTAACATCGCTAGGATAAGGTGCACCATTCTTCATATGAGCTAGTTTATAGCCGTGTCGAGTTTTTTTTTTATTTGGGCTTCGAATACTATGCTATTTTGAATATTCGGTCATGGTTTACTTGTAGGGCGAAGTATCCCAATGTCAGGTTGTCCTGACAGACCCCTATACAGAGAGACCGAAGACATTCGAAAAGCATGGTTAGTAGGCATCTCAAATTCTCCTTGACAATATGCATTGCAAAATGTTTCAGCTTTCGATGTTATATAAAAAATGAATTCAAATCGAATATCTATCGTGTGCAAAAAATACTTATCTGTTTTTACAACGTGAAGATTATAAAATATATAAACATTGAGTTTTTTATCAATTGAGCTACACGATACATTCGCTGCGATGCGGGACTAAGAAAAGGGTTCTGGTGATTACAGGAAAATTTTTGTTTTTATCGATTCGAATTGCCTACTAATTGCACATCGAAGTGTTGGATGACAGTTAAGACGGTCCGCAAAGATACGGATGGGGACAATCTGCGGTTGAAGTCCTCTTAACCTGTGATGCGCATGTGCGAACGGTGTTGAATTCAGCTTTAATTTGTTGGCAGAATCGAATTTTCATGGCGGATTCTGTTGAGATGTTGAAATATAAAGTGCACACAAGTCTCAGTGAAAGAAGCACGCGCGTGTCAACAGAAAACTGTTTGAATGAGCGATTGGCGACCAATGAGCATTGCGATGGATTTCGTTTGAATTTAGACGAAGCATCAGTGTAACGATCAGCAAGTTTGGGAGAAAGAGGTGGGAGAAAGGGTAGATTGATATACGTTAATGAAGAGAATGTTAAATTAAGAGTAAGTAAGAATAACAGATAGAGTGAGCTATACAGAGCCAAAGAGCAGGAAAAGGGGGAAGGATGATAAAGATAAAGAGAGAGTGAAAGGAAAGTGTAACAGAGAGAGAGAGAGAGAGGGGAGAGAGGGCGAGGGAGAGAGAGAAGGGGAGAGATAGGGGGGAGAGACAGACAGAGAGAGGGAGAGGGAAAGAGAGCGAGGAATGGGAAGCATAAAAATAGAAAGGCAGATTAGAAGTAAAGATTCCAACGACTCTAATAAGTTACTGAATGAAAAATGGACATTGCTTCATCTTTTCAAACAGGGTTAAGCTAAGAGTTTCAAAAGGAAAGTATAACAAACGGATATTAGCTAGTTATTCTATAGATTATATTTAGGAAATAAAAATTCATAGATTATTCATCTTAGATATAAAGTAAAGTCAGTTGCCTCCCATATGTTATTGCTCGATAACTTTCGTAACAAAAATGATGTAACAACAATAACATACATAAATATGCACAGTTAGTGATTTCTGTCACAGATTAGTCTATGCTGTTAAGAAACAAAATTTTAGCGTAGCTAGATTTCTTTAATTTTAATATTTAGTCCTGATGAATATTTTCTTCAAAAATAATCATACATAAAAACGAACGAAAAAAAATCACTCTCACACTCAGAGCTACTACAAGTGCTATCCAGGTATACCGGGAAGACATTATGTAAGACACATACTTTCGACGCACTGTTAGATGCTGAACATTTGCATATGATACAATGTACGCCCCTCTCTTCCCTACACGTTTTATTGCGTGACGCATTTAAATGGGATACTCCACATAATTTTTGATACATTTCCCCAATCGCTATTTTTGTTAATCTCACAGACAAGCATTATATATTAGTCAATAACTAACGCACTTTTGGATTGTTTTACCAAACTCAAGTATGCAGGAACCTATCCAAGTTCCCTTAATTAAATAAGCCATAAATTCCATTAAAAATAATATAAAATTTAACCTTTACTACTTTTTACATCTTAAATTGCAATGTTATTTCAGACCTACAATTATAATATTAAACTTTACAACAAATACGATTACTAAAATACTAGAATTACAGATTTTTAAAATCAAGTTTTTTATGATTTTTCTTAAAAAAGAATTTATATTAAATTAAATCTTTAATATTATTTTATATATTAAATGCAAATGATATATCAGAAAAAATCGTCCGACTTCGGTTTGTTATTCTCGATTAACAGAATACCAGATTCAAAGATTGTTTTTGTACACCACACACTCGAAAATCAACATGACATCAACTTTTCTTAAAGCTTGCATTAACTAAGAGAACTTCATTAGATATATTATAATCTATCTTTTCGTTGTATGTAGCTATTATATAATTGTTGTTTTAGTAAAGATTGATTCTTATAAGAATCAAATTCCAACGCTAAATAAAGCTCACTATTAAAACCTTTAAATATTTTTGTTTAATTTGTAATTGAGCTATAAATAAAATTGCACATAAAAGTTATATCATGTTATAATTCTATGTCAATTTTTCTTTGGTTCGAATTTGACATGTCAAGTATGTTTTGAATTCTTTGAGAAACACTTGTTAATTTTTCTTTATTTCAGAACTAATATTTAATCACAGTAGGATATAACTTCGATCTCTAATTATATATATATATATATATATATATATATATATAACCTCCCTTTTTATATAATGCAAAACACAATTTTCAAGATCTTTTTCAAATTTCGTTGAATATTTCAATTGAACTATTGAATATATAAATATATTTAAACACCCATAACCTATAGATCAATTAGTAGGATATACTAAAATATGAAGACTTCAGGGAACGAGCAGCTGAGGAGAAGGAATATTAAAAAAACATTAATCCTTAGCCTTTTAATAACTCTTCAATAAGGACTACATAAGGATTACACAAACTACTGTCGTATAACTGTGCCCCAATGGCTCCTACAGATTTCAGAAAAGCATTGTTACTCAAATAGCTAATCTTAGAAATCTACTAACTCATTATGTGTTTGTTAATAACACTAAACTACTTTATTAAGCTATATTTGGTATTGTTCAAAGTTAGCATTAACATTCTATTAAGACGTGTGAATGAGAAAGAGAGAAACGCCAGATTTCATATTTTTCAAATATTCCATTAAGACGTGTGAAAGAGAAAGAGATAACGATATATGTTTATTATTTTTAATTTTAAAATTGAGTTGTTGACTTTCACATTTGCAAAGAAAAATATTAAATATAAGTTTGTTAGGAATTAAATAAAGGAATTCAAACATAGTTTGCCATGCACATTCTTTCATCTCTCGACTAATTCAAAGCCGGTTATTTTTTTATTTTTTATATCTCATTATTTTAAATGGTGGTTAAAAAAGGTGGGATCGACGGAAAAGGTATAACAGATACTGCTAATTATTTACATTGAAAGATACAGCAGTTAAATACACGATAATTGAATCGATTATTTAAATTAAAATTGTTTTCAATGTGCATCAAATGTCTACTTGGATATTGTAAAATGGTACATTTTACTTGAATCTATTGAACAGAAAACATATATTCACACAGAAAGAATCTAATATTATACTATCGTTTATGTATGTGTCTCCATGGTTGAAACATACATGACGTCAGTTTACACTTCAAGCTTATAACATAAACGAATCAATCGTAGTTGAGAAGAATCTGAACATTCCCTTTTTATTGACACCGAGATGTAGGGGAGGACGCCACTTCTTTCCCGGGATTACTCCACTTATTCTTGATCTTCACCGTATAATGTTGAGTGGCATCAAATACTATTTTTATGCCTTTGATATGACTCAACCGAAGATTCAACTCATGACGGAATACTTTAACCATCGTCCCAAATGGGTCTGTGTCGGTAGAAAACACACTTCGGTGTGTGAAAGCTTTGCGAACAGCGACTTTTACGGCAATGCCGTTCAGACACTTCTATGGACGCGTCGTGTGGTTCGCATTAGCAGCAGAAAACAGTTTCACGCCGAAGATGTAGCCATTTTCTTCCATTGTCGCTCTCACCTCATGCGCACACCAGCAATTATATAATCCTTTCTTGACATTGAATGGTAAGCGTATGGATCTCATAAGCCATGGTTAATTATGTTATTCCCCGAAAAGTTTAATTCTATTATTTAATCAACCTTTTTTGTTGAGCTATCTTACACATCTTGCAAATCATTAGTGGTGACTGTCATCCGTGTTCTATGTTCGGCGTTGACAATTTGTACCGACATTTTTATCAAATCGGCAAATGTCTTTAGCCACACAAGCCGGGTGCAAGGCAAATGTACATGAACAACAGTTGTGATTGAACTACTGCCTTCATTGATCGTGTTCTCATTATTTATCTCCTACGCTATCAGTTCGATTTTGCATTGGTGTATCCTTCTGCTATTCGTATTATTGATCGATTGGTTGACGGAGGCAAACAATTGAGACGAAGTGACGGTAAAGTTGCGGAAATAAAGATGGAGTGTCTTCGAAGAGAATGTTGAAGTGTTGGTAAATCAGTTGGTTGCATGTCATGCAATAGTCGACAATGTCGCCGTTGGGTGTAAGGAGGGAGAAAAAAAGAGGGGGTTACAGGGTTGATGAGTGGTAGGATGAGGCAGTGAGGTGAGAAATAAAAGTTGTAGGAGGATAAAATAATATCTGTGAGAGAGAGAAAATAATATTGGTAAAGAGTGTTATGCCGAGAATGAAAGTGTCAAAAAATAATTTGAGTATAAAAGATGAAAACATTAAAATGCAAATGAAAGGAAATAGATAGAAAATATTTTGTTTTGTCTGTTT
The DNA here is from genome assembly GCA_963556195.1 of Sepiola atlantica. Taxonomy (NCBI): domain Eukaryota; kingdom Metazoa; phylum Mollusca; class Cephalopoda; order Sepiida; family Sepiolidae; genus Sepiola; species Sepiola atlantica. The sequence continues at coordinate 43,076,874 of OY744524.1, forward strand.
TTACGCATATTAACCATTTGGTGTGTAATTTAATACAGAAACATAATGCACGTTGCAAAAGATTCATTGCATACGATTAATTGAACAGAAGTTGCTATTTTTACCCACAGTTTGGGGGATTTTTCAAGTTTATACTTCTTACCAATAAAATTAATACGTAACTGACCGAATAAATAAATCCACAGAAGTTGATCCCTTAGGCAACAGCAGTATCCATCCAACGAATAACGTTTCAATCCAATGAATGTGAAAAATAGACAAAATACGAAAGCATGAATACGAAAGAAAGATAAACAGAGTGAAAGAGTGAAATGAAAAGAGCGACCGAAGAGAAATACAGTGATATGGAAAGAATAACAAGCAGCGGGAAAGAGAGCTAGTAGGAGGACGTGTGACAAAGAATTTAGACGTGTGAAAGAGATATAGAAGAGAGATAGAAAGGGAAAGAGGGAGAGAGACCAACAAGCGAGCGATGAAGGAGAAGATTGAGAAATAGAGAATGTGAGAGGTAAAAATGTGACAGAGAGAAATAGAGTAAAAGAAAGCAGTCAAGAGGAAAAAGGGAGCGAGTAAGAAAGGAAGAGAGAGGGCGTGAAAATGAAAGAACGTGTGTGAGAGTTTGTTAATTAAATAAAGCCGGCAAGAGAAAGAAAGAGTGTGTGAGAAAAAGACAGAGTTAACTTTGTTGAAAAATATTTCCACCGAACAAAACGAAATAATTATATAATATAAACACGACATAAAAGTAGCACAATATATTTTTTCTAACCTTCACTTATCACGTAGTCTGGCTGACCATGGTTCTATGAAGCACTGCTGACCTGTAAACCAGCTCTTTATATTCCTTTATGCCCTTTAACTTCTTGAGAGTGTCGCTCAGCTTTAGGCATTGCCCATATCTGCTAACAAGGTTTTCGTAAGTCCCAATTGCTTGTATCCGATTCCATATTTCATCGTTCATGAAATTATCTTTAGCAGATGCGAAGGAGTTAACAAAAGAAACGCATACCAATGGCCTAACCCACCTCTTCAGATTTGCTGTGACGTTTAACGATAAACGACACTACACAAATATAGAAATTACCAGGAAGATCATCAGTCTGATATTTTAGTTGGGTGCGATATTCTTGTTATTTCACGTTGACTTGAGCCTGTGAGAATCTGCTGTGGTCTGGCGATCTTGGATTATATTTTTGGTGAAGATACATTTTGAATTAACATTGTTCCAATGCCTTTGAAGCTGTGAACGGTTTCCAGTCTTTCGTTGATGTCAGTATTAATGCCACGTGTGTTGTTGCTCATTAGTTTTGTCTTCTCTAAACTGATCTGTATTCCATAGGTTGAGGAGATTTTGCCAATACATTCTACAAAGTTAGCTCGTTCCTCTTTCGCCACCTCTTAACCGTTGACATTATTAGAAAAACACACGTACGTTAATAATCTTCTTGCTTTCTACACTGACTGCTCCTTTGTGGCATTTGATTACATGATTATCGTTCCTTATTAAAAAACTTGTTAAAATTAATCGGAAAGTGCAAACAGCCTTGAATAACTCTCAATTGTTCTGAGCCAGTATTTATGTGCTCGTTGAAATAGACTGTACTGGTCGCCTTGTGACAGGAGTTCGTTATCACTCTAGACAGGTTGATTTTGAATTTATACAGTCTCGCGATGGCACACAACTCTGCCTGACGAAGCCTTATTAATAGCTATGAGGACATAGTTAATGATTTGTAGATTTTCAAGATGCCGTTTACACAGTATCTTGAGGTTAAATTGTTTTCCTGTTGTGCTGTGTTCTGGTCTAAAATCTGCCCATTCTTCAGCAATGATCTCATCTGTCTGAGGCTCAATCTATTGAGCAGTTTCCAACGTGACTTACCTACTATAAATGACTGCGCTGATTGTGCATGAGTCTTTCACTGCTGTGGGTTGCTTTTCTTAGAAATGGTTATAGTGAGTACCTGGGTCGATGCTTTTTTTCTGGCAAATATTGTTGCAGATACTCAGTCGAGGACTGTTGTTGGCTTCTCCTCTACTGCGATGTGATCCCTTTTTTGCTGACATTCCTTAATTCAACATTTTTTACTGCTTCCACTTACTCACGACATGAGGTGGTTATCAGCGTTTTATGTGGTGCTACTTTCATCACCTCTGGGTATTCTGAGATTCTGTGATCGTATCGTTCTTCAGTATTTTCTGTTCTTCTGGCAGACAATTTCCACTTTTGTTCTTTTTTCTTGTCAGATTTTTTACCATTCCATTTGATTTATTTCTATCGTTTTCTCTAGGTGTTCCTTGATATGTTGGCACTGCTCTCCGTTCATATGTGTTTTCTTTCATTATTTTCTTAGTTGCTCGTCTTCAACTATATATTTTTTAAATTGTGAATTAATGGTTTTTGCATTAACGAGATATATTCTGTTCAATGTAGATGTGCTTTTTTGGCATACTTATCTATATTCCAATAGGTATATCTAGTTTAGTGTAGACACCATTTGATTCCATAAAAACGTAAAATTCAAACTTTTGCATGTCGCTGTGTGCCGTATACAATGATATCTGCTGTATCCAATGATACTATATCTGCTTTACTTATGATATTTAGCACTGTTGTGCCACTGATAAAAATTATTACTGACTATAATGGAAGAGGATGGAATACTAGTGACGGAAGAACGTAGACATAGAATCAACGGCATACGGTTACTGGCAGTTTTCCACCATTGCGTTTATTCGAACGCGTTCAGACTGTCTATATTTACTTACCTTCTGAAGAAGATACAATTAAACACAAGGTCGGGTTTTATGTGGGAAAAACAGTTCTTCAAAAAATGGCACTCTGAATTCGGGACAAAAATAAATATTGCTTAAGTCTAGAAGAATTCCCCTCCTATGCCTGAAAACATAACAGATGCTACAATTTGATTCTAGACCGAAGACCAGGTATTTATGAAGGCAGGAATTTCGAGTCACCATAGGCTGTTGATTTTTTCTCTGTTCTTTAAACTATATCATTTATTATTATACCAAATGTAACGTAATCAACGTTTGTTTCTCTAAGGCTTTATATCCTATATACTTTAATAACACAAAATATATTGTAAAATATATCTTAGTTATGCTGCAAAAATTGTTTTAATTGTTCTAATTCATAATTAACTGAACAAGTAAGCCATCGCTGTCTTAGCTATCTGTGCATTTATCTCGCTTTTCTCTCTCTATGTTGATTCAGCTACTCTCTAATATTTCATAATATGTTTGTAAATGTTTAGAGAAATAGTGACTCTTCTTTTTCAGTGTAGGCACACACCACAAACACGTATGCAAATTAGTTGAAAAAATAACTAAGGAGACTTATTAAAATGTAGTTATTTAGTTATTGCAAGAATAGCTTAACATATATGTAACAGTTTAGGAATTTCCGAATGAAATCAAATTAAAATAAATAGTGGCAGTAATTATCATTCAACAGGTTATGTGCACATGTAGTACATCCACCCATATATATATATATATATATATATAATCCACAGAAAACTTATCGCCGTATCATGGCTAGTTATTGTGGCTAGTGTATTCAGGCTGATATTCGAAATCCGACCGTTTAATATTACCGACTTTGTCGGTATTTGTGTGTGTTCGCTATAGACTATTCGATTATAAAACACATGAGCTTGGAATTTAGTAGAACACATCTCCTATGCAGATTGTTGAAAGTGCTTCATATTGAACATTTTTATTATAATAGATTGAGTTTAAATTGAGAATGAGACTGTCACAATAATTTGTTTATCTCTGATTAAAAAGAGATTTTAATGACATAAAAATATACTGATCGAGTATATTAAAAACATTTCAATTGTAATGAATCATTTCAATGCTATCCAAAGACCTTTTCTCAGGTCCATAACTTCGGTTGTGTAATCTTAATTTTCATACAATTTTCGGTACTCCTGCAGTTTACTGACATTGCTATTTTTAGATAGGGTTTTCAAATTAGATTCAACTTTTACGGTATCTTTTGTTTTTGATCAAGAACAAAGTGTAGTATCTGGTCCGATGGATACTACACCCTATAGACCGGTATCGTCTTGGCCTTCGGGTCTTGATTTACGCCGGTCTATGAGTTTGTCCTGTGCAGTTCTGGGAGGTCCACCCTCCCAGGCTTTGCCTTCTCACCCTTTGAGAAGCGGTTAGTTTATTGCTAATCGCCTGAGGCGCCCCTACCGGGAAATGTCGACGGGGCTGCACAGGCAATGGGTGCTCTTCCTGTAGGGTGCTGCCTAATCAAATCCCACTTTCCGACCTTGTGTCACAATTTACTGCTGTGGTAGGTAGATAAATACCTTGTTAATCAAATTGTTAAGTGAACATGTTAAGAATGGGTTTCTAAATAATAACGTTATTATTTCAGCCATATTTGTAAACTGCAGACGTATTCACTTTTCATTTTCTATCATAGCAGTATTGTTTTGATTGGTTTAAAACATGTTTTGCTTGATCTTTTATGCCCAATTTCTGTTTATCATCTCTGCCAAAGAGGTTATGTTTTCGGTCAAGTCTGTTGGTTTGTCACCATGCTTGTTTATTTGTTGTACATCCTAGCGTCCACAACATTGGAGCAATCGTAACTAAATGTAATCAAAACATTGGTCATGGTCTAACTTAGAACTGATTTAATATTGAGATAGTTAAGTCTAGGTCAAGATCACCGAAAGGTTCTGTGCATCGTCGAGACTCGATACTTGGCCAATATTATAGTCAATGAAGTCCCTCACCTTATATGATCTGAACCGGTGACCTTAGCCATGGAAAGTTCGCTTAGAGTCGGAATTTCAACTTCGGCCTTTTCGAAATTTGATGTATTTATCTGATGCTCTGATAACAGTAATCAATCTGATCAGATAAATATTTTTTGAATTATAAACATTTCCATTAAATAACTTGGCGAATAATTCTATACAATGTGGAGAAGGCCCAGATAAGACGTTTGCTTATCCTTACGTTGTCAGGCAGTCTCACGATGTTCTAGTTTATAATAGCTTCACAACGTCGGTCTGTGTTTTGTTCCCCATTATGCCTCGTTCTACTTGTATCGGATAACTATAACACTTTTTTATTTTCGGTTAATAAAATATCACATTTTACTTGTATTAAAGCGTGGATTTAGAAGGCAGTTGGTGGGGAGAAGGAAAAGAAAAAAGGGAAAACAGATTGAACGAGAAGAAAATACTATAGAAGGTTTGAAAAGAGAAAAAAGGACAGAAAAATCATAAAGAAAGAACGACAAACGAGAGGGAAATAAGAATCAGAAATAAAAAAGACAAAGAAATAGTGAATGGAAAAGAAAGAAAAAGAAAGAGAATGAAAGAAGGCGTGATAA
>OY744524.1:43087259-43129759 GCA_963556195.1 Sepiola atlantica
ACACTGAAAGCGGCGAAAGGAGGAGGGGCAAATAAATATGATTTAATATAATATGTTAGTGGGAACGACAGAGAATAAGTGAAAATTAAATGAGAAATATATGTTTTGTGAACAAAATAATGAGATATCAAGAACCCACTGATGAGTTATATGTTTAATATAATTGAATTTAGTCGTCAATACTCAAATGTTTTACCAGTCGAGCTACAAACACATAAAAACACGCTAAAAAAGCCAGTTTATAAAAAATCTCGAATGTTCCATTATGTTCAGATGGGTAAGTCAATACTCTGAGTTATGATTGGCTGCTAGATCATGAGTGGATACTCTCATTGAAAAATTATTGCTTGAATTAAACAATTTTTCCATATTAAATAACAATTAGAGCACATCAAGCCGGTAAGTGTTAATTAGGTTCTACACCCCTTTTCCTAGTACGCGAGCGCAATGGGGGTGGAAAGAATGAGTTCAGTCTGACCTGGTTAATTGTAAGGTAGTAACCTGGACAATGCCAAGGCGGATTTTGCTGGCATTTGTTTGCTGGGTGATGTTGATGCCTTGGCGATGTCATTACGCTTTCTTTGCTTTGCAGCACTAGTGTAGCATGTGTATGAGAATCTCAAGGTGTGTGTTTGGTGGATTCCAACAAAGCACTGGGGATGGAAACTGGAGTTGCTGGTGTTTCAACTTCTCTGATGAATCTGCGATTGTATAATGTTGATCAGAGTTGTGTAACCCGGAGCATTTCGGCCGGATTCACGTATGTGATCAGGTGACAGGATTGTATCACTGTCCCTATAATCAGTCATCACTTGCTAGGTTGCTAATTTTATCATGGCATCTATTTTTCCCTAGAGATGTATGTCTTCGGAGGAAGGGTGTGTGTTTGGCGAATAGAGAAGTAAGGGCATCCAGTGTGCAGACTGGATTGCGGGAGATGGTATCAAAACCCTTGTGCAGCTTTCCTGGGCCGTGTTTTGGTCGTAAAAATACATACTACTATAACAGTAAGCCATCTCATATTGAATATACAGTATTTATCTAATCCTCAGACAATTAACGCTTCTTCGCCTTCATTTAGTGCATATCGGCGCTCTGCATCATCAGTGCAAAATCTGATGTCTGCAAATACTATGTGCCAGCCCTTAGGGCAACATACCGGTGCTTTCTCGCTGGTATATGTACAGTGTTTCTGTAATAGCAAGAAATTCTTGCGTTCTTTACTGCAGTCCTGAGCAAGGCGGGTTGCCCTTTTAATATCCATGGTCGTAACACCATTCTTTACTAAATCCACAATGATTTGCTTGAATTAGTAAATACGCTTTTTGAGATCTTGATCCCGAATGAAATGTGAAATTTGTTTGACAAGGTCTCGCCAGAGAGACGCTATGGTGCTTTAGCAATGTACCAATGCTACTTGGTGAAATAGGATGTAAGCGATAAAAGAGTTCATGGAGGCCTCATTAATACGAAGACAATGTTGTTTTTTTTGCTGGGCACACTCTCGAAAAGTTTGTACAGCACCACACAAGAGATGCATATTTGGCCTCATGCGGCGCATTTTAAACTTATAAACTCGAAAGGAGTTTGGTTCAACGAAGCTATTAGAGATGATGGTACGAACATTATATCTATTAGTTCATGGAGCGCTGTTTATTTTGCTTGCAGTACGCAGACATCAGAACAACGTCGGAAGTGTCGGTCATTGACGTTTCTTCTTGGAATGCTGATTCAAATGCCTCAGAATGACGGATATTCTGTTCGAGAGATTCAAGTGCTCCGAATTTGGTCAGCATGTTTGTTTGAGGTGTATTATTCGCAATTATCATGTGAGTTGGTCTTTGATGTACATGTTGAACAGATGATGCTTACAAAAGAGACATAAGAAATTGCAGTCCAGAGCTATAGCCCGAGAGCTGACGGGGTAGTTCTGTATTGTCTCAGTCTCATCCTGTGACATAGAGGAAAGAGTGAGGCGATGAAGATTGTATGTGATCTCTGAGTGAGCAATGCCTCTATCATCTCTAGTAGATTGTCTGGATCAATGAATAATTTAGAGTGGGGGTTGACTATAGAATTCTGGGCAGAATCATCAGCAGAATTTTATAGTTGGATGTTGGTCTGAAATGTTGGGATGCCTGTCATTGTGGTGAACGCATGCCAATCTATTCGGAATTGTTTGAATTGTTGAGGGGTCATTTCAAGATGGAGTTGGGGCAGTTTGGCTGCTGGTGCTTAGCTTGCTTGAGTATTGACGGTGATTTTCTCATTTATTCGACCCCTACATATTTTAACATAGCCCTATTCTACATTTTAAGGTTCTCTTCTCACTTGCGAATGTGACAGCATAGGTTGTACTTAAGCTGACAGAGATCGCTGCCTTAAAAAAGTAATGTTCCCAACTTTAAGGATCATTACATTTTGTTCGCAGCGCTATATTGAATGCACAACTATCTGACCAGTTGAACTACAAACAAATTAACTCGATAGAACACTTAACACTCCGGTTTATCAAAAGACTGGAAAATTCTATTATGCTCAGATGGGCAAGTCCAATTTTTAGATAATGATTGGCTGCTAGTCCGTAAATGGATATCCCTCTGGAAAATTCTTACTTTAATTAAGCACTATTTACATATCAACTATTAGAGCACTTTACAACGTTAAGTGTACATTTTATTATACTACCTGGTAGTAATCTACTTCCGATTTTAGGTGTATATATGATCTATATATGATCATCGGCTGCTATGCGTTATACGGTATGATTGACGGTGAGTGATCCTAAATTCAGTTAACTTTATACGAATAGTCGAAATCTGTTTTGTTGGAGGAATTTAACAAAATACCCTAGATAACCTAGATAGTAAGGAGATATCCATCATGGATGTGGGTAGACGACTTTTTTTGAATACGACTCTGATTGTTTTGATAATTTCTGGGTTGAGACGAAGATGAAAATATTAAAAACTGATTCTTGTAATTTGTCAACTGAGGAATATATTAAAACAATTGCCCAATTATATGACCAATCAAGATAGATGAGAGCGAGACTTGATTATCGACCCTAAACAAGGAAAGTGAGCTTTATCTGTTAAGCTGACTTAAATATAGTAACCGTTTAAATCGTCAGTGTCTCTTACTTGATGGATGTACAAAGCTATGAGCAAAAAGAATAAAAGAAAATTGTCAGTCCAGGCCCACGAAAGACGAACAATATAACCTACGATGATCAAGAACATAATGGTACAGTTTACCCGTATTAATTACAGGTTCAAGATGGCCACCGAGAGGCAGAGACAGTGGCATGGGGAGATCTAGTGATGCTCATCTGATATTAGAAGAGAACTCCTTGATTGTATGTCCCAAAGACTCAAGAATAAGTCCTAGTACTGAGAGATATAATGAGAAATGGAGATAGTTTTAATATGATTGGATGCTACCTCAATTTACATGATCGGGAGTCACAGCTTTGTCGCCCCTCCCCTCCACGCTACTGTGCAGTGATAAATAAATATAGAAGTTCAATTTAGGAAATCAAGCGCACTTAAGTTATTACCGATGAATATCATCTGTATAATAAAATAAATAGTATTACTGCGCGTGCCGTGGTGGGTTGCCGTAATTGATCGAATAAGATTACACGATAATTAGGGTTAACAGATTTTGAGATAGTGAGGCAGCTCAGTAAAAAGCAGGTGGCCATGTATGACACCTAAGTAAGATGATGATGATGATTAAAGTTACTAGGAAAGGAGGACGCAACCAATCGGCCGGTGATTATCAAACCAATAAATTGATCTCCTGTATATGCTACATCTTTTGTAATTCGTCAATTCGTACACAGCATAGTATTTGTTCAAAAACTGCGGGTCGATGATTTGATTGTTTATTAATATATAATGAAATCGTTTTTGGTTTTCTATAAGGCAAGTATGCTTCAGATGTTTATAATCGGCCTCTTGCGTAGAAATATTACAGTCTTCGTAGTCAAGATCCTGTATTCCTGCGACATGATCTAATTCGTTTAACACCGAAGCGTATCTCGGACATTTTAGATCCGTTCCGGGCTATAGTAACTTATATCCCGCCACTGTAAACTCCGTAAATATGTTCTAATGCTTTCTTTTACGTTTGTGTTGTCTGTGTAATGGCGGCATGTCTGTTTCCGGTCACGTGATTAAAAAATCCCGATCTCGAGGAATTATCTCTCTTATAACTAAGTGAGATAATTATTGAGATTAAGATTTTTAATGTGGCTAGACGTGGCGTGTATTCAATGAGATTCGAAACCCGATCGTTTGGTAAGCAGTCAAAACTTATTTTCTCTACACTATTACGCTCGCTACGAAAGTAAGTGAAATTATTATTGTTTATCTATTTTTAGATTCGCACTACCAATTACCTAGAGAGCTCAATTCTTTTTACGAATAGCAATGCTACATGCTAAGTGGCAACAATTAATTCCATTACTACAGATCTCAACCCACGAGTGGAGAGCAAATGTAGCAATTCACAGACAGCTATTTCGCTGCATCACAGCTCGTAAGTGTGGTTGAAGGTTGCTAGTGTTTTGATCTGATATCTAACATTTTATATATATATATATATATATATATATATATATATATATATAATTACTATTTCATGTATCCACATAAAATTTTATAACGAGATATCATTTTTTATGTATCAATTTTCAGTATTTACTTCAATAGTGCTTGATTTTAGCATTTTAGCCTGAAGATTCCCCCCCCCCCCGGGGATGAAACGCGGGAGCCTCTGTGTAGCTTAATTGTCATACATATATTTTCATAGCTTACTATATATATATATATATATATATATATATACATGAGAGAGAGAGATAGATAGTTTTTTAGCTAATTTAAAAGAAATTCATGTGAAAAGTATTTTTCGATTTGTTTCAAAACCAATTAAATTATAGAATTTATATTTTTACAAATAAAATTTTGATTCGTCATTTCTTTTTTTTATAATAAATTTCGAAACAACATGAAACACCTACTGAAACTTCCCAGCAGAAATTCTATCAAAACACTTACAATAAGATATTACAAATCATTGTACATTAATTCTTTATATTCCGCCACTGTAAACTCCGTAAATATGTTCTAATACTTTCTTTTACGTTTGCGTTGTCTGTGCAATGGCGGCATGTCTGTTTCCGGTCACGTGATTAAATTATATATTTTAATTTCTTTTACCAGCAAAAGCTCCTGGTCACTGTTCTTATAAGTAGAACTCGTCTTATAACATAAAAGAAATGATCAGTCATGATTTAATTTGTGAAAATATAAATTCTAAAAGTAAATTAGCTCTGAAACAATTGTAACTAGGCTATTGACATTATTTAGAATTAGCTAATATAAGTCATCGTATATTAAGGTCTGTTTTTCTATGATTGCTATTGAGTTTCTATATTTCAAGTAAGAACATAGACATACAACTTTATTTTAATTTGTAAAGAAATTTATATATATATAAGAGATAGGGCGGAATAGAACGGGTGGAAGTTTGAATCAAAATGTACAACAAATACATGCATATATGTACACATGATGAAGAAAATGTCTGTTAAAAAGAAAATAGTTATCACGTGGATTTACGGCTCATTTCTATAGGTCCTGTGAAAAAGTGAGAAAAAGGGACGCATCACATTTGTTTCTGGAATCAGGTTTTACGCTTTGAATATTATCTGAACGTACGGACAAACGAGCGTAGGAAAAATCAAGAAATCTGAAAAGTAAAAATAGTTGACAAGGAGAAATAGTGTCTTCTTCCACACCAGCGAGCATTTCTCGTTGTAGCAAAACGCGAGCCAGACCAACGGCTCGGCCTGCCTTAAATGGATTAACGAAGACACTTCTCTTCTTCGTCTCCCACCAACCACCACCACCAGGCTTCCCGCTCTTTTCTCCATCACTATTTGCTACGCGTTTCCTGTCATATTTACCGCCTTTTCTGATTGATGCCATCTGACTGTTATTTGACGAGTTATTGTTTCCGCTACTGCTGCTGCGACTGGTTCTATCGTTTTTAAAGTTTCATCTCGCACCGCCGCCATTTTTATTTTTTTTTTCAAACTTTTATTGCATTTGGATTTATTTATTTTTATTTTTCGAAAATGTTTTATTTAATATTTACTTCTATGAAAATACAGAGTGACTGGTTTGTATATTTGCAATATATTTGCTGTACTTATTCAAAGTTTTGTAAATTTTTATGCACATTTTTATGAATAAGGTCTGGATGCAATCTTACGAATTTTTAGGCCTGAATGTCACTGCACATAATTCCAGAAAAAAGAGACAAATCCGTGATAAATCCTTAAACAAAACATATGGGTTTTATATATATATATATATATATATATATATATATATATATATATATATATATATATACATGCATACATCCCAACACATATTCTTTCTTTTGAATTATCTTCTATGATAGAGGATTGCTCATGTAGAGATTTACAACTATTCGTTAACGTATAAACGCTATTTCAGCAAAGATTATGTGTTTCGCTGATGGCATTTGTTAAAAATTGCTTTTAACAATCCTTTTGTAAATTGCGATATTTGCTAACTTAACTTGGCTTCTTAAAATGACGTCAAACCACGTGGACACCTTAAAACTAATCGCCATAGATAAAGCTACGTCACAGGTATACATCCTGGAATATAAACACTGACTAACTACGATTTTTTTTACTTCTATTATTTCTACATCCTGTTCAGAATTAATAGTGTAAAGCTTCACTTTTCTCAATTATAAATGTAGTGATGTTATAATGCTATGGGTAAGCTATCGCTGCGCAATTTTCGCTACTTTTTTTTAACACGAAACAGAATCTTTTTTATTTATTCAGATAAATAACCATTAACAGTTTGGTAAATTTTATACAGATTTATTTATCTATCAAATGTGACCGTAAAGAAAGGGGAAACATATATGCAAAGAAGGCTTAAGTAAAGTATCAGAAAACGTCAATGTCGATATGTAGGGGATAGAGGCCAAAACTGGAATCGCAAAAAAAAAGAAAAGAAAAACAAAAATAAACAAACAAAACTAAGAAAACAATTTTTTTTCTCAGACTGAAAAAAATTTGGATGATGTTTTGCAATTAGCAGTCAATGCAGGCGGAATAATTGCAAGGAAATAGAAAAACAAACAATTAACTTTGTGTTCTAGGCTGTCTGATGATCGCTTGGAGCGTGACACCGTTGTAATGGCTTATTAAAGCACGTAATTTATTAAAGTCCCATGAAGCTCTTCTGAAAATGCATCGAGCACTGTATATGTGCAAACGCAAAACTTTGAGCCGGTTTAAAACGCCGATACTCACACCTATCAGTATAGATAAACACACACACATTATATATATATATATATATATATATATATATATATATATATATATGTGTGTGTGTGTGTGTATATGTGATCCACAGACATCTGATTTATCGTATCACATATATGTTTGTATATTTAAGAATTATAGGCTTTACACCTGTGAGATTTAGCACTACAGAAGACCTCGTAAATGTATTTACTGAATTTCAACGTGTAAATATTTCTATAAATACGGCTATTGTCATTATTTGATTATTGATTAAGTGTTTTAAAATAGAAAAATTAGTTGGGATAAACATGTATGCCCTGCAAATATTTAGTTATAAACATCAAAATGTTGTAGTAGGGGTGAATCAGATAACTAAAATATAATTTGTTTTTTAATCTCCTGAAATATTACCCAGCCTAATAAAAAAAAAAACGGAATAAAAAAAATTGATGAATTATGAGGACGGCTTATGACATTTCAAAACGATCATGTGGTCGACCATAGGGACATATTTGTGTTTGTTATTTTTTCGGTCTCTTTTGGTCGATGTCTAGCAGGTCCATTTTCCTTCGTGACGCTTTCCGGTTGTCTTTTTGAATTAATGTTGTTCACGCATTCGTTATCCACTTCACTATGTTCATTTTGCGTATACATCTTCTTAGCTTTTGTGTTAGTTTTTCAATTAGGACCCTGTATTTAATAATCCAGGAACTATGCATTCCGTTGTGGCCAGGTGCTTCTTAAGGTCATTATGAATGTTTTTTTCCTTAATTTCGCTTTCTGTTCGTTCTTCAATTTTCGGATGATATTTATTCATTCATTTTTCAGCCACTCGCCATTCCTGTTGTGCTCTGTAAAAAGTGTAAGAAGTAAGGCCACAAAATACTTCAAGGTATTCATACGCATATCGCTCTGGCGGAAACTACTCGAAAATAGAACTTACACGACTAAATTCATGGGATTTATTGAGTTAAGTTGGGCTGGGCTTTAAATTGCACCAGTCGCATATTTTTATGTACTATTTTCTCTTGGTGTATATAGACAAGTTTGACTGAATAATTGGCTCATCAGCCAATCAGATGTCTTGACCTAAGAATATCATTTGTTTCATTTCTTACTGCGTCCATGCGAGTTGTTCGTCCCCACTTTGTAATCAGAGTTTCGAGAATCGTACAAACCGTATGTGCTGTTCGTAGCTCTTCCACCAGCGACAGGATGAAATCTACAAAGATGCGTGATGCCACTTTTTGGTAAAGATTGACCCTTAGCTGTTTGTAATTCTTTTTCAGCACTACAAAAATAAAGGGTATTTCCTGTTAACCTTCAATGTCGCCCTCTGCTTATATTATCTGTGAATCGTATGGATATTCTATGTAATTGTTTCGAATATGGAGTCAGATGGAAGTTCTAGTTCAACTAAACTTCAATTAGTTTTAAAAATATAATAGTCATACTTTACAACAGCCTACACAGATAAGTGCCGATTCCTACTAAATTCCGAGTTCAGAGGTCTAATAATCTAAACGTAGTTAGAGAACAAGAATGAGATATACTTTTTTTTCACTGAAGACGAAAAGTATAATTTTTCTTAAATAAATGATTTACGTATGCGTGTGTGTGTGCGTGTGTGTGTGCATATATGTTCCTATATGTTTTTTATATTTGAAATCTATTGCTAACAGTATACAGTATAGTATGTATTAAGCTGTTCTTCTTGATGCAATTGTTTGCGCCGATATATTGCTAAACAATCTATTATCTCGTCCGCGGGGCTGGATAAATAATACCATGAAGTAATAATGAGCTATATGTTCAGATAAAGACGAAATTGGAGATGAGTAATTTGTAAAATGTCGGCTTTCTCTGGACGTATGATTCGTTAGTTAAGTGCTTCAACACTACGTCCATCTTGGGCGAGCCTTCTTCTGGGGCACAGCTTCGAATTTTGTACGCGTCTCATTGTCACCTTGTGGTATTCTTTGTTTATATTCAGCTACGCGGACTAAATAACATATGCTTAGTAATATTATCCGCGCAAAAATAGCATTAACAAAAAAAGGCAACTTAATACATGACATACTGTATGTTTCTGATTATCTGTATTTACATATATGTATGTGTGTATGTGTGCCTGTGTGTGAGCTTGTTTCGTCACGCTCTGAGTGAGCCCTTTGACTATTCATCTCCGGTTTTTTTCTTAAACACCGCTTCTTAAATCGTTAAAGTTGAAAAGATTTCAAAGAAGTGCTTAAAAGGAAGGAAGATCTTTCAAAAGGAGAGCGGATTTGGGACAGACCCAACAAACTTACGCTGATGTCTTGATGATGTGATGAAAAGCAAGTCAGACTTACGGTGGGGGAAGGGATGGTGAGTAACTTGGAAGAAGACGGAGAAAGAGAGAGATAGTGGATAAAGACAGCGAAAAACCGTCGAATAGATCAGTTTGTCAACAAATGTAGGAGGACTTTGGAGGGGGAGGAAAATGAAGATGGGGTAGGAGGAGGAGAGAGAGCGAGAAAGAGGTGTGCGTTTATGTAAAAGTAAAGGAAAAGGATGAGACAGTCAGAGGCGACATTGTCATTTGTCGTGTCTAATCGTTAAGTCTTGACTTCAGATAAGTTTAACACATTGGGGAATGCAAAAGTATGTAGAGTGCGTGTATACACCAAGTGCTTACTAGGCATTCACCACACACATAGATAGAGAGACGCACGCATATATATTTTTATATACGTGCGTGTGCGTTACCTCCCGATATCTTATATATAAAGTAAATTATAGATTTGGTAACAAAAGGCACATTCATAAACCTGTTACTTAGTGATTTCTGCCACATATTGCTCTATGTTGTTTGAAATTAAAAAAAAACTTTTTATCGATTGTCTTGATTTTAATATTTAGTCCTGTTTCTTATTCTAATCATACATAAAAAAAGTCGGAGGTGTTCATTCTCACACTCAAATCTACCACCTACGTACACATGGAAAACATTTTGTAAGGTACGAAACTTTCGTAGCACCATTATTAGTATTTTTATATTACTATCCTGCAATTTTACGTTAAGACGTTCATACAAAACAAAGTACGCTCCCTCTCCTTACATGTTTTCGTACTGAGACACATTTTCATTGGACAACTCATAAATATTTCATACACTTGCTGCGTGTGTGTATCATGCTCACCGGAATACATGAATTAAAGAATGTTCAATAACTAACGTACTTTTTCGCTTTTTTACTGGACACAATTATACAGTAATCTAATCAAATTACCTTAAACAAAAATAATAAGTTTTCTTAAAAAGGAATACATGTCATATGTAAAGTAAAGTGACAATTTCCTTTATTCCATTGACCGGCATAGCTACATAAGGCTGCATAAAAACTGTTTCGTCATTCATTTGTTTTCGAATAAACCGAAATGTATATTTCAAATTGTTCCGTGTTATAAACATATATTTTTAATCAGATTAACCAATTTCACTATTTCCGGTCTATATTTCAGTCTTTTCTCCATTATTGAGAGGAAGTTGGCGGATTTTTTACCGTCTCATTAATATGTACTACTACCACCACCCATTACACCAGGGTAATATATTTAGTAAGATAAATAATTTCGTCTACCGACGTATGTGCATAATAGTAATAATCAATCACATTTTCTATCTTTTTCACATATGATTTACGAATTGTTTTAAAAGGGTTCACGACTAATTATTTAACTTACAGCAACCCCCTAATATTTATTAGTCGTATGCTTTCATTATTTAACTTAAAAAAATAAAGGTACACTTCAGATAAAATTTACATAAGATCAACACATAAAACAATTAGGATTATATTTATGCATACGTGTCTCTATACATTGTATTACATTACATTCAACGTTATCGTATAGAATGACCTCAAAATTTCGTACCCTGCCATCCACTACTGTAAATTGAAAGTTTTTTATAGCCTTTAGTTTTAGGACGAATTACCTATTGATGAATGGAATACAGTTGTCGTAAGCAAAAACGAGATAAAAAGTAAATTATTATTTTATTTCAGAACTTCAAACTGTCGTTTCAAACTCTTGATCGATTTAATCTAAAATTATCTGCGTAACAAAAAATTAAAAGCGCTTACTTCAAAGAATGAAAACACTAATCGAATCCTTCTATATGAACATTGATTGGACACTTTTACTATCGCCAGCCTTAAAAGCCTAGAGCGGTGAGCATTAGACTGAAGATCTAAAGATCTCTGCTTCATTCTTGTGTTTGGGATCTGAGTTTTTGTTTTACTATCAATCGAATATTTATTGAACTCTAAAATGTATTAGCTTAAAATAAAATAAATATTTACAATCTTAAATGCAATAGCGTAGTATAAAATAATTAAAAAAAACTATTTTAAGCAATTATTTTATAACGTAACCTACCAATATACATTTCGGTTTATCCGAAAACAACTAATTCATTTTTAAAAATACAACATAGATACATTGATGAGACTTGAATATTATTTATGAAATTAAATCTTAAGAAATTGAATTAGCCAGAATTTATTTCAGCTCATTCGTAAAAAAAGATTGTCGCTTTTAATATTGGCTTAATAGTTGACGAAAATAATGAATTACTTCGTGACCCTTAGATATTTAAAAGGAATTTAGAAACATTTGAATGTAACTTTAAAAATCGTATTTAAAAAAATAAAATAAAACTACCCGGCAATGCCGGGTAGAGGTAACTGGTATTTAATAAAATTCGACTAAGTTTAAACAATAGTCATTCCGTTCCGCTGTAATTCCATTATGGGTCGCTTTACCAAAATCATCATTACACAAGTCTAAAATATTAAGCAATTAAATCCACTAGAATGCATTTCTGTTTTCATAAAACAGGTCAGCCATTTTTATGTATTACTTCGTGAAATTCATTTTTCTGGTTTTAATTGCTTTGCTATTCACCATATAGTTACACATTGAAAGTTTTGGAAGCTATTTACATCGAATGATTATAGAAATAGATATTACAACAACGTTGCCTTAACTCCTACGCCTAGTAAGGACATACAGTATATAAACCATAATACTATAATTGAAATTGAATGGCTATACCAATATAATCATATTTCGATCTTAGATCTCAACGGGCTATTAAGTTATTCAACGTGAAAAAAGATCTCTAGGCTGGAATATCTGAAATAGCCGGTGAATGTCTGGCATCCGGTAGGATGCCCTATCCCCAGCAAAAACAGAAAGATAAGATAAGAAAATTTAAATTTAATATATATATATATATATATATATATATATATATATATATATTTATATATATATATATATATATATATATAGAGAGAGAGAGAGAGAGAGAGAGAAAGACAGAGAGAGAGAGGGAGGGAAATATATATATATGTGTGTGTGTAATTGTTTTAATGCTGCAAGAGGGTAGAAAATTCCTATAGGGTGCTCGATTATTGGGGCAATAGAATATTATTTATGAAGGAAATGTGCAGAATTTAGAACATTTTCAAAACTACGGTTTCGCGAGAATGAAACCCACACACGAGAAAATCGGCTAAACAGAGATAACCAACTTTTGTAAAAAAAAGACAGGAAGTTAAGCAAACAAGTTCTAACACCGGAGATATGTGGAATATTGCTTTATGAATGAAACAATTAAAACCAACTCAAACACACACACAAATAATTACAATTACGTATCTGTATGAAACTATAACATCTTTAGCAGGTATAATTTATTTTATTTCATTTTTTTAAACTTATCTATAAATTTTGAATTTAATTAATTTTAAAAAAAGAAGTTATGAGAGAATTAGAGCTTATAAAACATACGCCTGCACAAATACACTCTTCACTAGTTCTCAAGGTTGCATGTTCTTTGGACGCCTTGATGGACTGATGATCGCACATGCAACACGCTCGTTGCGGGAAACGGACGGTTTCGGTCATCGTCTAATGACCGTATGAATTCATGTAATATATATATATATATATATATATATATATATATATATATATATATATATATATATATATATATATATATATACAGGGTGGGCAAAAATAAGGGTCCTATTTTTAAAAATTCATAACTTTTTTATTTATTGATTTTTTTTTTTTTTTTTTAGAATAAGTAAAGGACCCCTTCCGAAGCAAGCATGAGCCGTATTAGCCCTAAGGAACGTACCCTCATTTAGAAAACATTATTTTTGCTTAAAAAACTCAAAACAGTGTAAAAAACAATACTTTAGTTTTTGTAAGTTTTAAGAAGTGTTTTTCGGCTAAAATTTGTTTTGTTTATTTCAAAAAATCTCGGAAGGGTCAGTCTACACACACATAAAGTTTGGTGAGTTTAACTTTTATTTTGTGGAAGTTATTCAAATTCAAGTTATTCAAATTTAAAGATAGGACCCTTATTTTGGCCCACCCTGTATATATATATATATATATATATATATATATATATATATATATATATATATATATATATATATATATATATATATATATATATACATATATATATATATAAATAATTGGGCTCTATTTTTTAAATTGAGAAATCTGGCTGGTTTTCTGCCTTTCTGAAAATAGATTTAGGACTTTAGGGATTGTTTTTTTTCTCGAGTCTTGAATATATTTTTATAATACTCACTATATTTATATATAAGAAAAATAAAAATGTAAAGGAGGTTATCTTATCTCTTTCTCATATATATATATATATATATATATATATATATATATATATATATATATATATATATATTCATAAAACATGCAGGCATACATACATGTTTATTTGCAGATACATATATAGACAAACGAACGTAAAATGCAAAATCCAACATATACACACATACATAAATATATAGATACAGGCACTCATAATTATAATATTACTAATAATAGCAATACGAATTATATATCAACATACACAAAAATACCGTATATGTCAGTGTAGTCGGGTCTAATTCCTATAATATAATAAGCCCGAATATATTTGACATAATTGATATGCAATATCGCTCACGTATCTCTGGCAAATGTCGATTGATCTTAATTTATTTTAATTATTACATAGAGATATACTGCTCTATACCTGCAATTGACAATAATTTATGATCTATCATTTAATAAATTAGATTTATCGTTAAACTTAATAATTACTAACTTCCCAATTCCAATTTTCAATAGGAAACACGGCGTAGACAGAGATCTACAAGTTGATGAATGCTTAAGGAGTTTCCAAAATGAATGCGATGAGACTAATTATTGTTATATTTCAAATTATTGAAAACTAACTTTGATTTGCCATTCTATTTTAAAATGTACTGCTCGTACAACAGCTAATTGGATAATCTTAGGGTTTTAGACAAAATTATGACACTATATGATTAGTTAGATATTTTGTAATGAATGATATTCATTAGGTAAAGAATAGTTGTTATATTTTATTATTTCCATGTTTCGAACTGTTATCATCATTTGGGTTGGTGGCATCTTAATAAAATTTCGGTTGTTGTACTCTCCGACCTTCTTAATGTATATTCTGCCGTGGTTAGAATATTATCATATAAAATGCAATATCAGCATAAGTGTAATACTATCGGCGTACGGGGGATGCTAAGCCCCGGACGGTGATGGGAACTGATTCATGAGAAGGGTGGGCCCTCGGAGGTAAGGTTGGTTGAAAGACAATGATAGGAAATGATTCATCAACGCACATAAAAGCGGGAGTTTTTATCGTTCAGAGACAAGGGCTTGTCAATGACTGAGACTGTACGTTAGTTTACAGGACAGTTGAGGAGTTGGCGATTCGGAGAGAAGACATGTAATTTGGGGTCAACCTCGGGCGAGAGCGGATCAGGGCGAATCGAACCGAGAAAACGATGAGACATCTATCAACGGACAACGTTTGGGAGACCTCTTTTCGCGCTGACTATATCATACGCATCCCGAGCTCAATTAAGTCATACAAACAATTTGTCTCGTGCTGTTTTATCATAGTGCGACCACGAGGGAGATCACCGGGTTACAATTGCAACCACGAGGGAGATCATTGAGCTACATAAGTAACTTGTAATATGAAACATTAGGTGTATAAAAATCATCCGAGATTGTTCTACAATATACATAGTATATTGGTGTGAGTTCAATCCTTTCTGAAGAAACTTCAGAAAAAAATGACTGATGCTAGATATCTAAAAGTCATCGGAGGCAGAATGAATGCAGTCTACTCCAGTTCATGCTAAATTCCCCGACTGTTACCGGCGACGACAAAAGGCAACACAAGACCGTTGAGTATAAAGGCCGAAACATTGGAAACGTGACAATAACCAAGATGGAGACAGCGGTCCGAAACATGCAAATAATATAAATAGATAAACATTCTTGCAAGAACCACATGACTTGTTATTTTATCATCTTTTTCAAAGATTTAATTATTTTTCATTTTTTTAGATGAGAATACAAGAAAATCCAAAATGCACCTTTATTGTATGATCCTGAAAGCATATTCGAACACTTTCTGAATGCACAATCCTTCCATATTGTTCGGTGCAACTCTTTAGACTGTCAGCAAAGGAAACACTACATCGCTTCTGCTCTGCCAGCGCTGTGAAATCCTGTCACAATGTCTTTTACTGGGAAATTCTTTCTTGAATAATCTTGATGATATCATTTCGAAACCCAAAACGTTTTAGACATTCGGAATTGGGAATCCGAGAAAAATAAAACTATCAACCTTTTCAACATTGTTTTACATGATTTTGATGTCACAATTGAATTCATCAGTCATTAGTTTTTCATTTTACTGCATTCATTTTAAGTCTGGTCTATCCGTAAAAGAAAGCTTCTTGCAACATAAAAGTATGATGCTCCACCAACTGCCAACTTCACCTCTTTCTTTCTGCACTTCACTCTGTTCACTGAGCCATACGTCTCTTCAATCCAAAGAGTACAGTTCTTATACTGATCAATCCACCACCTATGCAAATTGACTGACAACCAGAGCCATCTAGCGGTTAGAGGCTCCAAACAGCCAATTTGCAAAGGGGGTAACTCAATTGGTGACTAAACCACATGGCCCCTTGATCTTCAAGATCAATAATTCGTTTTATAATCCGCCATCCACGTCGGCCGTCTTCGTTCGCGTTGCGACCTTTGTACGGGGACTTCAACAACCTCTTCATCTGAGGAAACTCTCCGTATATCTAATATGTGATGAGACACTTCATTAACTGACACATTGTTTTCAGATAGTACATCTTCCTCTTCCCCAGCGAGTTGTACATCTGACGTTGGATGGTTTCAACCACACCGTGATTTTCGCTTGCCAATGTTCCACTTTCTCCTTCATTGCTAGTGAATCTCGCCATTCATACGTGAAGACAGATCGATGTGGCACTGGCGTTTTATCTTGGCCATGTTATACCAAAAGACCGCTTCTTGGAGCAAAATGTGGCTTCTTGCTACCACAGCTTTTATAGTTCGATGGTGTCTCTCTATGATTTCATTGCCGCTTGGGCTGTACGCTGATCTAAAATATTGCCTAACACCCCACTTCTCACATAGCTCTCTCTCTAGACCCCCGAGCGGAAGGACATCCTGTTGTCCATTAGGACCTCTACTACAGACCCCCTCTCCATGAACACCTCCTCAACAACTCCCTTTATCTCTTCTGCTGTTTCAGTTCTAATTTATCGCCATATTGCTAATCTCCCAGGTCCACAGTCCATCATAGTTAAATACAGTTCATGGCTGTAATGCGTGATATCAATGGCCAGTCACCTCCAATTGACTGTTACATGCAGATCTCCATTTTCAGGCCTGGATGGCGCAAGGTTAATGGGCTGACACTCCCTACAGTGTTTAACTACATCCTGAACATCTTCCATTCCGATGTTTGGATTCACTTTTCTTGCCAAATATAACGTCCTTTTCTTACCAAAATGATGCATATTATGCAGGTGCTTCATTTCATCTACTATACAGCACATCGGAGCCACATCTTTCGTCTCTCATAGCCAAACCTTCTTCACTTTGGTCAGCACGTCTGCCTTGTTTTTCTGTGATGGAACCAATGTGATGGTTACTTTCAGTTCGAATTCTTTGATCTAGTCTCAAAGTGCCCGTAGTCGACGCTTGATAAGCATCTCAGCTGCTCCTTTTGTCCTGATCTGTTTATCTCCCGACACTTCTGACTTAATCCACGATGTCACTTTTGCCGAGTCCGTTCTAATGTTAATTGCTTGTAGCCCCCATTTCAAAGCCAGGTTTATGCCCTTTATTGTTGTTTCGAGCTCCAAAACATTGATGTGGGCGCTATCATTCTTCTTTCGTAGCCAGGAAGCATCTTCAACAGTTACCCCTTCTATTTCCAACAATGCTCCTAATGCAATGCTGCTAGCCTGGTTCCATATCACCCCTTCTGAACCCCCTTTAACGTGCCATTCTCCCTTTACAGGGTTCACCTTTTTTACTTCCATGATCACTTTCTTCATTATGTGCAAGACCTCTGGGTCAATTTCATCCTCCAATCGGTCCATACCGGTCTGCCTTTTAATAAAGCTGCATGCAATTCGCAGCCATCCGACTATGGAATAATGACCAACCAACTTCCCGCACACAGAGAAAAGTTCTAGCTTGGTTAAGCCGTCCGTGACTTCAGGGATTTCGTTCCCTCTTCCAAACATCAACTTTCCTGCCTTATTCCGCTGTAATTTCAATCCAAGAGCCATTCCATTTTCTAATGACTCCGATAGCTTAGCTGTCAGTCCATATGTTTTGACATGGTCTCTCACTCTTTCCGCAGTCACCTCTGTCTCGTCAACCAGTACATCATCGATATAAGAACAGCTGGCTCTTTTCACTACATCATCTTTGGACAACACGGTCTTAAGCACTGCCGTCATAATTTTTGGTGCAGAATTCAGTCAAAATCCTAGTTTGGTCCAGCAATAAATATGATCTTTTTATTCAACCAATTAATACCGCCATAACTTCTTGTCCACATTGATTTGAAGGTAGGCCGATTTTAAGTCCACGATTTTGGTTGCTCGCTCTCTTTTCCTCCACTCCCTCATGACATTTTCACATACGCCGATTCCATCTTTAGTGTGGCAGGACACGTGCTTGTTACACTCTTGAAAGTCTGATACTGGCTTGACTTTTTTCTTGGTAGGCTGCACGACTGCCATAAGTGGCAGAATTCCTTCAACCTTCCCTGACCATGGTATTAAAATTATTTCGTCGATCCACCTCTCAATTACTTTCTCAAACTGCGGTCGTATCTCTCCTTTTAGCGTGCTTTCGTAGCAGCTAACCCTATTTGTCAGCACAGGCAGTCCCGCGGTCCATTGCCACTCTACTGTTCACTTGTCACCATCAAAATTGGCTTGAAAGTCCTCACCTTCAATATTGATATTCTGCTTGCCGAACTTCACCTCGCCTTTAGCAATTGTAGCTCCTCCCAGTCGGTCACATCAATCCTCCGAACGAGCACAAGTATTCAGAGTCGTAGCGGTATATTTCTTACTATAATCTCAGCATCAGTCTGCCCACAACACTTCTCTTCTCTGCTATCTACTGCTCTAATATTGCTGGATCCATTCCAAAGGTTGGCGACATTTGTCGTGACAAGTGTAGTTGTACAGCCGGTATCTTTTTCCGTTGACAGTAACCACTATCTGTGGCAGTAAACTCTCACATGCCTTTTCAGAAGTAAGGGGGTGACTACACCCATATACTCGTTTCCCTGAAGTGAAGGGAAATTCCTACTAATGTGCCACAACCTGGCCACACCGGAAACAGGTAACACCCGGCCTTGGTTAACTACAGTCTCTCATCAGGTGGGACCCTTGACATCTAAAGCATTTCCCAATAAATTTACGTCTCCTCACTATCTGCTCTTCTTCACCAGGCTTGTTTGCGGTGGAGGTTGCAATTGCCCCCAGTTCACTAGGACGTTTCGCCAGCACCCTGGCATGCCTCAAGCTGCAAAAGATTGATGACGTACGACATGGATCCCAAAGTATTTGGAGGGGAATGCGCTAGCAGTCTATTTGGAAATGGGAGAGGCGAACTAGGTCGATGCCGATAAGATTGAAACAAGATTGAAGACTTCATTTTCGGAGAGTGCTCAGAAGAGTAACCTGGACCGGAGAATCGGTGGACGTGTATGCGGCAGAAAAAAGGCGACTAGCAGTATTGGCCGGATACACGGGACAGAGTGTTGAGAAGATGGTTTAAAAGGCTCTCGTGTGTGATTTTCTTGCCCGCATCTCGATGGAACTACAACGTATAACTGACATTGAAACCATGTTTTTTTGCATATTCGAAATTCAGTTGTTTGCACATTTCCCGGTGTACTTCTTTCCCCACGCTGTCATGTCTGTTCTTGTATTCCTTTTGGGCTAGCTTGCTGCATTCACTTATTATATGATTTATCGTTTCGTCTCTTTGTCCACACAATCGGCATTTGCTGTTTTCCTGGGTTTTATCTATCTTTGCTTTAATAAAGTTTGTCCTAATCGCATAGTTCTGTGCAGCCGTCAGCAGAGATTCCGTTTCTCTGTTCAAGTGTCCTTTTCTTAGCCATGCCCAGCTGTTCTCATTGGCTTCATCGCTTGTGAGTCTTATAAAGCGTCCATGTAGTCGTTTTTCTTCCCACTTTTCCTTTCTTGTCTTTTTGTTTCTGGTTTCAGTGCTTCCGGAGTTGTTTGTTGGGCTGGTGTCTCTTGCCGTGGTGATCAGTCTTTCCGTGTTCTGGGTTACATATTTCTCCAGCTCTTTTTTGGTGTCTTCCACACAGTCTTCTATACTTACTAGTCCTCTACCTCCTTCATTTTTTTTCCTGTAGAGTTTGTCCGTATCGTCTTTTGGGTGCAATGCATTGTGCATAGTCATTAGTTTTCTAGTCCTCTGGTCAAGGTGCCTGAGTTCTTCTTTGGTCCAGCCTATGAATGGTCCAGAGTATCTTATTAGTGATACAGCCCATGTGTTTATCCCTTTTACTAGGTTTCTGCTATATAGTTTAGTTTCTAAGAGTTTCCTTGTTCTTCGTAGATATTCTTTTCCAATCTTCTCTTTCATTTCTGTATATTTGATTGTGTCTGCTTCCAGAACTCCCAGGTATTTATAACTACTTGTTCTCCTAGCGCCCTCATCTCCTCTTGGTTGGGGAGTTTTATACCTTCTGTCGTCTCCAGTTTTCCTCTTTTAATCTCTAGCAGTGCACATTTTTCTATTCCAAACTCCATTTGGATATCCTGGCTGAATATCCTGGTTGTATTTATCAGCTTTTCCAGTTCTTTTTTGTTTTTTGCAAACAGTTTAAGGTCATCCATGTACATCAGGTTGTTTATTCTTTGTTCTGTATCCGTAAACCTGTATCCGGCATCACACTTTCTGAGTATGTAGTTGAGTGGCATCATGGCTATTATAAACAATAGTGGTGATAGAGAGTCTCCTTGAAAAATGCCTCTCTGTATTTTTATCTCAGACAGGTGTTGTCCTCCGGCTGTCAGTTTTAGTCTCCATGTTTCCATTGCTTTCTGGATGAGATTAATAATCCTGCCTGGTATCTTGTATATTTTTAAGCATTCAATTATCCATGTTTGGGGGATTCTGTCGTAGGCTTTCTTGTAGTCAATCCATGCCATGGTTATGGTCTTTTGTTTGCTCTTCACCTCCTTCAGGGTCTTTTGATCAACGTATAGTAGATCATGTGCCCCTCTTTGTCCTTTCCAGTATCCTTTTTGTTCCTCGGGGAGCAGTCCACGTTTGCCCAGGGATTGGTAGATTTGTTCTCTCAGTTGTGCAGTGAGAACTTTTCACATTATTGGTAGACATGTTATCGGGTCTTTTTGTATTAATGTTATTATTATTATTATTATTATTATTATTATTATTATTATTATTCTTGCATATAACTTACATCAACATTCGAAGGTATAATCAGAACGATATTGTTTTACTACACTAAACTTGACGTGCATTCGTTTCAATCTTGATGTGATTTCGTTTGTATGCATGGTGCAGAGTTGTTAGAACGAGAATAAGAGCGGGTGACGAAAAAGTAGATTTCTAAATAAAAAGAGGAGTGGCATCTCAAACGCCGTATGTACACACGCGAACTAGTATATATGACACAAATAAAAGCACCGTTGGGTCACCACTGAGCTCAGGTTAGATCATTTGAATAAGAAAAGGTAAGTTTGAAAAGCCAGTTAAATTAAAAAAATTAAAAAGTGACATCCAAAATTAGTCCCTTTCTGTTTCTATCTCTCTTTCTCCCTTTTTATTCCAGCTATGGGTTAAACGGCATGGATACTTGTTGCATGCACAAATAAAAACACACAAACAAACAGAGGGAGACAGATGTATGAAATAAGAACGGGATGGGGGGGTCATACAACACACAGTGAGAGAGTGACATTAATAGACAAAAAGTTATTAAGAAATTGGTAATTTGATGAATAAATATTTAAATTATAGTTAATTAGAATATTTAAAATGCTTTTTTTTCAAAGCTATATATTTATTATAATGTGTCAGTATATATAAAAGTCAGTCTTAAGTTATACAAATCATATAAACCCCCCAAAATCTTAATATTGTGGCATTTTTCTCAACGACGCCTAACAATTCATTATCGATTGATTTTGTTAATGTTTCCTTAATTTAATAGGTTAAATTTCCGATATCGATAGTTTAAAGTACTTCATTTAGGTCTGCTTTGCAGCCATATTGTTTGGGGCATTCATATAATTCCATCTTCACAACTAATCATAGATTTTCGATAGTAAATTGAAGTTAAACATTCCATTATCTTTTCTCCTGTGAACCTTTTACACTAAAACATTCAACATATACACGCTAAAACATTCATCATACACATGAAGATGGGAAATTGTCGTGCATTCATGCATATTTCACTTTGGAACTCAGAGGCTGGCACTTGCACAATTCAAAGGAAAACGTTCAATAAAATCGTAATAGATAGCGTTGCTCACTTTAACTCCTTCAACGACTTTGATTGGTCCAATAATGGTTTAGTCCACAATTCCAATCAATAAAATCAAGCTGCAATCGGCCACAGGCACGACTGCATCGGATAAAATCGATCTGTTGTCCCATCCATCAAGTCTATAGAGTGTGGACGTTACTTTAGATAAGTCAATTTTCATATAATTCCTGGCCCAATTTTGACGTTTTAAAATATTTGCTTTACCGAAAGGAGTTTACATAAGAACTCTCTTGATATATCCGAGTTTGTGAAGTATTCTTCATTTGCCATTCTTGAATTCTTCAATCTATGCCTGTTCAAAGATCTGAGTACTGGTCAAACGTGATT
This sequence comes from Sepiola atlantica, assembly GCA_963556195.1. Taxonomy (NCBI): domain Eukaryota; kingdom Metazoa; phylum Mollusca; class Cephalopoda; order Sepiida; family Sepiolidae; genus Sepiola; species Sepiola atlantica. The sequence goes on from OY744524.1 coordinate 43,109,999, forward strand.
GTTTCACTATAGCACCCTTTTTTACGCTCAAACCGAGGAAGTCAGTTCTTATAATATTGTTTTTTGTTTCTAGTTCTCAACTTAGTTATGTTCTAACAGCTTTATTTATCGACCGATGGTGTTTGTGAAATTCTTCTGATGTTTCTAATGTACACATTTCCTTACTCAATAACTTTAATATTTTCTCTTGTAAGTAGTTGGGAGATGATTTTAATAACTTATGTTTAAACATATATAATGGACACACTTTTATAAATGGTTGTAGTAAATGTCAGGGGCTTAATCTAATGTTAATTTAACCTGGTTAATAACTGCCATTCATCTTTCATCTTTTATAAATTCGAAATAGAAAAAAACAAACAATTAAAGATGACTAGTCATGCAGTTAAAAATTTCCCAGAAAGTCAAGATGCACTTATTTAAATTTAACTACTATTGGTTCAAAACGTTTTGAGTCATGTAATTTTCATAATAGATTTGGGCGAACTAATATATATATATATATATATATATATATATATATATATATAATATTTGTTATTGTTTATTATCTATGCGCGTATACGTTTCGTCCTTAATAATCGGGACTCATCAGCATAAAGATATGACTATTCACTACCGGTCATGCGATTCGAAACCCCGGATCACGAGTATTTTGCAACTCAAATCCGACGCCTTAACCACTCGGCCATCGTTGAACAGCGAATAAACACGTGATAATTTTAACACATTATACGGCGGCTTGACGTCATAGAGCGTTTTACTTTTTAATGAAAAGAAACGATGCTTTTAAAGCTAGCGACGTCATGCTGTATATATATATATATATATATATATATATATATATATATATATATATATATATATCTTCTATATAAAATTGAATGTTTGTGTGTGTGTGCCCTATAGAAAAAATGTAAGAGAATATACATAACACATAAAAGTGTATTCTTATGTAAAATTTACAGTGTAAGTTGATGGGCGTATTCCCGTATCTATAAACCCACGCCTTAGGGGTCCATGGAGCAGATTTCAGAAGGGGGGGCGTCCTTTTTAGTTATTTTTCATTATATTTTATAGTAATTTGAAATTGCTGAGTCATATTGTAATTTAATTACGTAATACTTTGAGATAACTTTTAATTTTATTTAATGTTACTTAGCGTCGATTCTATTTACATGGAGGAAGTAAGAAACTACGCCAAGGTCCGCCACTATCCGCCACCCCCGCCACTCTGTACGTACACAAATACATGTACATTTTATAATATCTTATATAAGAAAAGTATTCGGTGTTGTCCTGCAAATAATACCTCAAGTTCATAAACAATTCATGGTTTTTAATGAAGTTTATTTGTTTAGAGGATAGCTAAGGAAGAGCGATAACTCACGTTTAAAAACACAATTTAGGTTTTTAAAACAAGGTTAGAGAATATACATAACACATAAATGTGTATTCTTATGTAAAATTCACAGAGTAAGATGATGGGAGTATTCCCGAATCTATGAACCCACCCCTTAGGGGTCCATGAGGCATATTTCATCGAGGGGGGAGGGCTTTTCAGTTATTTTTCATCATATAGTAATTTTAAATTGCTGAGTCACATTGCAATTTAATTACGTAATACTTTGAGATAACTTTAAATTTCATTGAACGTTTCTTAGCATCAATTATATTTACATGAAGGGGGGTAAGAAACTATTGAAGGTCCGCCACTAGCCGCCACTGCCAGCCACTCTGTACGTGTACAAATACATGTACATGTACATTTTATAATATCTTATATAAGAACAGTATTTTATTTAACGTTTCTTAGCGCCAGGGACGCGCCTCTAAATTTTTAATTCTTTGGTATTGTTTTTTAAATAAGCGACACACGCTAATCAAATTATTGCTACGATTTTACGAAAAAAAATTAATGAAAATTACAATATGGCCGCCAGCGATTAAGTCATTGCATTCAAGTTCGATTTAAAAGTCTTTAAAAAATAAAATATAATTTTATGCCGGGATCAAAAATACAATGTTAGAATAATTAATAACTTTCATCTTTGTTTGTTTACATAACATATTTCTTTGAGAAAATCCACAGTTACATAAAATACATATTTACTTAAGAGAATTTACGTGAATTAAATTTTTATTAGTTTTTAACACATTTAAACAAGAGAAGAATCATATGGAGAAAAAGGGAAATAGAGGGTTGAAGGAGGGAGGGAAATAATAAGGACCAGGGAAAGAGAGACGACTAGAGAAAGAAGAGAGATTGAAGTTTTTATATAAAGATGTTACACCCACTCTTTAATTCTTACTATTTTGTTTTTTATCGCCCCGGGCAACGCCGGGTAGCCCTGCTAGTATATATATATATATATATATATATATATATATATATATATATATATATATATATATATATATCAGTAGAATAAAATAAATCTTAGCATCAATAAATTTAGCACCAATAAATACTATTGTGTACATATGTTTTAGAATTCTTGTTTTTAATAATTACTTCATCAGCAAAAACAATTATTTATAAACTGGTTACAGGTAAAGTTAGCAATGGGATTGTAAAATGATCACAATCACGTAAACAAAAATACCCAATAAAATCCAAAAACCTTTTTTCTTTGTTAAATATTTTTTTCTATTTTTGTAGTAAGGCATACAAATGAACTTTTAATGGCAAAATATAATAATTGACTTCAAGAGTCCAAATGTCACCTGCAGTATTCACTAGTATGATAGAGATTTTGAATGCTTCATTTTATTATATTTACATATTTGAATGATCCTCAAGTGTCAATATATATATATATATATATATATATATATATATATATATATATATATATATATATACGTGTGTGTGTATATACACACATACACACAAAGAATTCTCAAAATTAACGCTATTAATTTTAAAAAAACATTGAATTCTCCTTTAAAATGTATTCACCTCTTCGTTTCAGATAGTAACAGTAATCCTTAATAGTTTCTGTTGGCAAAGTTCCAAATAGACTTACTTGTAAAATTTTATTTTGAAAATAAAGTCTATTTTATGCATTTCAAAAGATTGGAATGAGTAAAAATACTTTATTTTGATAGACGTTTTACACGAGTTAATAAACATGTTCCTTACTAACTTAACAAAACACGGTCTAGACAAATAATTATATATATATATATATATATATATATATATATGTATATATATATATATATATATATGAATGTTATATGCGTAATATATCAGTGTGCTAAGGAAGGTGCATATACATAAGTTTATATATATATTTCTAACATAGGTAAGTATATATATACGCCAATATATGCATACATAGATGTATACTCGCATATATATATTATATATATATATATATATATATATATATATATATATATATATATATATATACATTTAATATTAGTGTATTTCTAAGAATCAAAAGCAAAACAGAACAGAATAAGTAAAAAAAGAAGACGAAAAAGAAAAAAAAAATTGGAAACATTGTTCACACATTTCGTGTTGTGCGTCCGTTTGTAATCCGCGAAATCCATTGAAGATCACTGAAAGCCTCGACTTAAGTACAAAGTGACTGCGTCAACGTCGCTCTCCGTTTGAAACTATCAGCGACTCTTTGACGCGTAAAGTTGTCCGTTATAGTTGAGCCGTTGAGGGTGGTGTTTTTTATTGAGACGTTCCGACGGTTACTTTTTGGCGCTGTTTGTAGAGAGAAGAGGGTTAGGGTTGGAGGAAGAGAAGCGAGGTGAAGACAGGAGGCTGTGGAGAAAGAGCAAACGAAGAGAGGGAGAAACACTTGAAAGGGGAAAACAAACATATGTAGGGGAGGAGTGTTTTGGGAGAAGAGACACGTCACAGATGTGCATGTTTTCGGACCAAGAGGCCAATATTTATCTTCCGGTAAAATCCCAAATCAAGCGCTTTAAAATCGACGGAAGAACCACTTTGTATATGAGCTCTTCGAGAGAGTGAATAAGCAGAGAAAGGGACACGCACACACACACACACACATATATATATATATATATATATATATATATATATATATATATATATACATTTACTCTTCTATTACCACTGCAATGCGTGTTGGCCGCAACGGTTCACGCTTCAAATACGGAGTCAAGAATGACATTCGTATTGGGGTTTGAATCGTCGACCCACAGGTATTGTCTTCTCCCATACTGATACTTGCAGGTTTGGCATGAAACACATGTGTATATGGGTCAATTGGAAAATAATATTTATTTATAAATAATTGTGTGTATATATATATATATATATATATATGAAGCAATCCAACAAAAGATATAAGCGTCAACTAATATCTTATAATTAGTGAAACATCTTAAGGATGCTTTGCATGAACTTTGAATTCTAATAAAATTTGATTGACACCTTATTTTATTACTTCATTTTATATTATAATATATATATATATATATATATATATATATATATATACACTTGTTTTATTTTACTTCAGTCGAAGTTCTTAGAAAACAAGGGCCTCCTTCCTATGGCTAACACTCGATATCTATATGAGATACATGAATCAAGGGAGGCGCGAGAGCGCTCTATCCCTTAATAGACCTCACGAATGGCCTATGCTGGAAATGTCATTTCTTTGATCAATTATAACTCAAAAACCAATAAACCAAATTAGTTTAAACTTTGCACAAAATTTTTATTTGATTGTTTTTATAAGTGTGTAGAATTTCAGCATCATTAGTCAAGGCAACCCAGATATCCAGAAAGTTCAATCATGAAATCATGTTGTACGTACGTACGTACGTATGTGCCACCCTGTATCTTATCAACTATTTGATGGATTCAGCTGATTTTTGGCAAAGATATAGAGGTTCTAGGGTCTAGTTGATGGCATTTTAATTTCAGTTTACCATATACTTTAGTTTTCCAGAAAATTTATAAAAAAAACTTAAAATTACTAGTCTACATACAGTTTATTCTGTATCCCATCAACTTTTTGATGGATTCAGCTGATTTTTGGCAGAGATAGAGGTTCTAGGCTCTAGTTGATGGCTTTCTAATTTCAGTTTACTAATATACCGGGGTTTCTCAGAAATTTTCAACAAACCTTAAAAAATGACTAGTCCACATACACTTTCTTCTACATCTCATCAGCTATTTGATTAATTCAGCTGTGTTATGGCACAGATAGGATATATTTTGTTTTCCTTTGTACACTGAATATTTTATTGTTTACTATTGTGAATAACTTTATTGTATTTCTCCCTGCTCCAAAAATGTTTTATTTATTTATTTATTTATTTCAAATTAAATATTTTTGCATTGTGCCCTTGTCAATATTCAAACACACTGACTGTAAAATGATTGAATCACCATTTATTCTTTGCAATGAATACATGGTAAAGTTTGAAAAAAATTGTTCTAGTTTGAATTGTATCATGAGTAAATATACACTCATCATAATTTTTAAAAAATTACCTGTGAATATTGGAAAAAACATTGATTAGTACAAACTACCAACTATATCAGTTATCAGAAGGTATTGTATTGAGGCATAGCCTTTAGAAAAGTAGTCACATTCCATGAAAAATGCCAGTATACTTAAATCATATGCCCTTAATAGGGTTAAGATGAAAATTCATATACACTAAATGTACAAAAGCAAGGAAATTCCCAAATTTTTACACTTTTATTGTCATTAAGGGTATGCGAGCACAACAGGGCTATGTATTTTACTGGTAGGAATTTTTCTTCAGCGCACCTCACACACTTCATCCACTTATGCATAGAGATTTATACTGTAGTCATGTGATAATGAAATGGTTTGGTTAATATGTAGTCATACCATTAATGACAATAAAACTGTAAAAATTTAGGAATTTCCTTGCTTTTGTACATTTAGTGTATATGAATTTTCATCTTAACCCTATTAAGGGCATATGATTTCAGTATACTGGCATTTTCCATGGAATATTTCATTAAAGTTCTCCTTTACCTGTCAAACGTTAAGTTAGTAAAAAAGTTACGAACATTAATTTTCCTCTCACCAATTGATCAGTTAACTATGTTATAGTATATTTCATTGTGGTCTCTTGGTCTTACCGGATTCCAGGACAAGAATTCATCTCGTCTGGTTGAGTATCCAGCTAAGTGCTGTTACTTGAGGTCACATTACTTGGAGAAAATGCACCAATCCTTCGTATGAACACGTGTATAGTGGCGTCGAGGGGATCTTATTTGAGCTTCGAATACTATGTTATTTTGAATATTTGGTCATGGTTTACTTGTAGGGTGGAATATTCTCATGTCAGGTTGTCCTGCCAAACCTTTGTACACAGAGGCCGAATAACACTCGAGTATGGTTTCTAGTAGGTAATTCAAACTATATATTTATATCTGTGTGTGTGGGGTGTATCAAAAAGACGTATACAGATTTTGGATTTTTGTAAAGTAGGTGTTTGTTAACATTAATTTTAATAATATATTAGAAGTTAAAAAACATCATTATTGCATTGTTACTTCATGTTCTAAAAATGACAATTCATTTGGTTCAAGCACTGCTGACAACACGAAGCATACGTCACGAAATAATTCTGGCTGGTATAGGCGAGCATTCGATTCGGCTTCGTATAGTAGCGCTTCCCTCATTATTCCAGTAAAAGTGAATAACCTTGAAAGTGTTCTATCAAAACAATATTTGTATTATTGTCTAATTTTACCATTCCAAAAAGTATGTATACATCTTTTTGAGACACCTTTATATATATATATATATATATATATATATATATATATATATATATATATATATATATTAGTCTAAAGAAGCTTAACGTTATTTAAAAAGAAAAAAAAGGAAAATGCAGTTTAAATTCCCAGAGAAACTTACTAAATCTGAAATATTGCAGACTGAACATTCATTGGAAAATTCATTAAAAAAATATAATAGTAAGTAAATAAAATAAAAAAAGGGGATTTAGTATCTAACAGTGAAACAAAAACAGGAGACCTTAACGTAAGTGTCTAATATTAACACGGGGATCATCAGCTGTTTACCATGTAACTGTTTCGGAGATATATATATATATATATATATATATATATATATATATATATATATATATATTTGTTGAATATAAGAGACAACTCGTGTCTAGATATCTTTTTGTAGATCCTTTCAATAGTCCAAATCAGGATCTTAGTTTCGGAGGGGAATTGGCTGATGAATTTGCCATAGTTTAGATTTGTCTCCTAAGTACTTTCGGACTCATCTGGGTCCATCTTCGGGGGAATGAGGTTAAACATGTATAGACCATGTGTTAGTAACTATTAAACTAGTTTATCGTAACCAGTTCCATCAGAACAATAAAATAGATTAACAGGTTCTAAGAAATATTATTAATAAGATCGTATTCCTTACTGACCCAAATAAAAAAAAAATGATCATTTTCTACAATAAAGTAAAAACCACTAACCTTATTATCACAAATAATTCTTCCCGACTCGATTAGAGTTTTAGATGAGACAAACCTTGTTTATGAGTTTAAATGTCTTTTGGGAGACTGTGTCTCCGACAACCAACAAAAAAACATATACATATGTTTGACTACCACGACGTTGTCGAGAAGATTGACGATGCATTTGTCCGATACTAGCGCCATAGCCCAACACTTAACGAACGACTACTCCTGCCCCCGATCGGCATTCAGAAAACTCTAAGTAGAACATACCAAAATCTTAGAATTTAATACTAACAAACAAAACCTCCATATATCAGAAGCCCTATATATATATATATATAAAAACTAATTAATAGAATTAACTTTAATATCAGTAATAATATTCTAAAATGTTTATAGCTCCAATATAGTTTCGTACTTAATACATAATTCCCGCCAAAAACCTTCTATAAATACTAACACATGGTCTATACCTGATTAACCTCATTCCCCCGAAGATGGACCCAGATGGATCCGAAAGTACTTGGGAGACAAATCCAAACTATGGCAAATTCATCAGCCAATTCCCCTCCGAAACTAAGATCCTGATTCGGACTATTGAAAGGATCTACCAAAGGATATCTAGACACGAGTTGTCTCTTATATTCAACAATACCTGCCTGCAAGAGAAGATGCTGCCTAGATACACACACACACACACACACACACATATATATATATATATATATATATATATATATAAAATAAAGTAAAGTAAAGTTGTCTGTATGTGTGTCGAGACATCACAGTTAAACCGTTGATCGAAAAGCCAAAATCAACAGATTTTAAATTAACACTTTCAACCCGATGTTCTTCTCGATGCCAGAAGTTCTTGAACATTTTCAACCAATGATTCAAAATAAAAATTACATTAAAATAACATTAGAAACAACATGCTCATTATAATCTGAAATAATACACACATAAACACAAACAATGTCAAGATTGTTTCGTTACTCAAGTCATCGCACGTATTTGACCTCTTGTTTTTTATGTGGGACTTTTTTATGTTTCTTTCTTTATTTTATACACTAGTACTATATTAGATCTATGCGAAGAGGTAGAGCCGATTTTTAATTTTGTATCCTTACGCTGAACTTCCATACTATGTAAGTAGGTTAAAATATATATATATATATATATATATATATATATATATATACATTTTATCAGGGTAAATTTGGATAAGGCGTTAGCCTTCAGTTTCAATATTTTAGGTCATCTTCAAGGTTCGAATCTCAAACTAGAAGATTGATTTTTTCCATAAACATGAAAGCCGATGTTGGCGCGGACTTAAGCTAGTATATATATATATATATATATATATATATATATATATATATATATATATATATATATATATATATATATATACACACATATATATATATATATATATACACACACATATATATATATATATATACACACACATATATATATATATATATATATATATATATATATATATATATATACACACACATATATATATATATATATATATACACACACATATATATATATATATATATATATATATATGACTGTCCCCTTCTGAATATAGACACATCCTAGTTAATAATACTAAAATAATACACTACGATACCAACATCAAAATATTAAATTTCTTGAAGCCCTTGACGTGAAAACTAAATACTCCATAATAATGTGAATTACGAAACTAGTCACACATTTTTAAGTGTCTAGCGCAGTAACTAACATTACAACATTTTTAGCCGTTAAGCAATCATACTTTTGAATTTTGCACGCGCATAGAAGGTAATCCCGTTCGCATACAAACTCAATATTATAGACGTTCACTTTAAAGTCGTACACTACAAGCTGTTAAAAATTGTCAGTAAATACATTAGTATAGACACTAAGACTAACACCGCCTGATGACGATTTGATGAATCAAATCGAAAGTACTCGCGAAAAAGAAAAGAAAAATAGGAGAAACCCACGGAACTTGCATACGTCAATTTGACTATTCAGAAAATTGAAAAACACTTCGTGTTATTTAAGAATCTCTGCCTAAATATAAATACACACAATATATAATATACATACGTTATATATATATATATATATATATATATATATATATAAAGGGTTGAGATCAACAAAATTTGAACCGAGAATTTGTTCCTAAAATGAAAAAAAAACAGATTATATGGCGTACGATCGTTTCCGAGACAATTTGACAATATTTTATTCGGTCTTACTGTTCTCAATACTTCAAATCTTCTTCATCAGCACTCTTTATAACTTTGTTATTAAATTTAAATATAAATAGAATATTCTGTATTTTTTAACGACTTATATATCAATGTTAATTAGTTTTATGCAATTGAATTTCAAGTCATTCAACGATTAGTAATTACATATTTCATTTAGATTTAAACATCACATTTATTGAATCATATTGATCAATTAAAACATATCTTATAGAAAGTTTTAATAGAAGTTTAATGTAGTTTTAATATTAATTTGTTATTAATTTAGCATCATATTTCATGGAAAAGTACAGTGTATTTTTATTCGTGCAATTGTCAATTATCCTGACTTCACTTAACTTTGTTGAATTGTTCGACTTTTATTGTAAGTGACCATTTTAAAAAGCTATTGTAGAATACTCGCGACATTGTTTCTTTTTGTAATTTAATTTACTTGGATATTCAGTCTATCCGTAACCGAAACTACGCCGGCGCCGTCGTCAAAATACTTCCAATTTGTTTAACGTAATATTCGCCAGAATTTTTTTATTTGTTAAAAAGGGCCGGATGTTTAATCATTTATCTTTTTGAGTTATTCATATAATTAAAATTTATAATTTCTATTTTTATAAAGTTAGATATGTATATATACATGTGTATGTACGCGATTCCTCCTAAACTAAGTAACTGATCATAATGAATTTTGGAACACAGATGCTATGCGTAAAGGGTGCAAATATGGACTATATTTAGTTTGTTAGTTTTATGCAAAGTGAGCAAATAGGGGAACGACTCTTCGTGAAAATTCAGATATAACTCCGATTTTTGTGAAATGTTAACGATAGATATTAGACATCAATTAACAAATACTCCCCAAAATCTAGGTTGCCTTGGAATATTGTAAAAAGTTTCTTAAAGGGGATAGAGCCATAATATAGGCAAAACCTCCAATTTGAAATTAAATAATTCAGATTTCCATTGAATTTTATCCATAGTGATGAGAACCCAATTGAGCAGGAGTCTTTGAATTTGAATTTCTTCGTGACATTTTAGACATTTTCTAGAATCAAAATCATGTAATAGATTTTGATCAAAATTGGAATAAGGATTCTATACATAAGGTTTAGTATTATATCTTGATTTTTATCTTTGTAAGATCATGTTCGAGGAATTAATGTTACCCTTATTCGGACGGGTATTCTTTTACTTCTATATTAAATTTATATAGAATTAGAAATTCTATTAAGTCTAAACTCTCAATAGAATGTGATATTTTTTAGATGATATAAAAAGTTTTTTTTTATTTACTACTGTTTCGAAACAAAATACTTGCTAAGACCCTCTAATGGGGGCTTAACTGTACAACATGAAAACCTTTCTTAATCCATAACTTTAGCCGTGTAGTCTCTATTTTCACAAAGTTTGACCATATTTTTTTTAAAATGTAAAGCAGTTCGGGGTCCAATCTGGTGCGTTCATTTGGTGACCCAAGAGTATCTCAGTATTATGCACCTCTTATTTGATGTGCATTGTAACAATTATCTATTTTTAGAAACGTTATGATATTTAATGATCATTTTTTAAACATCTTCCGCAATGTAATTGCTGAAACACAGTTTGATCTCTTTAATAACAATAGTATCAGTCAACCCAAGCCTCGTCAAAGACAACCAGTCTGCGTGCCATTTCATGGTTTTCTTAAGGACATACAGTAATGAAGCCCAAACACTCTACCACCAGTAATTTTCTTTTTCTGAAACAACATCTTGGGCAGTAGTGAAGCCATGATCAGAATCACCGACTTACTTCCGGCAACTCTGCAGCCACCGTTGACCAATGGTTAAGTTCATCAACCAACTGCAGATACCATTTGAACGACGTTAGTTTTTGCAAGGGAAATGGTCCTTCAACACACAGCACCTAGTATCCCCAAAATGGTCACCCCTCTGGTACTGACCAGACTTCACGTCGCTTAACTTCGGCGATCTAAGTGAAACTGGCGTATCAACGTGGTTATACTATATACTAAATAGTAAAGCTGTCTGAGAGATAACAAGTTTTGATTGATAAAAGACGTTGCGTCAGACTTAATAGAGAGAGGTTACTTTTGAAACAGTTAGTTACGTGAATCGGCGAGACGCAGGTCAAGCAGCTGATGACCGTAGAATAGGTTCATTTTTCATAGCCACATAGAAAGGTAACCAAGTGTGAAAAATGTTAGGAATTCGTCATCTGAGATTAAAGCATCAGAATGTTTTACTGTATTACGCATATCATGTTTTACCTGCAATGCTCTCTACGACTACTTGTTTCATATGGAAATATTTCGTTTATCTCTAAGAAATTACTGATGAAAAAAGTTCAATCTGTTTTGTAGAGTAAATGCGACCTTTGGAAATCTGGATTGTATACCGTATTGAAATATGGAATTGGAGGATGAGCCTACATTTGAATCACGTGATTTCCCAACCAAGACATAAGGTGTACATAGATATACATACATCAGTTAGATATTTTAAATTAACTTGTAAGTCAAATATCTCAAAGCTATTAAATGTTCAGATAGAACCTTTTTAATTTCGGGTAAAGGACACGGGACTAAGCCGTCTGTGGATGCTGTAAAATTAATATATTAATATTCAACGTCGCTCATCGTCATCTATTCATTCATGAAATCCAGCCTCTAAAAAGAACGAAATAAAAAATGCGACCGAGTTATGGTTAAACACGTGACGTTGAGATAAAGCATCTGTAACTATCATAGAGAAATAAATATCCACTAAGTAGTCAAAATTCGTCATCTTGTTTAATTGCCTGTCAACAAGTCAATTACAAATGAAGAACAATATTATGTGAAATAAAAGCAAAAAATAATTTATACTATAATTTGTGTCTCTGTCCGTCTGTCTGTCTTTATCTGCCCCTCTCTCTCTCTCTCTCTCTCTCTCTCTCTCTCTCTCTCTCTCTCTCAGAATGCAATTAAAAAGCAAATTCCTATATTAAAACCAAACAACTTTTCTAGAGTAACATTTTACGTTAAATCAAAAAGTAGTATTTGTTTTTCATTTTACTATAATATCGCGAGATTTTATTCGCGCTGGGCATCTATACACAGTAAAAAGGATATTTACTCAATATAGTTTGTATATAACTTAAAAATAGGAAAACATACAATTAAAAAGTATAAGAATGACAATGGAAACAAATATTTTCAGGGATAGGAGCAGAAGTACAAAGTGATATTCATTCATCCAAGGGAAATTTATATAGTGTGTAATTGTAATCAGGATAAGAGGACTAATTAGTTTGGATATCGTTACCATGTTTCCTTAAATGATCAACACTCAGGTGATATGCATGGTAAAAAGATGGCAAAACAGAGAGATACCAATTTAAGCAAGACAGACAAAGATGTTCGTTGGAATTGATGCTGAGAGATGGCGAGCAAGGCCGTCGCCTTTATAACGATATCGCAAACTGTCAGACTACGAGATTGATGCCCGATTCTCGCCTTGAACGAAGGTACAAAGGCGTATACTTAAGTGCTAGTCACAAATATTGACAGTTATTATCACTTGATGGGAATAATTACTTGGCCATGCGAAAAGGGCAATTATTCATATCTTATCTCCTACAATGCAATACGCCATGTCAGCACACACGCGCACAATACACAGACGCGACGCGCACTACACGCGCATCGTTGTTGATTTCTTTGCCCTGAAAGGGTGCGTGCGGGGCTAGAGTTTATATTGAAGAAACGCTTGCCTAAACAGCAACCGAACTTGATTCAGTCCGGTAGCAAGGATGGACACCAAGACTCCCGTAAACAATGCTGGCATGAGCGGTCAATGACTGCTGTTATCTCGGAGTTTTCCTTCTACACTAGTTATGTTACACACGCTTGAAAATATTGTCCATCGTATTATTTCACCCGTTGTTAAGTGCAAGTGTTAGCGAAAGTGGTTTTTCAGCCATTTCTACTTAAAAATCTACGGCACTTGATTGTTTCAACGTAACATAGTCGCAACATACAACAACACACAGATACACAGACACACACATATATGATAGCATAAAAATACTTTCTCGAACTCTAAACAGAGCCGAATCAAGGCAGCTGATCTTGCACACACAAAAGGGTTGATATCTTTTCAGAAAGAGATTTATAACAATAATAAATATTTTAAACAAATAAAACTAAAAGCCTATTTTAATCATATATATACTAGAAAGAATGTGACCTGTTACGCCACCCACTGCGCTCACGTTAGACTGTTTGAATCAATATAACGTGAGTTTAAAAAGCCAGTGAAATTTGAAAATATCCAAAAGACTAAATCGCAAATTAGTCTCTTACTGTTCGATATACATCCCCATCTCCCCCTTACTGTCCTGCTATAAATTAATTACTACTTTTCGTAATATTCCTTATTGTTAATCATAAACTATTCTAATCTTAAATCTTATGGTTAGTTTTATTAGCTTTGACTGTAATAAAGAAGGGTGTTGAGGGAGGGAGGGAAAGAGAGTGTATAAAATAAGAGCGGGGAATAATAACATATTAGTAGTGACTTATCGACTACATCGCAAATTATGGCTAAGTAAAACGATTAAAATGGTTTAAAAATCATGCATCAGTCCTAAAATCATGGAATATTTAAGCTTGCTTTTCTTGTGATTATAATACATATGAAACAAGTTTTAGGGAGACAAACGTAAATTAACAAAACTTTGGTATAATATATTTACACACACACACATACACATATATATATATATAACATAAACTATAATAACACGAAATCACATAATTGTCGATGCAATAATTTATTTCAACCTTGCGGTTTTTTCAAGCATCACTCAGACAGTTAGATTTTTCAGACTGATAGAAAATTGAATTTCCCTACGACAATTCAAACACAACCAGAGAGAGGGGTGGTAGCAACCAATTTGATACATCTTTTATAGAGAGGGGGAAATTTAAAACTTATATTTAACTATGGCGGTCGAAGGGGAGGGATCTTTAAGTTAATCAACTAAAAACTGCCGTGTCAAAATTATGAGACATACGACTTGACGATATCATACATATAGACAACTTTACTCACGCGCATTACACAAAACTAAATACGCACACATCCTATGCGCACGCACATACATAATCTCACTCGCACATTACTATAACTAAGCATAATCACATACACAACTTTTATTCATACATCTCTAGCCGAGACGAAATGCGTCCGGCGAAACTCGTGTTCTCAAACTCGGTAGGAGAAAAGAAAGTAAGAAACAAGAGAAGAAATAGACAAACCGCGTGTCATAGATTCCCAGTCCGTCTAGATTCCAAGAACGAGAATCTAATTGAAATAAAATTATACGCACATACATATATGTATACATACAAATCCATACGCACACACACATACATATATATACGCATATTACATATACAGATATTACATATATATAACATACATACATATATATATATATATATATTACATACATATATATATATAACATACATATATATATATATTACATACATATATATATATATATAACATACATATATATATATATTACATACATATATATATATATTACATACATATATATATATATAACATACATATATATATATATTACATACATATATATATATATATTACATACATATATATATATTACATACATATATATATATTACATACATATATATATATATTACATACATATATATATATTACATACATATATATATATATATATATTACATACATATATATATATATATATATATTACATACATATATATATATATATTACATACATATATATATATATATATTACATACATATATATATATATATATATTACATACATATATATATATATATATTACATACATATATATATATATATATATTACATACATATATATATATATATATATTACATACATATATATATATATATTACATACATATATATATATATATATTACATACATATATATATATTACATACATATATATATATATATTACATACATATATATATATATATATATATATTACATACATATATATATATATATATATTACATACATATATATATATATATTACATACATATATATATATATATTACATACATATATATATATATTACATACATATATATATATATTACATACATATATATATATATATTACATACATATATATATATATATTACATACATATATATATATATATTACATACATATATATATATATTACATACATATATATATATATTACATACATATATATATATATATTACATACATATATATATATATATATTACATACATATATATATATATCACATACATATATATATATATTACATACAGATATATATATATATATATTACATACATATATATATATATATATTACATACATATATATATATATATATTACATACATATATATATATATATATTACATACATATATATATATATTACATACATATATATATATATTACATACATATATATATATATTACATACAGATATATTACATACATATATATATATATATATTACATACAGACATATATATATATATATATATATTACATACATATATATATATATATATATATATTACATACATATATATATATTACATACATATATATATATATTACATACATATATATATATTACATACATATATATATATTACATACATATATATATATTACATATATATATATATATTACATATATATATATATATATATATATATATATTACATACATATATATATATATTACATACATATATATATATATATATATATTACATACATATATATATATATATATATTACATACATATATATATATTACATACATATATATATATTACATGCACATATATATATTACACACATATATATATATATATATTACGCACATATATATATTACACACATATATATATTACAAATATATATATATTATAAATATATATATATTACAAATATATATATATACTAGCGGGGCTACCCGGCGTTGCTCGGGGTCATAAAAACATATAATTGAGGAGAAATCGCGTGTGTAACATCTTTATATTCAAACTTCTATTCCCCCCCCTCTCCTCTATAGCCGTCTATTTATCTTTCTACCTTTCTCTTCCCTGGTCGCCCCATTTCACCGCTTCTTTTTAATTTTGCCTTTTGGGAAGGATGCTTCTTCCCCACCATTTCTCCTACGTTGCCCAGGGCAATAGTATGACATATTTCTATAAAAAGTACCACCTCTATCTGCGCTTTCTATATAGGTACTTATCTCCGCTCCGGTATTCATACTATATACGTATGTATCGCCACTGTGGTGTGCAGACTATATACGTACCTATCGTCGCCCCAGTGCACATACTATATACGTACCTATTGCCGCCCCGGTGCATATACTATATAAGTACCCATTGCTGCCCCGGTATGCATGCTATATACGTACCTATCGCTGTCCCGGTGTAAATGCAACATACGTACCTATTGCTGCCCCGGTGCAATGCTACATATGTTCCTATCGCAGCCCCAGTACTTTCAAAATCGAGAACGCCTCCTGAGCACTACTGAAATCACGTATCCTCCCTCCTTTTTATCTGCAAAATAGTCCAAATTGGAACGAAGATGGCGTTAAAATATTTTCCATCTAGGATATTGAGCACTTTTCTCCCGGACAACGCCGAGTACTTTGAAAATAAAGGAGGCCTTATGAGCACTACTGAAATAACTCTTATCGATTCCCCCATCCTTTTCAGCGTAGATGCTGTTAAAATATTATCCAAACCTATCACTACAGTAGCTCTATCTAGGACATTGAGCACTTTTATCCCGGACAACGCCGAGTACTTTGTAAATCAAGGAGTTCTCCTGAGCACTACTGAAATCACTTAGGTATTCTCCCTCCTTTTCATCTGCAAAATAGTACAAAGGAGAACGAAGATGACGTGTAAATATTTTTCAAACCTATCACTACAGTAGCTCTATATAAGATATTGAGCATTTTTCTCCCGGACAGCGCCGAGTAATTTTAAAATCTAGGAGGTCTCCTGGGCACTACTGAAATCACTCTTATTGATTCCCTAATCCTTTTCAGCTAGATGCTGTTAAAATATTATCCAAACCTATCACTACAGTAGCTCTATCTAAGACATTGAGCACTTTTCCCCACGGACAACCCAGAGTACTTTCAAAATCAAGGACGCCTCCTGAGCACTACTGAACTCATTTAGGTATCCTCCCTCCTTTTCATCTGCAAAATAGTCCAAAGGAGAACGAAGATGGCGTTAAAATATTTTCCAAACCTATCAGTACAGTAGCTCTATCTAGGATATTGAGCACTTTTCTCCCGGACAACGCCGAGTACTTTGAAAATCAAGGAGGCCTCCTGAGCACTACTGAAATCACTTACGTATCCTCCCTCCTTTTCATCTCCAAAATAGTCCTAAGGGGTACGAAGATGGCGTTAAAATATTTTCCAAACCTATCAATACAGTAGCTCTATCTAGGATATTGAGCACTTTTCTCCCGGACAACGATGACTTCTTTGAAAATCAAGGAGTCCTCCTGAGCACTTCTGAAATCCCCCTTATCGATTCTCCCATCCTTTTCAGCATAGATTGTTAAAATATTATCCAAACCTATCACTACAGTAGCTCTATCTAGGACATTGAGCATTTTTCTCCCGGACAACGCCGAGTACTTTAAAAATTAAGGAGGCCTTATGAGCACTACTGAAATAACTCTTATCGATTCCCCCATCTTTTTAAGCGTAACTGCTGTTAGAATATTATCCAAAATTATCACTACAGTAGCTCTATCTAGGATGTTGAGCACTTTTATCCCAGACAACGCCTAGTACTGTGAAAATATAGGACGCCTCCTGAGCACTACTGAAATCACTTAAGTATCCACCCTTCTTTTGATCTGCAAAATAGTCCAAAGGGGAACGAAGATTGCGTTAAAATATTTTCCAAACTATAACTACAGTAGCTTTATAGGATATTGAGCACTTTTCTCCCGGACAACGCCGACTACTTTGAAAATCAAGGAGGCCTCATGAGCACTACTGAAATAACTCTTATCGATTACCCCATCATTTTCAGCGTAGATGCTGTTAAAATATTATCCAAACCTATCACTACAGTAGCTCTATCTAGGACATTGAGAACTTTTCTCCCTGACAACGCCGAGTACTTTTAAAATCAAGGAGGCCTCCTTAGCACTACTGAAATTACTCTTATCGATTCCCCCATTCTTTACACACATATATATATATATTACATATATATATATTACACACATATATATATATATTACATATATATATATTACATACATATATATATATATATATCCTGCAACCTGTGCGTGATCTATACACGACGCACTGCATCCCTGATTCCTATCGGTTTACTGAAGTTCTACGTGGGTTAGATCCGGATTCTGAGACATCATTTATGTGCTCTTTTGATGTCTCTAGTCTCTTTACTAATGTACCTTTAGATGAGACTATAACTATTTGTGCCGACGCTCTCTATGAAGGTTGCCTGACTGCCCCTTGTTTCTTCTAAGGAGATCTTCATAGAATTGATACTTTTATGTACTAAATCAGTCGAGTTCAGCTTCAATAATATTATGTATAGTCAGGTCGACGGGGTCTCAATGGGTAGTCCATTGGCCCCCACTTTAGCTGATATCTTCGTCGGATATTACGAATCCGTTTTATTTAGGTCTGTAAATATGCCCACTACTTATGTTAGATATGTGGATGACACTTTTGCGATGTTTTCTTCGCAGAGTGGAGCACTTGCATTCTTTCATAAGTTAAATTCTATTCATGAGGCTCTAAAGTTTACGATGGAAAGTGAAAAGGATAATTGTCTTCCCTTCTTGGATGTTCTTGTTGAACGTTCAAGGGGTGGCTTTCTCACTTCCATCTACAGG
>OY744524.1:43134759-43142259 GCA_963556195.1 Sepiola atlantica
TAAAGGTGATAGGACGCCGTAAATTCTCACTTTAATAGGAAAAGAAAACATAAAAGACACTATATATTTAACAATATATAAACTATGCTTCTTAAGACGTAAAAAATAACTGACTATTTTAATAAACAAAACGATGAGTTACAGTAATCTGAAATTAGTTAGTTTGTGTTATTAATTTTCTAAGATGATTATATATGTGTGCGTGTGCGTGTGTGCGCGTGCGTGCGTGCGGTTACTGACTGAATATGCGTGCATATGTGGATTAAATGATGTGAGAAAGCATTGTTTTCAATAATTGTTACTTACCTGAAATTAAGAAAGGAAGAACAAGCGATTTCTTCAGATTCGTCTGCTTTTAGATTTTCACCTAGTTTGAACCGAACTCAATACATTGGTGAAATATCACCGGGCATAGTGTTGGTAATCATTTCTTTACACAAGGCGCGCATGGTGGTTATAAATAAGATCTTGACACGTCAGTTGATATTCGGTATTTTCTAATTGTCCCTAAATGTGACATGCCTCATAAAATATGCCTTACGAGATCCAAACACATCGATGGAACTAACTCTCTCATTAACTTATTTACCTATTTAGTTCGTTAAATGTTGTTAATATGCAACGACTAAGCAAAAGAAACGCAACGGGAACAGGTGGTGGCTAAGGGGGCGGTAAGGTTGGGAGTTGTTCGCTATTCACCGAGTCGACATGCCTTCATGGCAGTAAAATCAAACAGTTGCCAGCCGAAACTGACTGTCGGCTGTTATGCAGAGTGACATTTGATCTACAATGGCGTATGACAGTGATTTACGCAAACCAAACGGAAACGATCACCCAGGGCGCCTACGCCGAAACGACGGGTTAGCGAGAATCACTGGCTCTTATACAGTGGCCGTCATGACGCAATCTCTTAAAGACGTTTGAATTAGGATGGGAAATGAGGGAAGGGGGAAGTAAAGAGAGGAGGGTGAGGGAGATGGGGAAGAGAAAGGAGATTAAATCGAAGAGAGAGAGAGTGGGAGAGGGAGTGGGGTGGATGAGAAGTAGGAAATGTTGTCCAGGTGTAAGAATTAATGACGTAATATTAGTGCGGCAACCCGTCCTCTCCTATATGCCCCAACGTCAACCCACTCCACCCGGCGATGAATTAGATGCGAGGGCTGACGGGATCGCGCTAAATCATAGCAGCCTAGTATTCAACTCGGGTTCGGCGAAGCTGCGTCGCTATAAACTAGCGAAATGCGGTCGGCTTTGGCCAACAAAAGGTCATTATCGAATGGCTAATAAGTTGTAAAGTTGTCAAGCAGATCCTTACACCTTGCTATCAATAATCAGAAATGATGGCTGCATTGTGAAGGAAACACTGCATGCTGCACCTTAAACACCATTTTCTCATTGCACGCTAACCACAAGACGGAATACCAATACTTAAAGGACTATCAGATGTTTTAATTATCATCAATATTTCCAGATTTCGTGGTCATTTCATTTATCCTCCCACGAAAGTTATTGGTATTATAGGATTTACTACTTAAGTAATGCTAGTTTTAAATTTTCTTCAAATATATACATACTCTTGGGATTATGTTTCGGAATTTTTTTAAAATGGGAATTGGTAATTTGTATTATTTGGATTATTCGGACTACTGTTTTCATCTTGCGTGCTATTATCACAACGTTTCAGCTGAGTAACCTTCTTCAGGTGCATCTTGTCAAACTCAGGAATTTTTATGTCGAACTCAAGAATCTGTACGAAATTTCTAACCGAACCCTTTATTTAATTCATAAGGGTATCTTGCCCTCGCTCCGTCAGAGATGAGCGGGTAGAAATCTTAAGTAATTTGGAATTGTATTGTTAGTATAACCAGCACTGGGGATTTAACTTTCAACTTTCAAAAGACCGTCGCGTAGTAATTATATCTATTTTGCCACAGGTCCCTGTGGAACGAGAGCAAGGTACCACCGTGGATTAAATAAAGCGTTCCGTTCGAAATTCCGTACAGATTCCCGAGTTTGACATAAATTTTCTCAAATTGGACAAATTTAGTTATTTTCTTTTGTATAATATCACTAAACTGGCGTATGTTGTATGCCAATAATATAATACAAACATTAATGCTATTATTGGATTCCTCCTAAATTTTTACTCAAGATAAGTTGTCTTCGATAATGGTATTTTATCCTCATACGGAGGCAGACAAAGAGACAGACATACACACCACAAATATAGTAGATATATTTTCTTGGGAACATGGCAACTTAGAATGCTAGATCCTCTAGCAAGTTAATCGCTTATAATAATATGCCTACGAAATGATCATACCTACCATATTTCAAGTTCCTATGTCTAATAACCTACATTAGTTAGCGAACACAGAAACAGACATACGTACACACGTGAATCATATTAGAGATCGATATGATTATCGCTAGAAATGAACAATTCTTCAGAATTTCAGCTCTTTATTAGTACTCCATTATTATTACTGGCAACGATATCCTCTATCCCGTCACACATTTTTGCTAGTCTTGGGGTAGTGGTCTCATAACGAACAAACATATACTGAACTACCCCTACCCCTCTCAAAAGATGAGGTAATGCCTGGGAGGATAGTCTCTTGACAACAAAACATACTGAACTCCTCACCAAAAGAGAATCTAATGCATGTAAATGTGGTATCATAACAGAGCAAATATTACATTACCCTCCTGAATTAAGCATTGTAACATAGTACATTAGTCTGAAATAGTATAGTAAACTAAATAGTACAATAGTACGGTTTTAGACATACATATACCAAATCTCCATTAGAAATAGATTACGTCCACACAGGTTTTAATCGTTTGTCTTTTTGTTAGTTATTGGGTTGATATTGAACAAGATTACACAGAAACTATAGATTAGATTTCTACAAAACTTGGTAAAATGATTGATATTCAAACAGAATATATTTTATTACTATTTGTTGCAGATCCGAATAAAAATGTAGATCGAACATGTTATTTTAGTCATCAATTTTTCACTTTTTAGATATTGCGAGATATGGCATGTTTAGAAATATTCGGCAATTTTTTTATTAAATAATAAAGCGATCCTGTTGAGAAACAATAAACACATATTTAGAGTGCGTGTACGCTTTGATGCGGATCCAAGTCCTGGATATATATATACACACACATATATATATATAAATTCTTTGTAATATAGCAGGAAAAATACCAGCAGAGTGCTCGATTAATGTCGAATTAAAATAAAAAAATTAAGAGCGCAATATTTATTTTGGCACAGAAAAAAATAGTACAACATTCGTACCGTCGGTTTCAAGCACTGAAGGACTAGTCATCCGGCTCTCTTCAGCTTCTGCTGCCATCTGTTTCGGAAATGTGAAGTCACGTGTCACTTTCGGTTTGACGCGTTCTTTGCTTAGAGTGTTACGTATATTTGTTTAAATTTAGTGTAAGGAAGGTTTAAAAAACAAACATACATAACACTCTAATCAAATAAGCGTTAAGCTAATTTGTTTGGCTACTCATTTTCCCCGCGTCGGATTAATACATTCGCTGTAATGATCAATAACCAGTTAGTATGAAACTCGCTTATTTTCTTATCACTATTAAAAAATGACCAATAACCGGTTGGTATGAAACTCGCTTATTTTCTTATCACTATTAAAAAATAACCAATAACCGGTTGGTATGAAACTCGCTTATTTTCTTATCACTATTAAAAAATTTCTACAAACAGAATATATTTCCAAGAACTTGTCACATCTAGAACACATTACTGTAAGACTGCTTCCTTGCAGAGTACAGCAATACATTATTTTAAATCCTCTTATAATTATATTAATCATTCAACTGACAATTCACTCACCTCATTGATCTTTACCTCCGAGTGGCTTTTGACCTTGATAAGTGGTGACTCATTAATTAGGTAAAAAAGGTATAAGTAAAAGCATATAAAATACAATTGTTGTAGAGAGCTAAACTCACGTCTTCTGTTCGATGATAACAGAATCAGATATCCCTCTTTCTCCCATAGATCACATAGCACACCAACCCCAGTTTCTTTTCAGACCGACCTCGCATAAACAAATACCTTCCACTACATTAAAAAAAGGTTTGGATTTTCTTGGAGACGTTATATATAGGTTGACGTCATTTCCAGTGTAGACCATTGTCATGACCTTTCTTATTTTCGGATTGTTTTAAAGAAATCTATTATTATTTTTGTTGCCATTTATATAATTCGTTATTATAACAAGTATTGTTGCTTCTGTTTATGTTAGTGGCTCTTGAATCCATTTGCTGTCGTTATGTGCGGTTTATTTATATAGCATGGCATAAATATATGCGGCCCTTTGACGAGCCATTAAATATTGCAGCCTTTCCTTCGTGGTTTCCTTGATCTTTTCAATATTTCTCTCTTGGTTCGACGCGCATCAATGGCGTATAACGTCCCATTGAATATGAAGAGCATTCATAATATATCGCTGCGAAAAGGATGGGTGAGATCTGAACGCGCCTGTTGCTACACGCATTCAGAAAACATGGTCATCTCTCGCCGCAACAGATCATACTGGTATCGACGCGGAAAATTAAGGATGAACAACCAGGCATTATAATCGTGGTGAGATTTAACATTAAAAATACTGACACTTTGATAATGGAAAACAGAGAGAAGGCAGAGAAAAATGATATTTTGTAAATGATAATTCAAAAATGATATGTTGAAATTATATTTGGAAAATTATATTTTTTAAATTAAAAAAATGTCCAGATTGTTACAAGATGTCATGCAAATTTATGAACTTCGGTTTGTTGCATCAAAACCGGCAAAATAACACGACGCTGGTGACATAGCGTTACACACGACTTAGCAGTCATATGCTTTTGAAATTAAGTATAGATATCATTTACTAAGTACATAACGTTAATTTACTAAAATATTTCTCTGCATACTGAAGATACGATCTATCATGTCTGTTTTACTAATTAGTCACCACTCATCAAGGCTAAAAGCTACTCAAGGATTATGGTTACTGGAATAGATAGATTGTCAGTTGAATGAAAACAAGCCGCGCGTGCGTGCCCCCCTCTGTATGTGACTCGATGTGACGAGTGTAAAATGCAATAAATTTGGGCATTTTGGGGCATTTTTTACCCTCCTTTGACACCCTGGGGGCGCGAACCAGAATGTTTCTGAGGTCAAGGATGCTCATTTTATATCCAGAATAATTGTCTCTACATTTTGGCCAAGTTTCAGAAAAATTGAATTGATGCATCAAACGTTATGGGAGAAAAGGGTATTTTTTGCCATTTTGGGGGCTTTTGATCCCCTGGGGGTGCGAACCAGATGTTTTTCAAGGTCAGCGATACTTATTTTCTATTAGGAACAATTGCCTCCACATTTTGGTCAAGTTTCAGAGAAATTGAATGGATGGATGAAAAGTTATGGGGCAAAACATGTAATGTTTTGCCATTTCGGGGCCTTTTGACCCCCTGGGTGGGGAGCTAACCAGATTTTTTTTTAAAAATCGGAGAATGTCACTTTCTAACCTGACCAAAGTTACAACTTCATGCAAAATTTCAGAGAAATTCAATGGATGGTTGCGGAGAAAAATCCGGACGGAAATGCCTCAAAACATAGGTCCCCCGATTTTATAAATTGGGGGACCAAAAATATTATGAGAGGATAGAAAATGATGGTTGGTATGAACATCATTTTATTCCTTATTAAGTGTGTTTATAACAAGTATTTGTTGACATTGAATTTGAAAACAACAATGTTATAGCTCATAGTGAAGCAATCCTGTGGTATGGTTTTCACGTGTACGAAGTTGTTGGAAATACATTTTTCATTAAAATTCTGCTTAATGTTAGGCACAGGGTGGAAGAAAAGAACATTTATTTGTAAGTTGTTATTAGAAGACGAATTGTTACTGCGAATGTCTTACACGGAGAAACCCAAGATTGACTGCGTCCAAGACGACATGTTCCTCAATACATTGTATAGTTAAGTTATTCATCTGTAAGTTTAGGAATGTACGTTATAAAGCCATCTTATCAGTTGTTTGCCCCTTTTTTGCGCCCTTTAACCATACTTTCTAGTCATTCTGATTGTTGATCGTTGTGTGTGTCCGTGCAATCCAATCATTTCAATTTAACCACACATCGAATAAAGGCGCGAGTTTCCTCTTTACTAAAAGATCATTTAGTCTAATGTGGACTTATCCTTACAAGCAATTAGTTTGTTATGAAATTATCTATAACTTTGGACGTTTCTTCATCTCTCTTGTACAATATCCCAGTCTAATAAAACCTAAACGAGCAGTGGCAAGGGATTATATGTATAATTTAATCATAGTCTTGCTTTTTCGCACTGTTCTTCCCTCAACCCCTTCTTATTGATACACATTTTTTAAATCTAAAATTTGTGTTTGTGTCGCTTATTAATATTCCACGCGTACACCCCTATTGTCACTACTGGTTTAGTATTATAAGGCTGATTTAACGCTCGGAAAAGATGGATAACAGATATAAATTCGGAGTAAGCACGACCAGCGGTTTCTGGAAATGAATAAAGGTCCTTGTGTATTCCTGCTCCCAGCCCTGAACCCACTATTACCCTTTTCATTTCTATTTTTTACCTCCTAAAATAAACTAGAACATCTGCCTTGACTGCTACTGGGTGTCCGAAGCGTACACAGGCTTCATCCTATCATTGTTCAGTCCTTTAATGAAAAATGAATACCACAATTGGATTCCTGGTAACATTTTAGCCGATAAAAGTTGTGGCCGGATCTTAGAATAGGGCTTTGTTTTCAAGGTCGATTGAAAGGCAGAGACAGCTCATTTATATTATATTTAAGTCCACCCGTAAATGCTTGTAAAGTTATTAGTTTTAAATATAGTTTTGAATTTTGATGTTAGATCGCCCTGTAGTTTGGGAGAGATAGAACAAAACAAATATATTCATAGATGATGTGGAGTGAAGTAGTGCGAGCTTAACAGATTTAGTCCGATTTTCATGACTACATACTGACTGTAAAATCGCTTGTTTTAATGTAACAAAATGCAAAGATTATTTACTGACATTTGGATATGTCGGTTGATTTTAGAAAATCCTTATTTTTTGCATATTTACCTCACTTTAGGGTGTTGTGTTAATTTAAAAATTTTATCTATTGGTAGGTGAGTCATAAATAATGTGATGTCTATTAGATATCTTACTCGGTGATGTTATAAATAATGCGATGATTATTAGATATCTTGCTCGGTGATGTTATATAATGTAGTGAAGTTAATTGCTATGATTTGACGGTAATATTATTTTTTATATTTTTGCACACACACACACACACACACACACAGACACCCCCCCACACACACACACACGACCGTGAAGTCACTGACAAAAACGCACCACGTGCACATTATCTCTCCTCGGTTTCCCGAGATGCTGCCTGACATCACCACTTTGATCGCCGTTGTCGCCTT
>OY744524.1:43147259-43157259 GCA_963556195.1 Sepiola atlantica
TCAGGTGAGTGCCCATTTCTAATCTCTCCGATAGTGCTCTAGTTTTAATTTTACTTGAAAGGAGATTCTTATAATATTAAATCATAGTTTTTAATATTTTACCTATGGACGGCGTCGTTTTGAGCTTAGGGATTTCATCGGCGCAGGGAAAATAACAATCTCAGACGGTCACAGGGCGCGAACTCGGTTCACACACACACACACACACACACATGTATGTATGTATGTATGTATATATATATATATATATTTGAACTTATTTTAACATTGTTGTCTCCACTTATTTAGCCTGTCATCAAGTTTTGTCTTTATAATTATTGACCAATTTGATTATATATTGCTTGTATTGTATTGATAACATTTTATATGTTTCTATTATTAATATTATTAGCCCCAAACCGCTCAAACTACTACTTTAAGTATAGAGGGTTGCTGGGGTTTATTAAAGCAGTGTCACTAATATTCTTAATGTTATTATATCCAGCATCCCAATGGATTTTATGTGAAATCCGATGCGATGCTATCATATATTTTAACGGGAAAAACACCGGCCGTTATCAGGGAGAGATCACTGCTGAAGGCTGTTGCGTTAACACGGAGTGAGTTACAATAGAAATGGAATGGCGATTAACGGAATGTCGTTGAGATTTGCTATCACTCAAACTAAAGTGAAAGCCAATGGTTTTTTATCAGCAAGAAATCACTAGAATGGACTGCCGTGAGAAGTCAAAGTGAATACTACTACTACTACTACTAATAATAATAATAATAGGAAATTAAAAATCATAGGAAACTAAACTGGAAACTTAAATAAAAAAACTGCAAAAAGAAACTAAAGATGTAAATATGGCTAAAGAGATTTTAAAAAAGCGATGGAATAGGTAAAAAATATGGCCGACACAGAAGAATATAAAAAAATAACGTGAAGATATAAAACAAAAGATATTCGCGAAGGAAAGAAGACTGAGAAGGTACATATATAAATCTTAACGGTACAAACAAAAGAGGATTTTTGAAAAGAATAAAAGCGAGAACTACGCAAACATAAACGGACGAAGGACAAACACAATATAGCCAGACGCAACAGAAAGGGGACAATTATGGAGCCATATATGGGAAGGCGACAAGACTACAACAGAAATATAGAATGGCTAAAAAACATGAATACATTTGGTGCAATTCTGCCGAATTAGTTTAGAAACCGCCGCAAAGTGTTAATCGGTTTTAGTATTAGCAGTAAAATAGTATTAACAGTAGAGTTATTAACATATTTATCTCCCTATAACATACCCGACATCTCATGGTGGCTTCATACTTGATTTGGTGTAATTTAGTCGAATACTATTGTATATAATTTTAAGTATTAACAGTAGTAGTAGTAGCAGTAGTAGTAGTAACATTTATCCATTATGACACTACTAGCTTTTTCTGATGAATAGTTTTGAGGCCGATAAGTGATCAGCAGACAAAGCCATTTGAATTTTTAAAAGTAAAAAAAACAATAAAAAATAAGAAATTCTGTTCACTATTTTTCGTTCTTTTTTTCTGATTTTCCCTGTATGAACTATTCTAATCTCAGAGAGAGCGAGAGAGAGAGAGAGAGAGAGAGAGAGAGAGAGAGAGAGAGAGAGAGAGAGAGAGAGAGAGAAGGAGTAAATAAAAATACTATGTGTGTGATATAGTTACTTTCAAGTATTAAATTATTCACAATATTCAGGAAAGATAATGTGAGAATATGAAGTAACATCTTTGAGAATTTTGGTGGTAAATTTGTATTTAAAAGTCAACCGACATATGTTTAGATTCTGGTGGCGTGACGTAATATCCGGTTCCATGATGTCACGTCTATCAAGTTATTTAACGTCGTTAATATGAAGAGAATTATTGCGATTGCACGATGTAAGGTTCATTTAACACTTTTTCTTTTTAAAATAAACTTTGAGAAAATCATTATAGCTAGGGTTTTATAGGATCAAAACTGGCACAGAATTCGAAACTTTTACTACCATTTCAGTGAACATAATCAAATTGCTATCTAAAATGTATGAACAAGCACTAATTTACTTTTTAATTTTACGAGGTAATTAAAATCGAAAAAGTGTGCTATTTTATTAAATGGAAAGTGTTATATTCTCCAAGGGCTTTTTAGACAAGGGATGTTTATATTATGATTATTTCATTCCCAAATAAAAAAAAATATACATTACTATCAGTTACACCTGTGTAATCTTATTACCGGACGTGAACCCCACATATTTTAATTTCTATAATTTTAAAGTTATAAATAAAATAACATTAAGTAAAATATCATCTTTGCTGTTCACGTATGTCCGACGCGAGTGACGATACTGCGATGTTATTGTAAAAACAATACCAAACGAATACTACCATTTAATTTCTGTTCACATTTTAGTCGAAAAACATTCCGTTTAATCTTGGTATAGGGCTTTGTCTTCAATTGCACCCTCAGCAAAGAGGCAAAGAGGGAGCACAGATGTAGCATTGATAATAGCATTAGTTCAGTTATTACAAACAAAATTTAGATGAATTTGGAAAAGTTTAAATGACTGTAGAAGTTAGTATTAAAGCATCATATGCACGTGCTTCCAAAATCGATCTGCCTAAATCCCCCCCCCCCGCCCATACAAACGTTAAGACTCCAACCAAAGTTTGAATGCTTCATTTGTGAAGTTAACATCATAATCACTTGTGTTTTTCTGTTCGCGTTATAAAAATCCCCGGGTTAATGCGACCTGCTCGACTCTGTGGAAAAGTTCTGTTTTAGACAAGAATGACAAAGTCAATCGAAAGAAGACGTCTTCATCTAATGACCTTTTATAGCGATTATTTCTCGTGAGCAGAAGCGGCCTCGATCCAAGCTGACAGTTCGTCAAGTGTCTCCGTACGGGAAGGGAGATAACTTCCGAACGTGAGTTGTACTTGTCATAAGCGGTGCTGGACTAATGCGTCGGAGGCTGCGAGCAAGACACGTAGTTGTGGCGTAATCCCGTGGCTTTTGGTGCCTTCGTCCAATGGGATTGTTCTATCAGAAAGGTGACATAAATCACCTGGTCATAATGCTTCGAATTCTCGCCCCCACACATCACTAAACTGTACTTTAGCAATTGGAAAAAGAAGAGGAAGATGAGCTCTGGAAATAGAGGAGATGAATTGATTCTTATAATATTGATTATTGTTAGGTCAAATATACAATGATCGTTTATAATAATAATAAAAACTAGCATAAACAATGATATTTCTTGTCACGCACAACAATAGGAACGACATATATCTATAGTCCGTACAGACAGGAAAACATGTGTAAAGAAAAGGAAAAAAAATAATTATTAGCACACCAATAAATAATTCCCAGTGTTAATTACAGAAATCAGGATTCATTTTTTTTTATCCTATGCTTTTATAACATACTAGTAGATACGTCCGATATTTCTTGCGAGCGAAAGAGAACCATTGTGTACCCTTTCTCTCCTCAGTAAATCCCATATTTCCATTATTATTCTTAAATTTTTAATGTTTCTAATTTTCAATTTTTAAATTATAGATAAAATGATTTGAAATAAAATATGGATCCAACCATATTGTGTAAAACTCCCATACACAAAATTAATATCACCACTAAATTCCTCATGATATTAAACTCGAGAAAAGTTTGCTTTTAGAATAGGGCTTTGTTTTAGATTACATCTCTAGACAGTCAAAGACAGACGTACAGACATACAAAGACGGCAAAAGTATAATAAAGGTTGTATTAGCTCGTAAAGTTATCAGTTTAATTATTCGTTTTTATTTATCTAGTGAACATACAAAGTACACCGGATTACAAAATTAATATCCCCCTTTTTATAAATATGAGTATAGTCATTATACAATGTTATATTTTATACAATAAAAAACAGCATATCACTGAAAAAGATAATATAGATAATTAATTTGTAAAGAAAGATATTTTAGCATGTGATCAGTCTGACAAGATATTAATTTGGATTCAGCATTCATAAATTACTATTAAACACATATTTATGTAGTTTATTTCAGAAACATGTTAACCTACTTACATCTATAATGTATTCATGTAGTTTATTTCAGAAACATGTTAACCTACGTACATCTATAATATATTAATGTAGTTTATTTCAGAAACATGTTAACCTACGTACATCTATAATATATTAATGTAGTTTATTTCAGAAACATGTTAACCTACTTACATCTATAATGTATTCATGTAGTTTATTTCAGAAACATGTTA
This sequence comes from Sepiola atlantica, assembly GCA_963556195.1. Lineage (NCBI taxonomy): Eukaryota > Metazoa > Mollusca > Cephalopoda > Sepiida > Sepiolidae > Sepiola > Sepiola atlantica. Next base: position 43,151,530 of record OY744524.1, read on the forward strand.
ACCTACTTACATCTATAATGTATTCATGTAGTTTATTTCAGAAACATGTTAACCTACGTACATCTATAATATATTAACGTAGTTTATTTCAGAAACATGTTAACTTACTTACATCTATAATGTATTCATGTAGTTTATTTCAGAAACATGTTAACCTACTTACATCTATAATGTATTCATGTAGTTTATTTCAGAAACATGTTAACCTACGTACATCTATAATATATTAACGTAGTTTATTTCAGAAACATGTTAACTTACTTACATCTATAATGTATTCATGTAGTTTATTTCAGAAACATGTTAACCTACTTACATCTATAATGTATTCATGTAGTTTATTTCAGAAACATGTTAACCTACGTACATCTATAATATATTAACGTAGTTTATTTCAGAAACATGTTAACCTACGTACATCTATAATATATTAATGTAGTTTATTTCAGAAACATGTTAACCTACTTACATCTATAATGTATTCATGTAGTTTATTTCAGAAACATGTTAACCTACTTACATCTATAATGTATTCATGTAGTTTATTTCAGAAACATGTTAACCTACGTACATCTATAATATATTAACGTAGTTTATTTCAGAAACATGTTAACTTACTTACATCTATAATGTATTCATGTAGTTTATTTCAGAAACATGTTAACCTACGTACATCTATAATATATTAATGTAGTTTATTTCAGAAACATGTTAACCTACTTACATCTATAATGTATTCATGTAGTTTATTTCAGAAACATGTTAACCTACGTACATCTATAATATATTAACGTAGTTTATTTCAGAAACATGTTAACCTACGTACATCTATAATATATTAATGTAGTTTATTTCAGAAACATGTTAACCTACGTACATCTATAATATATTAATGTAGTTTATTTCAGAAACATGTTAACCTACTTACATCTATAATGTATTCATGTAGTTTATTTCAGAAACATGTTAACCTACTTACATCTATAATGTATTCATGTAGTTTATTTCAGAAACATGTTAACCTACGTACATCTATAATATATTAATGTAGTTTATTTCAGAAACATGTTAACCTACTTACATCTATAATGTATTCATGTAGTTTATTTTAGAAACATGTTAACCTACTTACATCTATAATGTATTCATGTAGTTTATTTCAGAAACATGTTAACCTACGTACATCTATAATATATTAACGTAGTTTATTTCAGAAACATGTTAACTTACTTACATCTATAATGTATTCATGTAGTTTATTTCAGAAACATGTTAACCTACGTACATCTATAATATATTAATGTAGTTTATTTCAGAAACATGTTAACCTACTTACATCTATAATATATTAATGTAGTTTATTTCAGAAACATGTTAACCTACTTACATCTATAATGTATATCTACAAAATACAAGGTGTAATACACCAGCAGGATGAATGGTGTTAGAACACACATATTAATGTTTGATTCCATCTATTTTTAAAACCGGTGTGATGGACATTGTGTATTGATTTGTAATAAATTTAAATATCTTTTACTCCCCAAATAATTTAAATGAGTAAAATAAACATTATGGATTTATTTTTATTTTATTAAACCAATCTTTATATATTAAATACAATTATTCTTTTTATCTATGCGGAGGTAAACAACTCATATAAAGTATATGGTTTGATTAAACTATTTATCAATAGTTTACTTTTACCTAAAAAGAAACGGAGAAGTAAACTAAGGATCCAAATGAAAGCAGTCATACCCGATTAAGAAAGAAAAAGTGATCGGGTGTTATATTTTGGTGGTCATGAAGCGACCATTTCACCATCGATTTAATATAACATAAGATCGGATGTTAACTGTCAAGAAATCAAGGTTCAAATATGATATGCGTTGGCACCAGCAGCGACAGGAATCACGTGATTGATTAACAGGTTTTGAACCGGAGAGGTGAGAGATCAGTTTGAAGCGAACTAGACAAGACGTGCGGAAATGTAGTCCTAAATATCAGCAGTACTTAGAGCTTCTCCCGAGTCCCCGAGCTGGTTCCTATGATCAATACTAAACAAGATCTATTTTGTGTTTATTATTTCCAAAAAATAACGATCCGCGCCACAGACATGATCACAGTGAGACTCACTCCCCAGAGTCCCGATCAGCAGAACCAACGATTAACTAAAAGCACTACAAAATCGAAGAGAAGTTATTCAGACTAAAGAACACTACACCAAATCAATATAGTGGCCATCTTGACTCAAAGTGGTGTAAAATTGACTATCAACTCACACATGGCCCATGAGCTTTTTTATGAATTTCACATAGTGTATTTAAAAAATATGAATTCAACCCAACTCACCTCGAAGAGTAATTAGGACCCCTCCATAAAATCAGTTGATGGCGATATATAGTTTCATTAATCCATCCTAGCATCCCGAATAACGGAGTATTGTCAGCAAATCGACAGTGTGCACTAAAAACTGCTGACCATGTGTGCGTCATAGATTAACAGAAAACTTCCACATGACAATGTCCGATCAAGCATTACACATATCAATCTACGACAGTTTGACGTATTGGCCGATGAAATTACGTCCATCTCTTTGTAATTGACGGACCTCTCATCCACCGACTACTTCCTCTTCGAGCATCTTGACAACTTCTTGCGGGACAGAATATTTACGAATAAAGATTCGTCGGTAAATGTATAGCAATGTTTAGATGCGAGTGTGCAAAATAGGGTAAGAGTTGGCAATTTTCACGAAAGGTTAACATTAAATAGAGAGTAGAAGCCGAGTTAAAGGTGTGCGTCAAGGTAGTTACGCCACAGACAGGAAGTCGCTAATGAGACGTGGCGAATGAGCAGATCAGATCTTTCTCTTTTACTGAATCTACATAGAGAGCGGTCGGGTTCTTGGATTGCTGTTCCCCTCCCTCACAGGAATGGGTTGGGCGTATTATGTATTTATGCATGTATACCGTGAATAATAATTAAAAATGGTAATAATTTTTTAGCACCAAATGAATTTGTTCTGTTATTTGTTAATAACTTTAACGAAAGATGTTATTAAAAAGAAGAAGCCGTTTACAAAGAGAGAGAAGAGAGGAAACGAATTACGTCTGCGTTTCTTCTATACAACAGGACTCCAACTGCCCTCGTAAAAAACCGCCTCTCTAATAATCCGTAGAATTCGGGAAATCGGTCTCTGTATTGCTACAAATGCCTTTTAGGTGTTTTATTTAATTAAAATTTATGAACTTATTTTTATACGGTAAAAATGTGTCCATTGGTACATTTTAATTTCAATTGATAAAGTTCATTTTAAGAATGTGAAAGTACAGTTTTTTTTACCTTTAACTTCACATGCATAAAATGAACTTAAAATTTTATATATTATTTCTGCGAGACCTGAAAGAATAGAATATTCTCCAATTCGACACAACATTCTAGAATACTCACCATTATTTTGTCGGACAGGGTAGTCTCCCTTTTATCACGCAATAGTTTATTCTGAAAGTGGACACGATAGGACATATTTTACGAATGCGTCACAAGGGGGAACTTCTCGGTGATAGAAACTGTCAGAAGTGTGAGATTCTTTACTTAAACCGTCCCTGAAAACAATTTATATGAAGTCGACACTTTCTTATCACAGTCGATCTTCTAGAATCACTATCGGACACTTCGCTCCATCTAGCGATTCTTTGTCACTATCACCGTACACAATGTGATTACATAGAGAGCGCATCTGTTATATCTATTCCTTCGGTGGCAATACGTGTAACATTCACCGGTTTCCATTTATCATGTATTTATTCATATGTAACAAATACGGTAGGCTTAGGACAGTTACGCAGATGAGTATCTCATACATGAAAAAGAAGCCGCCTAAAATACCCTTGCGCATGACAATGAACTGCCTTACAAAAAGTGGATTGATCATCTGAAGTCGAGATTTTAAATAATATATAGGTCGTATTTTGCTCATGTAAATTAAGGAGCATATAAAAATCGAGTAGCAAAACAATGTCATAATTAAGATCAAGTGCCACTTCTTAAGTGCATATGAAAGTTTGCGTCGGGTTTTAGCCGCAGCTGACTGAAAAGCTTCTAATATTCGATATTTTAACTTTTATGTTTGTAGTGACGCACGTACCCAGGGATATCTCTCCCGTATACGAGATCATTATTTTACGTGTTAACACGCACGTGTGTCGTAAGACAGAGAAATGTATAATAAAGCGTAAACAGCTGGGATTTATATACGTATAGATGTATTCACAGATAAACAGTTTGTTAAAGACAAACCTGAAGGGTGTTACTAAATATGTAATGTTGTAAACAATATAACGCATAAAGCGAGAGCTACACACATGAGTTCTACACAAAGAATACATTAATGTATTAAAAAAGAACAAATGTTATTATGGCCGTGGATAGAGAAAATCTGTCAGCAATGAATAAGTACATTTTACTTACATTGTGTTGTTTATTTCTGGAGTCTGTGCGACTGCAATCAAGAAACTTAATCGACAGGCAAACATTTATTCAACTAAATAACATTTGGTATTCTGATTCATTTACCTATTTTTTTCAGCTTTCAATTTATCACTTCGGATTAAACCTGCAGTTTTTGAAAAAAAACAACGACTTCAAACTTGAACGTTTGGGACAATTTTAAACACGTTTTAGAATTTATTTGGTGTTTCATTATTCTATTAGCAAAATTTAAAAACAAATTCTAACTTCAACCCTCAATAAGTAAATAAATACGGTTGGCTTATTTGTTTTACAGAATACCCAACCCTGAATACACAAACACAGCTACAATTGAAAATGATTCATTTATTCGTTTGTTTCATTGACAGTATATCAACCGTTTTTGGGTTAATAATACCGAACTGCAATGCTTACTTTTAATGATTCTCGATTGATTTGTTTGTCCTTTTTACAACGTATGATTCGTTTTCGGATATTTAATGTCGAAATACAATGCCGATTGTAAATGATTCAGTGAGGTCAAGTTGCTTAGTTACTCATAGTTGGGAGGTTTCGTTTAACCCTTCTCAATGCTATTAGTATAGAGGTGAACGCAATAGCTCCGATAATATTTGAGCCCGTCTTAATACGAGATAAAGCTAAGAGAATCTTAACATATTTTTTAATTGGTACGATAAAACAATAATATATCCATTTATCCCCCATTTACTATGCGCTATGGATTAAATAGTGGGGGAGACTAAACTTAAGTCGTGGTTGTATAAACAGTCTAGGAGAAAGAAAACGCATAAATAACACCAGTCTTTCTCTGCTTATGCTCACATTGTTTTCAATCGTCTATACTTCTTGCCATGCCGGTTCAATAGAAGTGCGGTAGGGGATTGCTTAATTTTTACTGTAGTATAGACTACCAATTATTACAGGAGATATCTATTATCGCTTAATACTGAAAGCAGGCCTCATATAACAATTTTTATAAAAATTATGTCGACTTTAATCTTACCTGGATTCTAATTTTTAGTCATTTTGCCTTATTTTTAATTCATGATAATATTTGATTAGGGGCTCAGTACTATGATAAATGCTGACTTTGAATCTTGTTTGTAACAACTCGTGGATTTAAGGCTCGGTCTAGGTCACCCATATCCATGTCTTCAAAGTTTACATGTTATAGATGACCTATTTGCATACACATTTGGTTGAACTTCAATTAATAGTTTCTTAGTCTATTATGGA
>OY744524.1:43162259-43202259 GCA_963556195.1 Sepiola atlantica
AACGGGCATTCCATTACATATTATTACGCTAAGAAGGTCTACTTGGGGTTAAAGTCAAATTCTATTGACGAACTTACTTTCAGCATTTTAGTAAACATCACGTAAAACTGTTTCTACTGAAGCCTATACTTACTTGTCACTCTACGAGGATAAAGGTACATACAAGATCGGTGTTTAATGTAAGGAAAATCAAGCTCTTAAACTGGGGCACAAGTAATACCTGTACAATTTCTTCGGTACTATCTCACGAGGCCGCTCCAGGCGATAGGCAATACGTCTAAAGGGGGAGACGAAGGTGGTAACCCTTACGTTGTTTCTCAAAGACATCAGTCAGCAGCACTAAAACGGCTTGAACGTTGGTCCATAATGCATGAACAATTGTGACCATTCACATATGACTATCTAAAACGCCAAATACGTCAATACAAGAGAAACTAATGTCCATTCATTTTCCAATCTAATACGTTATTATCAACGTATCTTATTAAAATCAGAATTTTATCCTCTGAGAAGCTTAAAAGAAAAGGAAAGTTATTATTTTTATTTGAATTAGCTTCCCTAGGATAAATATGGATCAATTTCAAAACACTGAAATCAGTGGAAGAAAACATAATACCGCGGAGCTGTTTCCCAGCTATTACAACATTGTCATTTTCAAGCAACATGTAAACAAATTCTGACCAATGATCACCATCAGTGCCAGTAAAAACGATGTTGTCTCACCGTTCACATGACATTTATTAACCCTTATCCGCGAGTGGCTTTTAGGACTTGATAAGTGGTGACTCCTTAATAAAAAATGCCTTTATTCTCTCGGTTCGAATTTTTGTAAATGTATTGCACTAAAATATGTATCGCTCCAGTGTTCCATTTATGATGGATTACTATAGATTGCAAACCTATGAGAGATTAGTAACTAAAAAATATTTTTATTAGGCAAAAAGAATGATCAAATGGTGCTTTATACGCTAAACGTGTGGAGGATGGCTCTGCCTTTATTCAAGTATCATACTAAATACTTTTAATTATATTATATCCATTATCTCAAATTCTTTTTATACCAGATGTTATGATATTCACATAATAGTTTTCAATTATTTATTGCTATTGCTATTCTTAGTACTACTAGATGAGACACCTGTTATGTCAAGAGTGCTTCATATAAAATTTGGTGAAGTTTTACTCGATAGTTTATTATTATTAATAATAATATAATTCTTTTTCCACTTTTTATTATCATTATTATTAGTAGTAGTAATAGTAGTATGAGTAGTGAAAGTAGCATCGATAATAGTATTAGAATTATTATCTCCCTATAATACATCAGATAAATGAGTTCTTCAGAATTGGTGTAATTCTTTCAGACCGTTTGATAGTCTATAATTGTATATTGTATTAGCAGTACCATCGCTGGTAGTATACGCATTTTTACCCTAAATGATACATCCAGCATCTCGTGGATACTACATGCCACAGTTGGTGCTATTCTGTCGCTTTGTTTCGGAACCTATAAGTGACTAAAAGACAGACGTTCGATTATAATCTGTGTACATTTGTGCGTGTGTGCAAGTGTGTGTGTGTGTGTTTATATATACATGGACGCGGATTTGATATTAATTGCTATAATATTTAAATAGAAATCAAAATATACTATTATATATAAAATCGATAGGAAACTTATTATTAAATACTGTTATATTTCAAAATGAATGCAAGAGAGAGGTTTATTATATAGGATAATGTGTCGTTAACAAGGAAAATGATGGATAATTATACTTATTTGCTGTATATCTTTATAATATACGTTCCTAGGGAAGTATATTATTCTCTCTCTCGCACACACACACACACACATCCACACACACACACACATATATATATATATATATATATATATATATGTGTGTGTGTGTGTGTGTGTGTGTATGTATGTGTCTGCATTACAAAATTTCGAGAACAGAATTCTTACATTAAATTCTCAAACTTCCAAAGAGCCCTCATATAAATCATTATTCAATATTGGAGCGTGCGTGCCTGCATATATTTGCACCTATTAACTCCTTCAATATTGGACAATGGTGGTAAGATTACGAGACTGGAAGGTGCAAGGCGGCTTCGGATCTGGAGTAGACAGAACGTATGCAAAATAAAGAAAATGAAAGAAAGTATAAGGAGAAAGCTTCAAGTAAGTTTCGAGCATGAAAGAAAAGAGTAAATTGAATTCTATGAAAAACAGGCGAATGTCGCTCGACGGAAAGAAATAAAGAAAGAATTAAGATAGCTGTAAGGAAATAAAAGAAAGAACAAATGCATCTGCTGTAATATCATTATAAATGGAGATTTGGTGCGTGTATATAACAGAGGTTACAATTATTAAATATACAGTCGCTAGAAAAGTGGGGCATTTGTCTAACGGTAATTTATTTTTTCAAAAAATAACTTTTATGAAGGTTTTTAAGGACCAATATTATATACACTCACATATGCTCAAAATTTCGTCCATGCACTTCATAGCAGCGTCTTAACCCAGCAATCTAAGCTCGCATGGGGTATTGAAGAGTAACCTGTTGGGTATCAGTCAAAGCTCTTGCAAAACACGTTTTGAAATCATCAATAGAGTCTATGTTGCGTCGACATTTGAGTTTCTGCTAATAACATGCTCCAAACACAGTAATCCATGACATTGAAGTCTGGGCTTTTTGAGGGCCAATCGTCCGGTGCAATGAAATCGGGATTAGGTTACTGAAGAAATTGAATTGAAGCTCTTGCTCAACTTTCCCGCTATTCTATATTACACTTCATACAATGGAGAGTTGAAGTAATTATGTTACATTTCTGATATACATTTACGAGAAGAATACCCGTCCCAGGACGGGTATAACAAATTCACAGAGGAGAACACTTTTGCACCATTTTTATGCCCACTTACGAATATTAAAATCAAGATATAATCTTACTAAAACTCATATTCAGAATCCGTATTCCCATTTTAGATAATCTTGATGAGAAAATATTTAAAATTTAAGGGGTCTGGAAATTCAGGGAATATTGCTTAATTAGTGTCTAATGACAATAGATCAAATTCAATGAAATTTTCAAATGAGAGCGTGTTCCAAAGAAACTAACATTTTGGGAATACTTATTAAATTACGCTTAATACCTATTGTAATAATTCAAAAAAAAATCACAGTTATTTGAATTTTAACTAATGGCTTGCACCTCGTATTTGCCCTTTTTGGCATACACAACATTAAACTACATATAGCTAACATTACTCACCCTTACGCTTAGCAGCTGTTTTCCAAAATTCATAATGATCGGTTAATTAGTTCAAAGGTGAATCCTATACATAGAAATATATAAACATGCACACACACCTAACTTGATATATATAGGGAATGGTTAGTATATGGAATTTTTGGATAAGCATGTGAACATATTAGTTAAAATAATAACATAGGCATATCTCTAAAACCAACTGATAGTTCTTTAGTAGTAACCGACCTTCACTTGTAGTAGAAAAGGCGTTACTGAAAAAGAATGCCGTTTTATACAGAAACACGTTGAAGATTCGGTGGCAGTAAGTATTTAACAGAATGTGTATGGACCGTTGACCGAGATTGGTAAGCGATGATGGTGCAACAAAGAATCCAGAAGATTGTTATAGCAGACACAGTTAGAAAATGTCAGAAATATTACGACACTGATTAAAAAAGTTTTCCAAAGAAACTGCAATTCAGGCGAATATTTATTAATTAAATATCTAATACATATACAGGACCGGCGGGACAGTTATAAAAGTGGGGGGACTCTTCTAAAAAGTAGGGGGGCGGTTAAACACATGCATATATAACTTCATTATTGATGACCGTAAAGTGGGGGGGACAAGTCAAAAAGTGGGGGGCTTGAGCTCCCTCTCCTGCCCCCCGGTGCCGCCGTCCATGATATAAAATAGGCACAACTCCCATTTGAAAATTGAAATATTCCAGAATTTCATTAAATTTTGTCTATAGCTACTAAACACCAAATAAGCAAGATCCCCTGTATTTCAATTCCTTCTTAAGACTCTGAAAACTTAAGATATACATTTTAGACATTTTCAAATTTAAAAAATTAAAGATATTTTCATTAAAATTGAAATAAGGATTCTAGCCATCTTGATTTTAATCTTCTTAAGGAGATATAAAAGGGGTGCGAAACTGTCTTGTTCGGGGAATTAATTTTACCCGTTCTGAGACGAGTGTTGTTTAGTAAATTATATATATAATATAATATTTTTTTCTTTACAGGAATTAGAAACATCAAACAATGATTTTTTTTTAATGAATAAAATTCATTTATTTATAAGAAGACTTTCGGCAAAGAAACTTGCCTTCAACAGAGCTAGATATTTTTCCTTTTTCTATTCATTACGCTGGTATTGACCCCACTAGTGTTGACCTTCCTGTTATAACAGAAAAATATATGTCCGATCTTGGTGACACGAGTATTTATATGATATATGTGTTCGATGTGCACGCGCCAGGTAATGCTAGTATGAAAAAAGAGTGTTGATCACATCGTTGAAGATTGTTTCGTAATAAGGGATAAGTCTTTATTTTATCTACAGAAATTTATATATATATATATATATATATATATATATATATATATATATACAATATATTTAATGTGTGTTTGCGTGAGTTTGAGAAAGAGAGACGGATAGTCAAGAAATATATATATATATATATATAAATATATGTAAAAGAAAGGAAAGAAAGGGAGATACGAAAATAAGAATAATTATCCAAGTAGAATAAAATTATACACAAATGAATATTTGGTGTAAAATTTGCATGAATACGGCTGAATTCAATCATAATCCTTCGTGGGATATTGAATTTGTCAAGAGTAGACAAACCGGCGATTCTTCTGAGAGACGCTTCGACCTTCGCGAAAGTTAATATTATACGGTGTGTGGTTTCCCACTGGCATTCACTCTTTGTCATCTATTCTTGGCCGTCAGAATATATTCGACAAACCACTACAATAACGACTTATCTCAAAATGACTCAGAGCAATATTATTGGCCCGTCTCATCAAACTCAATTAGTCAGTTCCTTTCTGTGGACATACTTGTCGACGACATGTAATATTTGAACAGGAGAAAATAATATCTGCTTTAAGAAGGACTAATCAGTCGAATTTGGGAGAGATTTTACGATACCATTAAGTCAATCTTTATTTAAGAAAGTAAAGCCACCAACCATTATAGTGTTTTCATTAAATGATACTTTATTTAATTATTCTAACATTTTATATTTTTATTATTTACTAAAATCTGGAGATGTGTACTGCATTACAAATTTCATTTTAAGATTCCATTTTCAAAGAAAAATATTTCAACCTATCAAATCACTGTAATTTAAATACATGTAAGGAATTGTGAACATGCATAGCAGAACCACCCAAATTTGAAGAACACTCTCCATCTTCCGTGAATATTCTAATGTAGCCATAAACATTTCTGCCCATCTTGCAGTTTCCGTAAATAAATGCTTTTCAGTAATACATATCATTTACTATTTGGGCGTGACTATTCTTAATTTAGGCAATTTTTTCAAAAAGATTTCGCGTGCATATATAATATTTCTAAATTTGTTATTTACCTTAGAAATGTTGCGTTACCCTCAAATTTGATGTCAGCATTATTAATTTATTTTTATTTGTAAGCTTTTTATTCGAACAGTTCATATGATGTTACGTCCATTTATTTGAGTTTTATTTTCATTGTTTAAAAAATAGAGTCCTTCAAATTTCTAAACGTATCCTCCATTATATACGATATAATAGTGCTTTGCCTGTATTGCTTTTTATACATATTGTAATACACTTAGACTTTTTAATAGATATTCTTATATACTTTCGACAATTTTATGTACTAATTTTTTAAACTGTTTTTTTTGCGTTGCTATATAATATCTCTTTACCCTTAACTGCTTTAATTTTATATTGGTTTGAAACAAGTGAAACACGTTTCATAGGGCTAATATAAATTTATTATTATTATTGAACAAAAATAAATGATTTTGTGAATATGCAACAAATGGCATAACATTTTGCATGTATAACAAAACACTACACTATATGCATCTTAATCGATTATTATACCTAATGTGAGTTAATCAACGTTTATTTCTCTAATTGTTCCCTACTAATTAAGTAACACAGAATAGATGCTAGAATATACTCTAGTCTATTCAAAATGGCGACTACACTGCCTTCTGATATCTTCACCTTCTCTGCTATTTCACGCAACTTCAATTAACGATCGACAAAAACCAATTCGTGGATTTTATGTTTTTCGGGACAACTGTCGAATTTGGGTGATCTGAGCGTTCAGCATCATTTGTATGACCGCGTTTAAAGTAAACATACCGCCGCTTAACTGTTGTTTCCGACAGAGCAGAGTCAGAATACTTTGCTTTTCTTGAACCGTATTTTTCCACAAATAACAAATGCTTTATCAACACACGAAATTCAGATTTCTTCATTGTTTGGTTAACGTTCAGCATTACCTTCACTTAAATAACTAATTTGTAAACTAGTAATCTGTTAGGACTCCCATGTACAATTTGAAGGGAAGTACTTTATAAAAATCATATGAATTATTTTTATTAGTGGCCATCTATATGTCAAGTTTGAGAAATATTAAGTGATGTATTAAAATACACAAAACCAAGAAAACTAGTAAATGTAGACTCATAAAGTGAATGCAGCAAACTATATCCCAAAGAATACAAAAACAAAAATAGATACCGACTGCGTGGCAAAGCCTATACACTGGGAACTATGCAAACGTATGAATGTTGAATATGCAGGCCAATGGTACAGACACAAACAGAAGACATTTTTCCAAATGAAAATCACAAAATCTACTGGGACATGGAGTTACAAACAAATAAAGGAGACCTGGTGTGATAATAGTCAACAAGAATGAAAAACTGCTAAATTTTCGATTTAGCCGTCCCAGCAGGTAACGAGGTGAAAACCACGAAAAGGAAAACAGCACAAAATTACGCAGCAAATATATGGAACTTAAGAGAGAACTGAAACAAATATGGTAAATTAAGAAAATCGCTGCAATACCAATAATTGTTGAAGCACTGGAAACATCTCCGAAAAAAAAAATTGGCAAAAAGAAATTGAGACAATACAAATAATGATAATAATAAAAACGGCCAAAACCCTAAAGAAAAATCCTTGAATGCGAAAACCAACCAACATCACCCATACCCACAGAAAATTTAAAATAGAAAAAGAACAAAAGATGGATCAAAGGGAAATAAAAGCTGTCAGAAATACATAAACTAACTCTTCCCCACACATACACACAATAAAATCACATTCATACACACAATGAAATCACATTCATACACACAATGAAATCACATTCATACACACAATAAAATCACATTCATACACACAATAAAATCACATTCATACACACAATAAAATCACATTCATACACACAATGAAATCACATTCATACACACAAAAAAATCACATTCATATACACAATAAAATCACATTCATACACACAATAAAATCACATTCATACACACATGCATATGGGGACAACAGCCCCAACTAGTACCACACGAAACTATCGTGATGGTCAAGAAGGATGAAACGATCGAGGTGGGAGAGCACCAACAAAACCTCCACTTGAAAGGCTACTAGAACCTTAGGTAGACTGATTGCTACTAAAATTCCAGAGAAGGCCAATGGTCTTTGCTAACAATAAATCAATGGTAAACCGATGTTGCAATAACGCAAAGTGTTTTGTAGTTGTTATCGAAAGAAGTGGAGACTGCTGGAAATCTGGGAAGGCTCATTGTCACTAAGACTCCAGGGAAAAATCACTTATAATGACTTGTGTGAAAATTCAGAGATAATAATAACAACTAATAATAATAACAGATAATGATAATAGAGAAGTATTATTATCATAGTTACGCGAGAAGAATGTCTAAAAATATGTCACAGTTTATAAATTTTCGCATGAAATAAAAGTAGAATAAAATGTGGTGGTAGTTGTGACCCAACGGGTCATGGGTACGTCTAGTATTTTAGAAACTACAAGCCCAAGCTGTATGAACATTGCTGTCGACTTTGACCATAGACCCGAATAAGTGCCTAGAATTTAGGAATAAGTTATTTAATAAATATAGTGTTCGTTTGAAATACCATTTCCTTCGGTCTGTAACACTTAAGTTTTAAATAGCCTTTTCATCATTCAATGCGCTGATTATATGCACGCATTTTAAGACTGAATCCGTTCTTTTTTTCGTTTTCTTACGTTTTTTTTTTGTTTACATAAAAACATTTTTTTTATTAAGGAAACTGAGTCTGTACAACGACGTAGTAAAATCACACATCTTTTAAGAGTAAACTTATCTTCAATAAGATAAAACTATTCGTTGTGTGACGGGAACGTAGCGTAACTTTTAATCCATCGGCGTCTATCAAACATCAAATAGGCGTTTAGAGACACTGGCGACATTAGAACGCTAAACTCCATAAATAGACATCTCTTTTCTAAAACAAACTTGAGCCTGCGTCCGTTTTTATCGAGCGGAGGTGGAGGGGGATGGGAGATTGAGTAAACGTTTCCGAGACACAACTTCGTTTCTGAAGTTATGTAAATTCATAATCAATGCAGTTTTGAAATTCTAACATCTGCATGATAGCAGAAACATTCCATTAAAAATGACAGCGTTTTTACAAGTAGCCGTTAAAAAATACTACACCGTTTAAATCTACGTGTTATTAACCGAGGTAAATATAGATGTTTGTATTTTTATATGACTATTAAAAATACGTATTTATAAAGGTGGTTTTCAAAATGAATTTAAATTTTGTGCACTTATATTCAATAGGTTTTAATCCAATAAGAGCTTATTGGTATTACTATTAATAGTATTAGTGCAATTATAGTAGTTGATTGTAGCGGTGGTATTTGTGAGATATAAGACGAATATAAAATGAATTGATTAAAACTCCCGTATAAATTAACAATTAACATTTATTCTCCATTTATAAGTGATGAAAAGAATTACTTCTTCGTCCAATTACTTCTTGGAGAGTGCTCTGTAAAACGTGTTGATCCAAGATTGTCTCCATCTGGATGTGCAAATCTCCAAATCTCTTTGAGGCAAACGAGATCACCATGGCAAAGAGTTGCTTCCCTTTTAATTTTTCTAGATGAAAACCTAGTTCATCTAACAGTAGTAGTAATAGCAATAGTAATGTTATAATTTTAACTACTACTGTTAAAATTGAAAACAAACTCTAATAGGTTATAAAACCATGGGGTAGTATTGCACTAACTTTGAAATAAAGCACCCTTAACATGCAGTATTTTTAATACTGCTACTGGTAGTACTATTATCACTACAATTACTTCTGATAATTATAAACACTTTTTTACCAAAGACTATTGCACAACATTGCATAACAGTTGTGAAAGAGTAGTAGTTAGAAAATATTCGACAGTACGATATAAAAAATAATTAGAATACCCATTTAAGCGCAAAAGATTTCATTTATTATGTTTTAATCTGTTATTATATTGTATACTTTCTTCAGATACGTAAAAGCCAAACATCAAATGATTGGTTCATATGGGAGATTGCATTGTCAACGAATAAGGGGGGGGGGGGAATTGTAAGGAACAGAAAAAAGAAAATAGGGAAAAAGAAGACAAGAAAATGGAAAGGATAGACAATGAATAAATTAATTTTTGGAGACCTCCCAATAGGGTTTAAAATAAGTTTTATTTAATTTTCTTAAATTTTGAATCAGTCGGTGAGAACGTTTGTTGTGAAAAGTGGGAGGTTAATTTTAGCAGTAAAGCCACTGTGTATGTTAGCATTACATCCTATGTATGTGCGTGTCTAAAAAGCTAGTGTGTCGTTAAGTGATATAGTATAAATGATAGTTTATATATTATCTATATGTTTGAAATACAATTCCTTTTTTTGATCATAATATGTTATAATACAATTATGTTTTGAAATCGGCTTCCTTTGAACGATGTCAGAATCTCAAATATTGTTTATTAGTGACAACATTATTCGTACAGGGTGGTCGGTTAGGGTAGGGATTGAGTGTATTAAACTTTCGACATTCTTTTTCCGAGGACTGGCGTGATTCCTTATCTCCGGCATTCGATGGTCAATTTTATGTGGGGGGGGGATGGTGGGGGGGGGGGTTCAGATGTTTTGACATGTGGTCGCTATAAATTGCGACCTTTTTTGCTTTTGATGTCCTTCCCTCAAAGTGATCGTTAAATTTCAGCTAGACCACGTGGAGACCTAACCCCGAATACAAGCAACCGTTTCCATTGATGAACGTGGAAAATTAGCCAACGAACGGGAATCGAGATATCAATCTCTGTTTTCAAAACTGATTGATTGTCAGCTCTGATTAGCATTCCAATAAAATGACTTCTAAATTCTATCTTTTCCATTTCATTGTTTTCATCGAATACAAAAATAACTTCTGGCCAAATTATAAAAAAGGTAGAAGGACAAGTTTAGCAGACAATTAGTCTATTGTTTTTACACACGGTATCTATCCTTGCTATGATGTTGGTTTGGCGTCTGTATGTTTGCATCCAAAAATTGGAATATTACATAAAACTGGTCATTATATTCAATTAAACCATGTTCTTTTGAAATAATTTACGAGATTTGGTTACAGAAAAATACACTTACCCTTAAAGTAAAGAAAGCAAGTATTACTTAAAAAAATAGGTTTCATAGATGTAGAGGTTCATTCTCCAAGTAAAGTTTAAATAGCAATTCTTCTTCAACGAATCGTTTACAATTTAACATTGTGTTTCTTTATTTCAATCAAAAACCTAACATTCTATAAAACAGATAAAGCGACCCAAACCAGACCTGTCTTTCTACTTCCTGTAATATTATGCTTAGTAATTCCAATCATACTTATGTATTAACGAGCTCAAAAGAACACCATGGATGTGACGTCATACAAATAAGGCGAAATGAATATATAATTTTATTTTATATTCTCACATTTTTTGTTTTTAATATTAAGAATAATTTAATACAAACAAATTTATGCCTACTTTGAATATTATAATTGAGGGAGTCAGGTGTCACACATAGACTACACAACTACTCCACGGAATTGGACCAAACTTAACACAAAACATCCTTGAGATACTGGGAGCTCGCTAATACTACTTCTACTACTACAACTACTGCTGCATCTTCTTTGCATATCGCTGAAGCATGTTGTCACTTATTTATACTGATAAAGCCAAAATAACAAACGTGTGTACGCTCCAACACTATAGGGTAGGTTTGCAGTAAAGTTTGATATAAAGCACATCTGTGTCATAAAGCGGCTAATACAGGTTTATGGGTTAACATCAACAGCTAAATTGGTATACAACATTTTGGAAATAAAAGATATATCTATAAAATTTGATACTTAGGGCTCAACTGTACGACAAGTTGAGCAGCAAGATAAGTGTAGACTCAAGTAACCAAAAAGCCAGTTTATATGGAAGCTGGGCTGCTCCACTATGCCAAGTTGGGCAAGTCCATTATATAAATTCTGATTGACTGCCAGTCTGAGAGTAAATAATTGTATATATAAATACTGCTTCATTCAAGCAATATTTTCCTATAGGATATAAGACATTGGAGCCAGTAAGTGTTAATTTGATTATAATCCCCCACAGTACGCGAACACAATTGTCTTTGGGGAAGAATAAGTTCCTTCTGGCTTGGTTAATTGTGAGGGAGTAACCTGGACAATGCCCGGGCAGATTCCACTGGCATTGGTTTAGCAGTGATTGATGCTGTAGGGTGCCTCAACCATGTCATCACGTCTCCTCTGTAATGTGGCAATGGTGTACCAAGTGTATGGGAATAGGGACTGTAATTACAGGTGTTGCAAGTTTTATAAGGAATTTACGGTTTCGCAAAGTGATTCTTTCCTGACCCATCAATCCTGATCCGATACTGACGGTTAGAGAGAGAGTTCCGACAACACGACCTGTTGTGTCTCATCGACGATTGTTTACACGTTGTATTTATATGTTATCTACACTCAGCCCTCCAGAGCGTGGTTAGCATGAAGGTCCGTGCCAATGAATCGGTGTATTGGCCCGGTATGAATGCATGAATACGCAACTTTAGAACCAATTGTCTCACATACACAAGCATTGCCTAAGTCATCCACCTGAACTACTCGTATTAGCCCGAGCTGCAGATTGGCCTTTCCAACAGATAGTGATTGATCTTTTTTTACGTCGGACACATGGCATACCTTGTCTGTGCAGACAGACTCACTGGCTAGATTATTTTGTATTATCTTAAACCAGGTCATGCCATCACCGCAAAATTAATATCTACTTGTCGGAAACTATTCCACACATATGGCACCCCAGAAGAACTAAGAATACGATGGTGGCCCACCTTTAAATTCCAACATGTTTCAGCAGTTCCTCAAGACATGGTGTGTGAAGCATAGACAGCCATCAGTAGCATATCCTCAATCTAATTGTTGAGTTTGCTGTAAAAACAGCAAAGATGATAATTCATGGAAATACAGGTCCTCAAGGCTCATTAAATAATGACAGTGTTGCCGGAAACATCCTGCAATATCGCAACAGATTGCAATGTTTTATATCCTGTTTGTATCACCATATAGAATTTGATACTTAGGGCTTAACTGTACGACCAGTTGAGCAGTAAGATAAGAGTAGACTCAAGTAACCTAAACGCCAGTTGATATGGAAGCTGGACTGCTCTACTATGCCAAGTTGGGAAAGTCTATTATATGAATTCTGATTGGCTGCCAGTCTGAGAGTGAATAACTTTATATATAAATACTGCTTCATGCAAGCAATATTTTCCTATAGGATATATGACATTGGAGCCGGTAAGTGTTAATTGGATTCTATATGATCACTTCTTCTACTACTACTACTACTACTATTACTACTAGAGTAACAGTAGTAATGAACCCATATGTTCAGCACTATTTTTCACATTTTTAATTATCAAATTTCTTACAATCCTCTGCAGAAACAAGTCTAACAATCTCCCGTAAAGGGCAGAATTCTAGAGAAGGATCTTTATAGTGTCTGATCGTTCAACTTTTTTTACGAATTCCATATCAAATTATATACATACGACTTAGAATCGTAAAATGAAAATCAATAACCACGAGAAACTTGAATTAATGAAACAACTAATGCCATATACAGCGTTGAAGCATTCCCCATTGATTTAGTCCGTTACATTACCACCTTCGGCAATTACAAGACATTCCTCAGTTTTTTCAAATCTCCTGTCAGTGCTATTTTCACGATAAACGATAAAGTTTATTGTCTTCGTGGCGTATTTACGATACCCCATATGTTGGTCGTGCAGCCATCTTATATTTAATTCTTCTTAGCTGAAACATGCCCTTGGATGAATCGGCGTAAATTGTTTATAATATTTATTCATCGACTCTATTTAACAACTCTCACCGGCCGGTTAGTGGTGTCATAAGTCCATAGAACTTTACACTTCTCTTTCTCTTCGCGATGTGTGCATGGGGATAGACCACCCGTCTACTAGCTTTACGTCTGTTATATCTTAGTAATAGCAATAAATAAATAAGAACACAAGACAGGAATAGAAGGAATAAGAAATGTATTAAGAATACTTAATGACATAATAAGCCAGTCGCAAATACAGGCTCTAAGCAAACGTGCGCTAAGCGGATCTCCATTGGTTAGGCAAAGTTGTCGACTTTATAGTGACCTAACGAATCCATCTTGTCACTATGAGTAAATCCGGATCAGTCCACAACAACGTCCAAACAACTCAATTAACTGACCGACTATTTAAAAGTCCTTCTCTCTGACTTAACGGGTGCTCTTGTTGGACCAATCACAGCTTTGTATTTGTCATTCCTACTTTACTGTGGCACAAAATGATACACTTTATGACTAAAACCCAACTGAACATAATTGAGATCATGAAAATATTTTAATTTCATTAATTTCAGGGGCCCAAGCCATATTGCAAACATTTAACAACATACAAGTAATTAAACTTAAGCACTAAATCGTCGATATGGCCACTAAACATTGTATAAGCAGTTTGGGGAAAACAGTGGAGAAAAGACAAGACATTTGCCGCTTTAAATAATTACATCGGTCATATTTCACTTTGAATGTTTTCTATTTGTCTGCAGTTTTGGCTGTCGACAATCAGTGATATTTCTATTTTAATGTTTTTTTTTTCTCAATATTTCTATTTGAATGTTTTTATGTTTTTTAAAATTTTTCTCTTAATTAATTTCTTAAAAGTAAATAGTTTAATATTTCGGGTAGTTGTATAAAGGCATATGTATCCTTAAAATCGGCTTTGCAATAAAATTGAAAGAATATTTTACGAAATGTTTAAATTAAAATCCCATAAATACTTTCGGGATCGTTTTTTTCTCTTTACTACGAAATAGACATGGTACGACATGATCTATACTTTATAACGGCTGCTTACTTATTTTTGTGAAAAGATAAAATCAAATTAATAAAGTAAAATTCGAATAAATGTATAAATCATAAGTTTATTAATTTTAGAGTTTTTCTTTAACCGACGACTTAGACATGATACGAAGTAATATGTGTGGTTTAAAAATATCTGTGGCATCATGAACCGTTTCTGCTTTTTTAAAATCAGATTTGTGTGAAGTTTAATTTAAGTACTTATGTTATCGTTTATTTATTAAATTAATTGAATACATACCTACTTTAAAGACGTTCATTTAAAATGTTATTGTCATAGACGGGCGATATCGTGTATGACAATTGTTTTATAACAGATTATTTACGAAGCAAAACCAAGTACAAATTGTTTAATTCGGAGGTATTTTATGAAATTTAGAAAACTATTATATTCATAAAACAAACACTTACATTTAATTGATGTATATTAAAGTGGAGAAGTATAAACATTACCTTCGTACAAACCGAACTCGCAAAAAAAATCCCACCCCTTCACTGGAGATATGTCAGATGCCGAAAACCTTTATATTCTAATGGCTTCTTTCCTAGGACCGCTTGCCATAAGAATCCCCTCTCAGCTCCCTGTTTTATCAACTGTACAAACATGCAGACACTTCAATGTAATGTGAACAAACATCTTGCTGCACAACTTCCCACTGAGGGATTCCCTCTATAAATCTGGCTCCTAATCAAAGTAACCCCTTACGTCTCGGGTACTATATTCTTTGTTTGGGATGAATTAAAGTAAATAAAAAACAGGACATGAGTTTGAAGTTTACCCCCTCCCCCTCACACACACACCTATGATATACCTTTAAATCTCGACCCCCAAATCCTCGCACACTCAGACATTTTCGAAGAGAAAGAAATCACCACTGACTGTGACGTTGACGCCTGAGGAAATACTATCTGGGCGAAATCTATTTTCACCGGGTGGATCATTTAGATAAGATTTGTCAAATCTACAAAAAAAAATATGATACCGAACACAGATATAGAGGAGTTATATTCTACATATGTATACAAAATGTTCATGCGATATTCAAATACATAAATAAAAAAAAAACGATACAAAAAATATGCATATTAATATCTATCCATTTTATGTACTACTAAAGCTTTGTGCACCTTGTTTGCTTTCTTGTTTGTTTATTCCCGTGCACACTGGATGGTGTCATAGACAGATGCCCTCAGAAAAGGATGATGTCATATAGCGTTAACAAACACCGAGAATACCGTTTGTAACGTCAGAAATTGATGAAGTAATGGTATTGATATCATCCAGTAAAGATGGGGTGGAACACATATGGGGTTATAAACGAATGTCGGCATTGTTTTTTTTTATCATTCTATTAAAACAAAGAGGGGCTGGAAGACATAGGGAATATATCCTTTATGACGTCATGAATAGTGAAATAGCAAAAAGATGTCGTCATCCAATAAAAAAGAGAACATAGACACCATTATCTACCGTCTACGAGGACAGTGACTGTATAAATTATATATATATATATATATATATATATATATATATATATATATATATATATACACACTTTTGAATCTTGCACGCTCTTAGAACGTTATCACGCTCTCATGTAACATCTCAACATTTATAGACGCTTCTTTTAAGTTGTAAATTACTGGCCGTTATGATAACTTAAATCAACAGTAAAGACATATTTAAAAAAAAACTAACACCGCCTGAAGATGATTTGACAAATCAAGTACTCGCAAACCGCAGATATCCTCACGGTCATCGCTGAACGCTTATATCATACACTGTACAAGGCAGGTGAAGCTAGTGCAGTAGCGCTTGATATATTCAAGGCGTTTGACACGGTCTGGCATGCAGGGCTTCTTCTAAAACTGCAC
Source organism: Sepiola atlantica (assembly GCA_963556195.1). NCBI lineage: Eukaryota > Metazoa > Mollusca > Cephalopoda > Sepiida > Sepiolidae > Sepiola > Sepiola atlantica. Next base: position 43,178,722 of record OY744524.1, read on the forward strand.
TCATATGGTATTACTGGACAAATATTTAATATAATTAAATCCTTCCTAACAAAAAGAAAGTGTCCAGATTGTCCTCGATGGCCGTTCATCTAAACATGACATACATTCTGGTGCACCCCAAAGATCCATCCTTTGACCTCTATTGCTCCTGATTTTCATAAATGACCTCCCTGATGTCATTGAGAGTGAGATAAGAATATTTGCTGAGTACACTACACTCTACTCTCGTCATGTGTGCAAAACCGACGCGCACATATCTGAGGCAATGGTTGAATCCTCAGAAAATGACTTCCAGTCTGTAATGGAATGGGTAAAAAATGGATGGTAACATTTAATGCCGTAAAGACAAAGCTACTTTCCTTCAATAACTACAAAAAACCTCTTCAACCACCGATTGTCATGGCAAATAACACCCTACCTGAGAGTTCATCATTCAAACTCCTTAGCCTAACTTTCAGAGATAACATGAATTGGAACAAATACATTGAAGACATTGCCAGATTTGCTGCAAAGAAGGTGGGGTCCCTCTACCGTGCTCGTAAACTTCTCACACCTGACATTATCCTATATCTCTACAAAGCCACCATCCGTCCATGCATGGAGTATTGTTGCCACATCTGGGCTGGGGCATCATCCACTAGTCTCTCCCTCTTAGACGAGGTCCAAAAAAGAGTCGCCAACTTAATAGGTCCCTCACTATCCACTAAGCTCCAACACCTGTTCCATCGTCGCAATGTTGCTTCCCTGTGCCTGTTTTACATGTACGTCAATGGATTGTGCTCTGGTGAACTTGCTGCCCAGGTACTCCAACGACGTAAATTCACTAGACCAACCCGACAATCTGCCAAATTCCATCCATTCACTGTGGAGGTTCTCAGATGCCGAAGAACTTTCTACTCCAAAAGCTTCTTTTCTCGTGCTGCTGGACTATGGAACTCCCTCCCTGCTCCATGTTTTCCTGACGGTACTGATATGCAGCAATTTAAAACTAATGTAAACAGACATCTTGCTGCACAGCTCCCAATTTAGGTTGATACCCCCCCGCCAATAAAAAATTATCACCTATATGTCTATTTCATATAAAAAGTGCATCCATTCATAATTTATATATATATATATATGTATATCATATACATATATATTTATCATATACATATATATATATTTATCATATACATATATATTTATCATATACATACACATTTATCATATACATACACATTTATCATATGCATATACATTCATCATATGCATATACATTCATCATATGCATATACATTCATCATATGCATATACATTTGTCATATACATATATATATATACATTTATCATGTACATATACATTTATCATATATATCATATACATATATATCGTATATACATTTTATAATGCTTGTCCACCAATACATTTTTAAAGATGTTATTGTAGGAAATAAAATAACAGATCTCTGTAACTGACTGTTCTTTTTAAAGCCTCTCGTTTTTTTAAAAACTTTTTTAGAAGTACAGTTAATATATTATTAAATATATAGTTCCTTTTTTTTTATCATTGCGGGATTTTGAATTTTCGGCGATATCTACGAAAAAAAGTCCCCCAAATTCGGTCTATATACGTAAATGTATATATAATTCTGGCGCCCCGGAATTTTAATTGTAAACGTTATTCTGGAACTACAACTGCTTATTTGTTTACGCTTAATGACTTCACATACGTCGTTCTTGACTGTTTTTTTTAAAAATTATCTTCTTTCTTTAAACCTTTTCTTTGTTATCAGAAGATTATTCGACGAAGAATCGAAAGTTCACGTGATATTTATGGAGTATTCATTATATTTTTATTTTGACACAAAAAGATTAGGAAAATCGAAAAAATTAAAACGATATAATCAAGCAGTCATATTCTGTTATGTTTAACAACGTTTGCTTAAAAAAATTCTGTCTAATCACACACACACACACATATATATATATATATATATATATATATATATATATATATATATATATATATATATATATATATATATATATATATATATATATATATATATATATATATACAGGGTGGGCCAAAATAAGGGTCCTATCTTTAAATTTGAATAACTTGAATTTGAATAACTTCCACAAAATAAAAGTTAAACTCACCAAACTTTATGTGTGTGTAGACTGACCCTTCCGAGATTTTGTGAAATAAACAAAACAAATTTTAGCCGAAAAACACTTCTTAAAACTTACAAAAACTAAAGTATTGTTTTTTACACTGTTTTGAGTTTTTTAAGCAAAAATAATGTTTTCTAAATGAGGGTACGTTTCTTAGGGCTAATACGGCTCATGCCTGCTTCGGAAGGGGTCCTTTACTTATTCTAAAAAAAATTTAAAAAAAAAATCAATAAATAAAAAAGTTATGAATTTTTAAAAATAGGACCCTTATTTTTGCCCACCCTGTATAGTAATACAAATAACTTGATATTCACAGGTTAAAAATTCAGAGAATGTTTACTGTGCTTATATAAAACGTGCTCAATAATAAATAGAGCTGTTTGTTAGTTATATTTTTATTTATTTCTAGAAACATTATTTACCTACACATTTGGAAATATGTTTCAGTAAGTGTCCTTGGTAGCCACACCTCATCGCACCAACGTCTTTACGGCTTCATTTAGTGAAATGAAACAAAATTATTTTCTGAAACTAGACACGGGATTTGTTTATAGAACAATTCAAATCACCTTAGATATTATTACCTGTTAAATTTTAAATAAGATGTTTTAAAAATTATTTTCTTAAAGAAAATGGGCTAGGCACTTGGCCTAAATTACCGAGTTGAGGTTAATAAAAATATACATACACGTTTGACTAAATAATGATGACTCGAAATTTAACGTCAATTAATTTAATCAATTTACTTAATAAAGAATGCCAGCTCTTCTGTTTGTTCTGTCTTTTTCGCCAATTATTTAATGGTTTTGCAATAGTAAAAACACAATACTATTCATAAACAATTTATAACATGAAATTATTTGAGAACCGGTTGTTATTTAACCCATCCGGAATCATATCTTCTCCAACAATATAACTGCTTAATTGAACGCATTAGCGTTAATAAGATTTGAATTTGGATAGAGTATCTATTAGGTAAATCACCTCTATTCATCTGTTAAAAAGTAAGAAGTGTGTGGAATAATGGTAAAATACAATATGGCGCTGAATACGACATAATGGTTAAATATTAGGCTTTCAACATGACTAGAAGAAAATCGGAATACTCGTCATAACATTTGGTATCAGTATCCAAATAATGGAGTATTGATTATGAAATTTAGCGTCATTAATTTACTTTTGCGCTTAACACCACTGGTACTAAAGATAAAAAGTACACTGCATGCGCTTCCGGATGCGTGCGAAAATACGTACAAAGCTGGTCTCATACGTACGAGATTAATAAGAATTTTATAAAAGATTTATAGACAAAATGGCTGCAGTTCACATATATGTGTGAGTGAGTACATACGTGTGAGTCTTTCTTTGGTTTACACCTTTTCTAAGAAACTAAAGAGATGTGATCATATATCTGAAGATATTGAATGTGTGTCAACGTCAATGTATTGTGCGCGTGCGTGCGTGCGTGCGTGCGTGCGCGTGTGTGCGCGTGCGTGAGTGCGTGCGTGTGAACACATGAGTATGTATGCGAGTGAACATGTTCAGGTCTATGTCTGTATATACGCGGTACAGTATGTATATGAGTTCGTTTGCGTTTAAAAATATGTATGTGAACATATACGCGTGTACGTACGTCTCCAGTCGTGTATATGTATCTGTCTATGTGCGTAGTGGATTGTATGAGCGTTTATGTGCAGAAGCGTTTGCTTGTATGTGTGCACGTATGTATGTATGCGGGTGTTTGCATGGATGTGTATGTGCGCGCGCTTGTTGATATGTGTTTTGCATACGTGAACACGTACATGTTTGTGTGTGCGTGCATGTCTATGCAAGTGTATATGTATGTACGTTCGTATGCCGTTCGAGCATTTACGTGCAGACCTTGTCCTTTTGATTATCCCACTATAGGTCCCCCTCCATATTCATTTGTCATCTGGCTTCTTTGGGCAATCAAGTGTGAAGGATCGGCTTTATATCCGGCACCTTAAGATCATGCGCAGCAAGGAAGAAAGATAAGAGATAATAGACATCCTCACTATCGGACCGACGACAAACGCGTCTCACTCGCTGATTTCACTCCTCTCGTCCACCCTCTCTTTCTCGCTCGTCCTCTCTTGCTCCCTCTTTCTCTCTCTAGTTATCGCCTAATAAAACAGCATCACTTTCTTCCCTTTGTCTCCGGCTAAACATTCCCAGAAATCCATGGTTCCCTTCCAGGCAGAACGGAGCTAATTCTTAAAGGGAATGGTTTTGTGCAAAATGATCAGAAAGATTGCAGGAATTGGAATTCTCAGGCAAATAGAAAAGAATTTCTACGTAAACTAGAAATTCCTGGGAAAAGGCAAGTAAAAGACAAAACAATTTCGTGATACAATGTGTCCAGCGAAAATGGTTCAGATTAACATGCAACGAGAATGGCTCTTGGTTTTGTAAACCTAGAAATAATGGTGGTTATTGTATAACGAGGTTCACTTTGAATGGAACTAGAGAAAGAAAATATATTTAACAGAAATAAAAAGTACCAGCTGGAATAATCGTCGCAGAACATATTTGGAACATTACGTCGGACCATGCAATACTTGAAAGTAATTAAAATCTCATCACATTAGTAAAAGTGCGTGAACATAGACATTACACAATAGAAATGATGTATTTAGAGCAGTTTTATTTTAGTGGTGATGAACCTCATTAGTAGATATTAAATGGTAAGAATAAACTCACAGTTTAGAATCGGTTTAATTTTCTATCTTGTACTCATGATGTCACTTCCATCTTGTAGAATAAGCCAAATAAAAAAAAAACAACTTTAATTTCGAAATGACACCATCAAGAATATGAAAAAAAAAGAATGTACTGGTTTGCTTACGTCATCAGAAGAGATCCTAAAAACAATGTATACCGAGCATTCCAGGAAGAATTTCCCGATAAAAAATCTTGTAGTAGGCTAGAATTACACTTAATGTTGGATAAAGAGCCACTGGAATGTCAGATTTAATAACTATAAGTTTATTAAATATCATTCTTAAATAAAGCCAAGCGGGAGCTCTACTAAAAATCGCGTTTTGGGCGAATTTTGTGTATTATTATCTTTATTATTAATAATGATACTACTACTAATTCTACTAAAACTACTACTACTAATAATAACGGTCGTTTTCAAGAGAAAAATAAATGGTAAACTGCTCTTGTGATAACGCAAAATAATTTGCAACAGTTATCGAGGCGAAGAGTACTGGTAAACTCGGGAGGTTTATTGCTACTCAGACTCAAGTAACACCACTTCTTATTTCCAGTGAGCAATCACTGATGTGTGAAAAGTCCTAGTGGTTAAATGATAATGATAACCTTGTGTCTGTGTGTGTGCGTGTCTCTCTCTCTGCAAAAGACGCAGTGGTACTAACAATGGTTGGTACCATTAAAAAAAGACAGAGGAGGAAAATAGATCCTAAAAGCAATGTATACCGAACATTCGTGTGAGAACTCCAAGTAAGTTATACTACAAATAATTAAAAACATTTCTTTCTTTTTGCTTCCCACGTGGACATTATGTTCGGTACATTTTTTAAATAAAAAACTTTAAAATGCATTTGGCTGGTTTGGCCGATATTACATTTTATGTTCTTTGGTTTTTCTTCTTTCTTTTAATTGTTTTGGATATTGACCTTCAACGAAACACGATGCATTATAACTTCAAATAAAAGCTATTCCGTTTCGACAAACAAAGATGTAATTGATGAGATTCCCTGAACAGACCCTAATCCAGACTGTTTGATTTTCCAGAATTACAATTACCAAAAGATTCCGAGTCGATTCGTTCTTCTTTTTAATTTGCAAAACTGTAATCGCATATCAGCTGCCAATGAATAAATATTGCAGCTTTTTTATGTGTTATTCATAAATAGTCATTCATTCCTATGCAACACGTTTACTATCACCATAGCGTTCTTGCGGGAATGGAAGTTTATTTTTAAGCAATGATTGCACAATAAACAGCCGCATTTCTGATCGGGCATTGCTTAGATTCAGTGGCAATGAAACATCCAAGAAGACCATAAGCAATGACTGGTGTTATCTCAAAGGTGTTGTTCTTCTATAATAATGGCTCTACAAGATTTGATAGCCAAGTCTATGCTATTATTTCACACGTGTTTAGGAGCAAATAGTATTTGCAAATAGTATTTGAGTAAAGTGATGTTACATCCATTTTCATTTCCAAATTTACGGTACTCAGTATCCGCAAACAGTTACCTATTAAAGTACTGACACGAATGAATGTTGATTAACCTTGATAATCAGACGAGAACCAATATTTCAAAGTATATATAGCCGAAAGCTAAACTATAAATAAAACTAATAAGTTTTGTTTCTAATTTTAAGTTGTTTTATGATGTATTTTTACAATGGAAGATGTTAATACTTTTATGACTTTCTACGCCATGCGAAGTTATATTAAAATCAAAACATCATATTATTACTAACTCTGCAAACAACCTTTACTTGTTATCCATTTCTCTTAGACACTTGATCAGTCTAATAATATTATTTAACAAGTTACAATGGGGTTATAAGCATAAGATAACACTTATATATTTAAATAAGTTACGTTGAGACATACGTCCATAAATGCGTTAAATAGATAAACAGAAAAATAGCGAATGTCATGAATAAGTCAGCAGAAGAAGGAACGAAGAGAAAGACAATGCGAAAAGAAAGACATGTTAAACAAAAGCTATCATATGAGTGTCGATTTAGTATTATTAGAGTGAGGAGAGATGGAGAAAGCTAATATTATTAAGGAATTTCGTAACTAAAATGATTTTTCGATTTTCATAGGTTTTGCTGGATTATTTTATCGTACAGCAACCCGTTCTGGGTAATTTAATGTCGAAACACATACCTATTGTTAACGAGTTATTGTATACAATTAATTGAACATAATTATTAGTCCAATCTGAATGGGTCTGTCTTCTTTGAACTCGGTTTAGCCAATTCCATACAACAAGTCAGTATCAATTTAGAAAATTACGTATCTTCTGATTTTTATAAAAACACTAGAAGAATACCCGTCAAAGGACGGTTAAAATTACTTCCCTGAACAGAAGTGTTTTAAACCACTTTTATGTCCCCTTACGAAGATTTAAATCAATATATAATGATACTAAACCTTATGTCTAAAATCCTTATTCCAATTTTGATTAAATTCCATTATATTGATTTTGGAAAAAGTCCAAGGAGTCTTAATAAAAAACAGAAATTCATGGAATCTTGTCTCATTGGTGTCTAATGAATATTGATCAAATTTAATGCAAATCTGAAATATTGATCAAATTTAATGAAAATCTAAAAGAAATGAAATTTACATTTAAACGTTAGTATTGTTTTATAATTGTGGAAGTGTATCCTTGCCGCAACGTACTTTCGTGGTGCGAGGAAATTTAGTTTTGTTTTTCTTTGGGATAGGGTTATGCAATTTTGCCTACGCACAACCATCAGAAGGAAGATACTATATAATATTCTGTCGTAACAGTAACCGTAAGTCCGGGTGGCAGTATACATAAACACTGCATAGCCGCCGGGCAAGAAACCCGCCCCTCTCTCCGTAAGGAGGAGATAATGCCTCGAAGCGTAGCCTCATGTTAGATTTGAATTCTTTTACGGAAACGTTTCGCGCGCAGTGGTTCTTACAGGAACATCAAATTAGATATGTATAGTTTCCTTCGACTATAAATTCTCAGATAAAAGTAAAGTACCGACTTAATATGTCCTAGTCGGCAGACCAAACAGTTTAGAACCACTAAGATGCTAGGCAATAAAGCTGCCCCGACCATTTTGGAAGAATGGGGTAATGCCTGGGAATCAGATCTAACGCGATTATTACAGTTTGAAAGTACACAACATCATTTAAATAAAACATTTTAAAGACGTGTCGGTCAAGTGTAAGGGAAAAATTGGAGGAAAGAAAACGTTGTAATCTGTAAAAGTAAGGAACAAAGGAAAAAGAAGAGAATGTTGTAGTCTGAAAATGAAAAAAAAAGAGAAAGAAAAGAAAAGAAGAAAGAAAAAGTGACAATGTAAGAGGATAACTTGTCAATCAGTGAAAATAAAGAAACAGGAAAAATAGGAAAGAAAAGATAGATTAAATTCTGTCAATCGAATACAAATAAATAAAGAAAAGAAAGAAAGAAAAGCGTGTCAACCTGTAAAATAAAAAAAAGAGAAAGAAAAATTAAGAAAACGTGCCAGTCATTGTGATCTGCAATAGTATTGGGAAATCGAATGAAACAGAATGAAACTGCTAACGTCATTCTTATAAGGTCAGTACATAAACAGGAGTAGTTTACTGCAATTTTTACATTGCTATGAGTTTGTTTTAATGTCGTTGTTATTTACAATAGGTGTCCACCGGGAAGCTAAAGTTGGTAATTATACGAAATATACGATAGGCAATGTTTAAAAATACGGAAAAAGGGAAAACATAGAATTATCTTGTTTAATTAAGTAAACCGACTATCTAGCAACCAGTTCTTTCACACCGAATATAGATTTGTTTAATCGAGAACATATTTATTACAGCGGCATTGTGTAGCAAACGTAATTCGAGAACTTAATGAGAAAAAATAAGTAGCTTAATATACCCGTATAGAATCAAATTAACACTTACTGGCTCCAATGTCCTATATACTATAGGCAAATATTGCTTGAATGAAGCAGTATTTATATATAGAATTATTCACTCTCAGACTGGCAGCCAATCAGAATTTTTATAATGGACTTACCCAACTTGGCATAGTGGAGCAGTCCAGCTTCCGCATGAACTAGCTTTTAAGTAACTTGAGTTTTATTTTACTTATCTTGCTGCTCAACTGGTCGTACAGTTGAGCCCTAAGTATCAAATTCTATATGACGCTACGAACAAGATGTATGGTTCCTGAAGATTGGGAGCAGTACCTTTCCAAAGCAGGACTTATGCTGCCACATTTGCAAGTGAAAAGCTGACAAAGAAGAACCTGCACATGATGGATCAGGCCATGTTGAAAGAGCTGGGGATCGCGACAATGGGAGACGCCCTCTCAATATTTGAAGAAGCTAGGGAACTCTCTGCTGAAATAATTTATGCTAAGGCACCCGCAGCTAAACTGCTCCAGCTCCATCTTAAAATGACAGCCTAACAATTCAGAAAATTCATAATTGATTGGGAAGTATTCACCAAAATGACAGGTATGTCAACATCTCAGGCCAACATATAGATATACAATTCCGCTGATGAGTCCGTTCAGAATGCCATAGTCAACACCCACCCTAAATTCTTCACCGCTGACCCAGACAAGCTACAAGGAATGATAGAGGCATGGGTCACTCAAAGGTCGAATCCCATCGTTCATCAGGGTGAGACTGAGACAATACAGAACTATCTCGTTCGTCCTCCGTGTCACAGCCCTCGACTGCAACTTTTTATGCCCCCTTTGTGAGCATGACCTGTCTGATATGTACATCAAGGACCAACTCATCAGAGGCATAGTGAACGGAACTCTCCAAGCAGACCTGCTTGCCAAAGCTAGAACACTTAAAACTCTCGAACAAAATGTCCGCCATTCTGAGGCGTTCGAATCGGCATTGAAAGACCAAACTTCAATGGCTGACACCTCCGACATGGCTATTGCACGGATATCTACGTACCGCAAGCTAACAACCAGATCTGAAGCTAATAAATGTCATGTTCGTATCAGCACCTCCGCCAAACGCGACAATTATTTTCTAAGCTTGTATCCTAGATGGTACAATCTCCGGCCAGTTAAAATGTCAAGCGTGGGGTCAAACATGTAGCATTTGTGGGAAACTTAACCACCTTTCAAGAGTGGGCCGAGCAAAAAAAAACTGTATTGGGATTGACGTGGCTCTCATGGATTCTCTTATCACATTTAACCAGACAAGGGATATACATATATATATATATATATATATATATATATATATATATATATATATATATATATATATATATATACGATCACAAGCGAAAAGAAAATAGCAGAAAGAGATGCGTATGTTATCCTATTCTAACCAAATCAAGATCCCAGACACGTGAAGAACACCCCTGGTGACTATCGAACAAAGCTGAAGATTGGGGCCACTATATGTCTAGGGGGACCAAATCATGTTTAACATGGGGCTTACAACGAATAACTTAGTCCCATCAAGAAAAATCGTTCGGACCGTGGAAGATTTCACACTGGTGAGTTATAGATAATAATACGAGGTTCATGGGAGAACAACTAAGTAAGCCATTTACATATGTAATGAGAGACTTTATTTCAGCAAGGCAGCATGCGTTGATGTGTGAATGCTGCCTGAAGATTTCCCAACCCCTGTGGCAACATTTTCAACCCAGGCAAATATTGCAATGCAACACATCAAGTACGTGAATCAATTGCTAAGTCACCCCAAAAGCCTTCCATTTTCCCCGCTCTAAGTTGGCCCTTCCAGCAGATAGTGATGAACCTTTTGTACGTCGGACACATTGCATACCTTATCTGTGCAGACAGACTTAAAGGCTGGATTAGTTTGTATCATCTTAACCCAGGCCATGCTATCACCTCAAAACTAATATATATTTGTCAGAAAACTATTCCACACATATAACACCCCAGAAGAACTAAGAAGCGATGATGGCCTACCCTTTAATTCCAACATGTTTCAGCAGTTCCTCAAGACATGGTGTGTGAAGCACAGAGAGTCGTTAGTGGCATACCCTCAATGTAATAGTCGATCAGAGTTTGCTGTAAACACAGTAAAGAGGATAATTCATGGAAATACAGGTCCTCAGGGCTAATTGAATAATGACAGTGTTGCCGGAGCCATTATGCAATATCGCAACACCCATATCATCAGCACAACTCTTGTTTCACCGCCGACTTCGTGACTTCATACTATTCAAACTCGCACTATATAAACCACATGCAAAATGGATAGCTGCAACTAGTAACCGTGAGATGAGCTTATCTCAACGCAATGTTCACCTCACCGAGCGGTACAATCGCACAGCGCATACTCTATGCCCACTCAAAAAAGAGAAAGATTATCAATACAACGTGCAAACAATCGTCGATGGGACACAACAGGTCGTGTTGTCGAAACTCTCCCTAACCGTCAGTATCGGATCAGGATTGATGGGTCAGGTAGAATCACTCTTCGAAACCGAAGATTCCTCAGAAAACTTGCAACACCTGTAATTGCATCCCCTATACCCAGTGCTTTGCCTGAATATCCCAATCCAAATCCTTGGGATTCCTATACAGCTGGTACACCATTGCCTAATTACAGAGGAGACGTGATGACATCGTCGAGGCACCAAACATCACCCAGCACTGCTAAACCAATGCCAGTGAAATCTGCCCGGGCATTGTCCAGGTTACTCCCTCACAATCAACCAGGTCATAAGGAACTCAGTCTTCCCCAAAGACCATTGCGCTCGCGTACTGGGGGGGGGGAGGGAGTCATTTAGAATCAAAACAAACATACCGGCTGCAATTTCCTATACCATATAGGCAAATATTGCTTGAATGAAGCAGCATTTATATATAGAATCACTCACTCTCATACTGGCTGCCAATCAGAATTCATATAATGGACTTGCCCAACTTTTTATAGTGGGACAGTTCAGCTTCCGCATGAACTAGCTTTTTATTTACTTGAGTCTTTACTTGTCTTGCTGCTCAACTGGTCGTACAATTGAGCCTTAAGTATAAAATTCTAAAACCCGGCGGGAATCGAAAACGAATTATTTTCTTACATAAATCATATGATTAGAAGAATATGTAATGATATTAAATAAGAGAAAATGAATACGAATTAGTTCTAGTGTAAGTGACTATTGTCGTGTTAACGTCGTAGACCGTTCCGTGCTTTTGACAGCCAATCTAAAAATAGATTAGTTGAGGAAGCGGCTCGTATTTAAGTTGAAAATATAGAGAAGGTAACAGACAATTGTATAAGAATTGAAATAATAACGGTTTTACGATTAAATAATGACCTTCAAAACACGAATTCCCCGTGAAGTGGGTGGCAGTCGAAGTAGATATGAGCGAGAGAGTGAAAATACATCCGACCTCCTCTGTGGATGATTGTGTTACAAGCTGCTGAGCTGAAAAATGTGAAATCTTTTAAAATGACCGCATATTGGTGTAAATGGCAGCCAAAACAGATAATACGGGTCCGAAACTTGTGGTCTACAAAACAAGGAAGTATTTATTTTACGTTATATATAAGATATTATTAACATCTTTATATATACCCATACACAGACGAAAATGAGTTTAATTAAGTGACCGCATTATGTACTCACGATAGCTACCATCTAGTATGTACATTAGATAGAACTGATTTGCATAGTTTCAAAGTCTACCGAATATGCAACATAGATAAAAAGTGCCCATCATAAAATGTCAAGTGCTGTAATCATTGTCAATATCGCATATCTATTCAACTGCAATATGAACAAAATAAATACACCCCCCCAAAGTTTTAAAAACCGCTCGTATGTAGAATCTTCATTCAGTTGTAGACATTCGTTTCTCTAGTTTTATTATGAAATCAGCTGCTCACAGGAGAAACCACGAAAAGTTTTTCAACGTCCTTATAGAGAAAGAGAATATCTTCGACTAAGACCGAACACGGTGAACGCACAGTGTGTACCGCCTTTATTTAACAGTTATATATTTGGAGAGTAGACCCGCTAATATATAAATTGGTTAGTTGAATATAACAAGAAATGGAAGTTTAATCACAGTCAACTTGCTTAATTCGAGGCTAACATTACTAATATTGTGTGAATTGATAGAAACGGGGGTGACGTCACATGGCTCAAAAGGGAGCGTAAGTGAGATAGGTCAGCAGTTCGTTGAAAGCACCAGAAGTGTGAACATTTGGTTTAAAAAATACGGTGATGAGATATGATTAAACAGTGATTATCTCTCTCTGTCTACCCCCACCCCCAACCGATCAGTGATTTGGAACGGAGATCAATGCAAATAAAGCTCCTCTGCCTTCAACAGTTTGTATTTGATGTATGAAATAACTCATTTGAAGGCGGCGTTCCCTCGGTTTGGAAATATTACATAAAGGGCGCGTATAGTAGTAAGTAGTTTACAAAGGTATGATTATTTACAGAAAAGGAAACGTTAACAACAGTTTAATTCAATGAGAAACTAATGCAAATACTATTGCTTGAACGAACAATTCGGAAGCAAAATAACAATTAAAAATATGAAAAATATGAAGCGTCTCGTTAAAACAAAAATCAAGAAGAGGGATGCAACAAGAAACGAATTATTTAAGATTAACCAGTTGATACTTTTTGGTAGAAATGCGTACAAATAAGTAAACATATTAAGTAATATATAACAATAAATTAGCAGAACCCGTGTCTCTACGCTGCCCGGGGGAAATATAAAATATTCATTTAATTTAAAAGAATATAAATGTTAACAAATCATAAATAACTGTAAAAATATAATTGTAACAAAATAATAATCGAAAAGTACAACTGATGATTGTTTCTTTCTCGTGTGTTTGACTTATTCTCATCGTAGTTGTTATATTCACAACGTTTCGGCCATTGTAACCCCGACCTTCTTCAAAGGCGGAAACTTTATGAATATAATAACTAAAATGAAAGGAGTAGTCGGATATAATTATACATTCCTCATCTAAACATTTCCGTATTGCGTATTTTTTGTTGTCATTTTCCTCGTTTTGTTTTTAGAAAATCTGAGAAATTAATTATTTTTTAACTAATAAGAAACCATGAAAGATTTGCTGACTCTAAATAAAGTTTTAAAATCAAACACTTTCCAAAAATAAATGTTTAAAACAACACCGATAAAACGTGTTCATTTATTTTGTTTGTTTAAATACTATCTTGAGAGGAATTTCTATTTCAGTCAAGTAAATTATTCAGAGTCAAATACGTTTCTGCATTACGCTCGAACTACTTATTTTTACTTAAAAAGAAAGAGAACATTAAGTAGACTTAATTATAGACAGTTTCAAGTGTAAACGTGGCGTTATAGTATGTTTATTATTAAAACAGTTTTTTTAAAGTTTGAAATAAAAACAAATAACCATTTTTGCACCAATATCCAATGCAAAAGGTGTTTACCTAAATTATATTAAAAAGAATCAAACATTCTTTTTACATAGCTGATTAAGAAGTTGTTGTTTTCCAATTTAATTAAAAAAATAAGTTTTTTCAATTGAATTACAACAAATCATCCACGGGGTTGATCGATAATGTTATTATTTTGTTGTTACATAAATCGACTAACAATTCGGAAATAGTAACTGAAGCGTAATCTGCTATTCTCAAATAAAATCCGATTCTTAAAAAAGTAATCTGAATTAGCTTAATTTCTCTTGAGTGCCTCGGCAATGCTAGTATGTTGTTGTTACATAAATCGTATGTTAAAAAGGAAGAAGTCAATATGTATAAGTATTAATAATGAAGTGAGTGTGTTAAAATAACACCGCTATTTCTTTTTTTCAATTAAACTCAAATGTGGAAGAAAGGAAGCAGTCATTATTTTGATTAAAAATGTATAATAGGTAACCGAAAAAAAAAGTGGCGTGAAAAAATGAAACTCAAACGGTGTTCATGGCATTACTATTCTATGACAATTGAGCCCCTGTGTTACTGTGAGCGGTAGGAGTAGATATTAGTATGAGTTGGACATTTCTGCCACCTTAATTCTAAAGGACGTATTTGGGAGAAACAGAAAACCCGGAGAAAATGCAAGAAATATTTAAATAAGACGAAATGAACGCATATTTTCTGGAAACACATTCTAGGACCTGGTCTAGCTGGCTGTCGGAACAGATTAGCATATGAACGTTTAGGTGCTAAACCTATAATGCTTAAAGATACGGAAGAAAATCGATTTTAGTTTATTATTAATAATGATATAAAGATATAAACATAGCATTCTAATCTTCGAAAACTAAATGTATAATAAAACATACATAAACGTATGAAGTTTACTTTATACATTTCTTTATTTCGTATGGTACGTTTAGTTTTACATAGGGCGAATCAAGTAAAATAGAAAAATACAAACTCACAATGACGGAAAATGTCGGAAGGAGATAAAGAAATGACAAAATGAATGAACAGATTAATAGATGATTTGGTGGCTACGATCATTTGTCTACACGACACGAGATTCATTTCTCCCATAAAAGCAACATCCACATATGTCAGTCAAATGTGATTATACATGTAACAGGTAAAATATAACAGCAAGTAGTTGAAATGAGGCAGTTAGCTGGTCATACAAGATTAAAACGCCAAATTCATATTTAAAATATATCAAGAGATTTCTAATATACCTATCACGTGAATAACATAGGGTTTGCCATTCTTGGTTTTCTCGGGCAATGCCGAGATGCATATCCCACTAGTATAAAGTTATATATAATAGAAATTGGTAGTTTGCTGGAAGCATTGCTGGGAGTAATAATAAAAGTTTTTAAAAAGGTTGAACGCAATGCGAAGATCCGGATTGCTGGAAGCTGTGAAGAACAAAAACAAAACAAAACCGAAATAAGTCGGATATAGATCGAAAGGTCTTCGCATTGCCTTCAACCTTTTTAAAAACTTTTATTAAAGTTATATGTTTATATGTTTATATATTTGTATGTACATGATTCACTCGTGAACTAATAATCGATTATTATGACTTTTGAAACAGAGATACTCGGTCTAAAGGATCAAAATGTGGATTATATTTAGTTTTATTCAGTGTTATGCTAAGGGGGTAAACGTCAGTAGCATCGCTTGGTGAAAATCTAATATACACATACACATCTATAATTAATAATGATACGTTACTTAGTTTACTAAGTAAACGATCATTATGAACTTTTTAACACAGCTACGAGGCGTAAGGGACCCTAAATGCGGGCTTTGTTTAGTTTAACCTAGTTTTATGTAAAGGACGTAAAAGATTATGAAAGTCGTTCGTTAAAATTCAGATAAGATCGATATCGGCAAACTTTTAACAATAGATATTACACATCATTTAATAAATATTCCTTAAATTTTAGATTCTTTGGAGTATTTTAAAGGGTTTTTAGGGCGCATAATATAAGCACAACCTCCCATTTTTAAATTCTAATATATCAGAGTTGTTATTAATTTGATTCACAGTCATGAAACACCAATTAAGCTAGATTTTCTGAATTTCAATTTTTCCTGAATTTTAAACAATTTCTAGAATCAAAATCATGTAATTGATATTTAACAAAATGAGAAGTAGTATTCTAGACATAAAGTTTAATCTCATTGCATATTTTAATCTTCGTAAAGTGACATGAAAGTGGTGGAAACATGTTCTTTTCATGGAATTACCGTTACTCGTCGTTAGACGGGTATTCTTCTAATATATATAATAAAGTCGACTGCCCCCCCCCTTTCCATTAGTCATTATAGGTCTTTAAACATAATCGAAATATCGAATGTCGCTATGGCCACGCTTTATGCAAATAATTGATGCATATTTTCGGAAAATAGGCGTCAGTTTCGTTCGCTTCCAGTAATTTCTACATTTTTTCCGGCTTTCCTGTCGCTCCTAAAAGACTCATACATACAGGGAGTCGAAGTAATTTTCACCCACACTCTGAACTCTACTTCCACCACTACTGCCGGGAAATATTTTTCATAGAATAAAATAACCGTAATGATTTCATTTTTTCATTTCTTGCCATTGTTTTTTACCTATTACACTTTTACTTACACAATATGGGTCGGTTTTTGTATTCACGGCGGTTTGATTAGCTATACTCCTATTGTGGAATAACAAAATAGGATAGACGAACACTAAACAAACAACCATTAAAATAAAACATGGCGTCTCATATTAATCAATTCGGTAATAGTTATTATTACAACAAACTATGCTATTTTCAGTTCAGAAACTTTTCGTTGCTTTCTCTTTCTTTTTTCTTTACTTTCCTACATTGTCAGGTTGTCTTCTGTTGCCCGTCTTTATTTTGTTTGCATCGTTTCTTTTTTCAGTCATTTTTTTTCATGCTTTCTTTTTGGCGTGGAGGGGGGGGTTACCTACAGGTTACACAAAATTTTAACCGGGCTTATAAAAGTGTGCTCAATAGTAAATAGAGATTTTTATATAATTCTTTTTTATTCATACAGACATGTACAAAAAGCCACTACACTGGCATGTCGATGTTATCGATCCATAGTTATTAGTAACTAAATTCTCATCAGGCGGAAAACATCTGAGTAAATAAGCAAACATTTTCCGCCTGATGAGGTTTTAGTTTCTTATAACTATGGATCGATAACATTGACATACTAGTGTAGCGGCTTATATATATATATATATATATATATATATGCATGTTTGTTAAACTACAGGTACAATTTCTGTTTGTTTCTTTTTTGATCCATTTTTTCATGTTGACGGACTAATGATCTAATGATCTGTTCGAGTGTGAACAGGAACTCGCCAAAACTGCTAACGTTTTCGACTCCCATGAGTCTTCTTCAGGCACGTGAGGATTTATGCAAACTAAAACTGGTGAATTTATTAAGAAACTCGATTAACGTTAGCAGTTTTGGTGAGTTCCTATTCACACTCGAACAGCACATTAGTCCGTCAACATGAAAAGATGTGTAAAAAAGAAACAAACAGGAATTGTCCCTGTTGTTTAATCTAACATGCATCAATGAAGAAATGCTGCCTAAGTATATATATATATATATATATATATATATATATATATATATATATATAAAATGGTACTTAGATTTCAATGTCGATAAATGCTGCGATATTGCAGTGGATTCTCCTTCCTTCTCGGCTATTACTTTCGGCGACGACGCAGCTGCGCTGAAGAGGTTAACAAGACATAAGAACTTGGCATTCTCGTCGATCCGACATTGCATTTGAGCTGCAAACTTAGCAAACATTCATGATTGGAAACTCCTTCTGTAAACTCAACCCTGAAATATTTCTCCCACTTTATGCCTATTCTTCGTCAGGCCACTGTTAGCGTATGCTGTCCAGTCCGCTGCTCCATTTCTAATACGCGATATCTGGCAACTGGAGAGAGTTCAACTACTGACTACTCGAATGGTGCGGAGCCCACGGGCTCTGCCTCACGGAAGCTGACTCGAGAAGCGTAACCCTTTTGAGCGTCGACGTTTACGCGATGATCTCATTTTAGCCAACAATCTCCTCAATGGATGTTATGATCTCCTCCTGGACTTACTATTCACTCTTGCACCAGGAAGAGGTATACACGGGCATTACCAGAAACTAATACATGACAGATTGATATTGAACCGAGGAGAGTCGCTTTCTCGACAAAGTTCTCTAGACCTTAGAATGGACTTACAAGAGATGTAGCAAATGCACAAACGACGCAGCAATTAAAGGCAAACTTTAACAGGTGCTTGGCCACTGTACGCTCTTCTGTGTGAACTTATGCTCCCTTTCCCTACATGGCATCTGAAGCGTGCTTGTTTTATTTTTTTTATTACATTTAGTGAATTGATTATATACACACATTATATTACAAAAAAAAACAGGCATTCGCTTGTATTTATATAGATTTATTATTAATTATTACTTATTCATTATTTGCCTATTATTTATTTTATTTAACATTTTAAATTGTAATTAATAATAGTAGTAAAAAATATGCCTCATCCGGTGGCATATTTTTACTAGAATATATGATAAACAAACATACTACCTTCCAAACAGGAGGTAATGCCTGGGGGATGGTTCAATGATAACAGAACAGACACTACAATACCTCCCAATGAGGATGTACTTGCTGGGAAGATCGTATTATAACAAAAGAGCACATACTACACTACCCTCCTCCAAAGGAGAGGCTAATGCCTGAGAGGATGGTATCATGACAACATACCGAATATCTACAATAGGCCCCGCCCTCTGAATGTAGCATTGAAAAATAGTACATTATTCATAAATTGTATCGCAAACTTAATTAAACATCAGCAGATAGTAATAGTATAGTTTCCGCTTCAGAAGACATATACCAAACTTCGATTAGTAACAGATATTAATACGTTAATAACGATACACAATGAAAATTAAACCATAGAAATATTTTTTAACACTCATAATCTTTTGATAAATGAATTTAATGGACTCTCAACAAAGAGGAATATGCTAAAAAATTGTCTGTGGATTGAAAGTCTAATCGTTTGCACAGATCTAAGAAGACTACCATATGAAGCGAGGCTTATCAATTGTTATACCCCTTTTGAGACAATTTGCACCATTAAATCATGATGTGATTTACAGGATCATCTCTTTGTTTGCAAAGGTTTTTTATTTTATATCATTAGTTATCATCGCATTCTTTTGTGCGGCTGTCAATAAAGATACAGTGTCTCTGTTTTTTTCTCGCAGCAATGCCCATTCGATGTTTTCTCCTGCGAAATTTCTTTGGCCTATACTACTTCTGTCACACATCACGTAAAAATTAGGTTAATATATAATATAATATATATATATAATATATATATATAAATATATCATATAATATATATATATAATATATATATATATAAATATATCATATAATATATATATAATATATATATAAATATATAATATAATATATATATAATATATATATATATAAATATATAATATATATATAAATATATAATATAATATATAATATATATATATAAATATATAATATATATATAAATATATAATATAATATATAAATAAATATATAATATAATACATAATATAATATATATAAGTATATATAAATATATAATATAATATATATATAAATATATAAATAAATATATAATATAATATATATATAAATATATATATAAATATATATAAATATATAATATAATATATATATATAAATATATATATAAATATATATAAATATATAATATAATATATATATATAAATATATATAAATATATAATATAATATATATATATAATATGTATAAATATATCATAAATATATAAATATAAATATATGATATAATATATATATAATATATATATAAATATATAAATATAAATATATGATATAATATATATATAATATATATATATAAATATATAAATATATATATACATAAATATATGATATAATATATATAATATATATATATATAAATATATAAATATATATATATATAAATATATAATATATATATAAATATATAATATATACATAACTATATATATATATATTATATATATATATATATATGATATAATATATATATATATATAATATATACATAACAATATATATGATATAATATATATATAAATATATAATATATACATAACTATATATATATTATATATATATATATGATATAATATATATATATAAATATATAATATATACATAACTATATATATATATATTATATATATGATATAATATATATATGATATAATATATATATGATATAATATATATATAATATATATATACATATATATATACATATATAATATAATATATATATAAATATATAATATATACATATACATATATAATATAATATATATATAAATATATAATATATACATAACTATATATATATATATTATATATATATTTGATATAATATATACATATATAATATAGTATATATATAAATATATAATATAATATATAATATAATATATATATAATATATATATATATAATATATAATATAATATATATATAATATATATATATATAATATATATAATATATAAATAATATTATATATATAATATAATATATATATAATATATATATATATAATATACGTATAATATATATATAATATATATATATAATATACGTATAATATATATATAATATATATATATAATATACGTATAATATATATATAATATATATATAATATACGTATAATATATATATATAATATATATATATATAAGATATATATATATAATATATATATAATATATATATAATATATATATATGTATAATATATATATATATAATATAATATATATATAATATATATATATAATATATATATATAATATAATATATATATAATATATAATATAATATATATAGGTATATATAATATATATATAATATATATATAATATATATATATATAATATATATATGTATAATATATATATAATATATATATATATAATATATATATAATATGTATATAATATATATATGTATAATATATATATAATATATATATATATAATATATATATAATATGTATATAATATATATATATAATATATATATTATATATATATATATAATATATATATAATATATCTATTAATAATGGAGTGTATGTATCTGTCTGTCTGAATCGAAACTCCAGTATGACTATTTTACTCAAACTAATCTTTTTGAAATTCTTTATATACTGTCATCAAAAGTCGTTCAGACACCAAATGGGTGTTAACATTAGGATAAGTCATTCCTTCAAACCTTCAATTAAATTCATATTTACAAATATACACTGATAACTGCTATTATTAAATTTACATATGTATTTACAATATAAACATTATTCATACAATTAATTAAAGCCATGTTCATCATAACCGGCTTGTTTTCTTAACCATTTCAACGCGAGTACTGTTAAAACTGCAAAGTCATTGGCTGTTTAATCAGTGGTGTCCTCCCTCCCTCCGGTAATTAAATATGGCGATCTGATTAAGCAGCCGATGTTAATATGGCACGTTAAATATGTAAACAACAACGCTGGTATCCACCGTGCTCAGTTTTCCATTTTTAAAACCGTCCTAAGTTTGTTTATTCTTAGCCATTATGTTTTAAAACACGAATTTATTAAATCAAATTGTTTAATTAAAATAATAATTGATTTAAAAATTACTATATAAAAACGCGCGCGCGCACGCTCACACCCACACACACAGTTCAGGTAAACTTTTTCTTTCCGAGAATTAAAAAACTTTTCGTGTTTACTGTATTTGATTTCTTAATACTTTCATATCCAATATTATCATTTTTTCACGACCTCAACAGAATTTATGATTCCATGTTTTATTTATTAATGTGATTTTTTTTTCTTTAATGTCAACACAATAAACTAACACATTGTACTGGAAAACTATACAACTGATTGTACAATCAAATTGTTTAATTAAAAAAGGGTCATTAAACACACACACACACACACACACTGTGTTCACTGTATTGGATTTTTTGGTGCCTTTTCATTTTAGGACCCACGCTAACTTTAACCCCGTCGTTACAGTTAGGGTTAGGTTTGTTTTTTTCCTTTTTAATTAAAAATATTTACATGTATAGGGGGGGGGGAGATAAAAAAATTGGGGGAAGGCGGTCAAAAACATGTTTTGTTTTTTTTCTTAACTAAAAAATATTTCAATGACTGATAATATAAAAAAATTGAGGGGGTACAAAAAATGTTTTTCTTTCTTTTTAAACTACAGGTCTTTCTATTTATGGGCGAGGGTACAACAAAAATCGGGGTAGGGTACAATTTTGTTTTCTTTATTTTCAACTAAAAATATTCTTGGTCATAAACACAGAAAATCAATGTCTAACCACCACAGAAATATGACTGGGGCTCCATTGGCTTACGCGTGAGCCTTCATTTCTGATGCGGCAGCGTAGCAAAAATATGCGACCGGAGAGAGCATATATTTGCTAGTATATATAATATATATATATAATATATATATAATATATATATATATATATATATAATATATATATAATATATATATATATATATCTATAATATATATATAATATATATATATATATCTATAATATATATATATATATCTATAATATATATATAATATATATATAGATATATCTATAATATATATATATATCTATAATATATATATAATATATATATAGATATATCTATAATATATATATATATATATATATAATATATATATAATATATAGATATATCTATAATATATATATATATATATATATAATATATATATAATATATATATATATCTATAATATATATATATATATATATATATCTATAATATATATATAATATATCTATAATATATATATAATATATATATAATATATCTATAATATATATATAATATATATATATATATCTATAATATATATATAATATATATATATATATCTATAATATATATATAATATATATATATATCTATAATATATATATATATATATATTATATATATATATATAATATATATATATTATATTATATATATATAATATATATATATATTATATATATATATATAATATATATGATATAATATATATAAT
>OY744524.1:43207259-43217259 GCA_963556195.1 Sepiola atlantica
TAATGTATTTATGTGATTAAAACAATCTCATACATTTTAGGTCACTTATATTATTTACCCCTTTCATTTCAATGGCGAAATACGTCTTATTATATCCCGAGTCGAAACTCACTGACCCCTTCACAAAGAGATAACACACCGAAGAAGCTAATTAAAAAATGTAAAGCCAGCTCTCAATAGACAATTTTACTCATCAATCGGAAATGTAAATGTAAAAAATATCTTTAAGTTTTTATAGACCACTTTTTCTGCCATATTATCAGCGGAAATTTTATATAGATATATCTTCTACTTAAAAATTTTATATAGATATATCTTCTACTTAAAAATTTTATATAGATATATCTTCTACTTAAAAATGGGATGTTTTAGTTTGAGATTTTGCACTTCTATTGCTATCTGTTCTAAATAGAAATATTAAGTAAATTAAGAATAATTTTACTAATCAAAAATAAATATTATTTTAATAAAATATGGCAGATCCTATTTTTTAAAAATCAGTTTCATTTATTTTAATGCGTGACACATGATTTGTAATAAAAATATGTGAAAGCACATCTCAAAAAATTCTCAATCCAGCGATAACATTTTTCCAAGTTACCGATTTTATTTTTAGTTTCACTATTAACTTTTACATTTATACGAATCCGTATGGCACGAAATCAAAATATGACGTAAAAGATAGACGAACAGGATGTTTATCCATTGAATTCTCGAAATCTCTCATATATATATATATATATATATATATATATATATATATATATATATAAATTAAAATAATGCGAATTTTCCCAAAGCCAAGATTACACATACTTACTAACACAAGAAAAGAAACTTTATATTAAAATTCAATCCAGCATTGAACAGATCGTAACTCAAACTACATACCATAGGGCCCGTACTTCTATCAACCTTTCTCTACCTCTCTCTATCTATCTAACAATAGGCCTGTGTGTGCACATATATGTATGTGTGCGTGTGTCTGGGTGTGTGTATATGTCGCTCAACTATGTACAAGATTCAGAACTAACCGCACGCACACACACACATGGGCACAACAGCCAATGCGGCGACAGGGCAATAAAAAATAATACATTTCAAAAGAAAATCCAAACACTTCAAGAAATGGAGATGCCCGATAAAATTAAAGATCAAAATCACACGTACACATAAACAGACACGACTTTGACCGAGAGAAGCAGAAAATAATAAAAACAAAAAATATAAAAATATCCAAACACATACACACCCACCCGCAAACCCACACAGGCGCAGAAACGCCAAACAATAACACATTTCCTCAAATGAAACAACACTCTTTTAAATCGGAGAAGATTTCTTTAAATGGATTAACATATCTGATGAGAGCGGACCACCGCTTGAAACGCGTTATATAAAATTATAAAATGATAAAATAATAAAATAATAAATAAATGTTGAAAATAACTGTTTACGAATGTGGGTAGCCTTACTCCTTTTTATATATAATAACTCAATGTCTGTGTGTGTTCGTGCGTTCATTATAGAACGAAAGGTTAGAGAATCTTCATCACATCTAAAAGTGTATCGGTATGTAAAATATACCGGGAAAGACAATGAAAATATTTTCGAATCTCTAAGTGCACCCTTTAGAAGGCTATGATGGCATAACCTCTATAAACTTCAAATATATCCAATTTTCATGAGAGTTTAATCACATGTATAAAATTCTATGCGGACGGAAATGGATGTGGTTCAGAATGTATACGTTACTCTCTATATGCCGAATATCTACATGCATCTACATATAAGTGACCCATAAGGACAGAAAACTCTTTAATCTTAAAATACCTATATGCGATTTCAATAAAATTTAAAGCATATATATGGCACTTATTTACAGAGTTTAAACACATTTAAGCTTCTTCTATATCAGGGGGCTAAACGGAAGGAGTAAGCAGTAAACAAAAACAAGTAATATGGTGTTATAAGCATAGTGAAAAAGTACATAGTGATTCGCATTCAATCATGAACAACGTCGGGTCAATCCGCTAGTGTTTACTAAAGACGATCTCTCAATCACTCGTTTGAAGATATGTAAGTATTCTTACATATACGCTCACGTTGTCATTTTTACTATTTTAAATAAAAAAAATTATTGAAGACTTGAAATTTTAGTTAAAAAATGTATTTTTAATTTAAATTTTAAAGTACAGGATGTAAAAGTATGCCTATTTATGAATTTAAACGTTTCAAAACGAAATAAAAATTAATTGAAGATGTGATATTATTTTGCTTTTTACTGATGATACTTACGCTAATATCTTTCAGATTAAAACAAAATTAAACCTTAAGTCATCAATTTAAAATGTTTTTAAGTTGTTTTAAATGGAACATTCGGAAAAACTGTCTATCTCTATATATAAGTATTGCATTTCTGTAATAAACGAAACAAAATGGGTTGAATTGACGTAAAACCAACAATCGAAACCAAATATACGTATTAACAGGCATTGCCATATAATTACGTATTGACTAACTCAAAAGCAAAACAGAAAACGTAGTTTCTAACATAGCTGTCAATGTAAGAATAAATATTCTTTTATTTATTTTAATGTTTACAATCTTTACTTGTATAGTTCTTACAGTCTTATTTGCATTTTATCTTTGTTTTTATTAACACTTTTTTTCTCGTGTCCTTTTTGATTCATCTGAATTTTTTTATCCATTTCATTGTGTTTATTTTTTACCTTTCGTTTTTAGCAATTTCACTTGTCAGCAACAAAGGGGCATTTCGGCCGGACTCTTGTAAACCTGGCTCCCTCTATCTGAGTGACGTGGAGTAAGTCAAGGGGAATAATCAGCAATGAATATGAGTGCATACAATCCCGGTACCGGTTCAATGACCAGATAAAAATCCGGCCTAGCTGAAGACGAGCAAGTTTAAGTTTCACGATTTGGATAATTCCTTGATATTACGCTAAAACAAAATAAAACAAAACATCACTGGAATTGGTCGAGCTATAATGAGTGGTATATGACGTTGCTGAGGGCGGGAATGGAAGAAATAATATATTTAAAAAAATCTTACAAAAAGAAAATGGAGGGAGAGGAATGAAAAAAACTCGGAGAATGAAACGAAAAAAGTAAAATAATTGATGAGAGAAAAAACGAGATAAAATAATGGTGATGTTAGTCGTCAATTTATTTGTAAATTTTTGTTTGTTTTCTGGGCTTGTGTTTTTGGTTTACATTTTTATGACAAGCAGGAACAAATAAAAGGCAAAGATATGTAAGGTGAACACACAGAAGAAATAAGACAAATACATTTGCACGAATTGTACACTTAATATACATTACAATAAAAGTAAATAATCACAATGATGATGATGATGATGATAGAATATATAGACGACATTATGGTAGTAGTGATGATTCGATTTTTGACATCGATTTGCTTCACGGTTCGTAAAATAATGGTCGTTGATGATGATAGGATTGGGAGGACAGAGATTGCGACTATCGGGTTAAAAAATAATAACAGCAATAATAATTTAAAAAATTAAAATAAATAAATAAACTAACCAACCGAATAGCTCGAAAATGATCAAATATAAACCGGAAGATTAAATATCTAGAAAAAAGCATTTTTGTATTTAAAAAAAAGTTGCGGAGGGGGGTAAAAACAAAGATGGCGAAATCGGAACAAGAACGAATGAATGAATAAAGCTAAGGGAGTAAAAGAATGGCAAATAAGTTACAAAATGAATAGAACACAAACGGACGATGGGGGCCTTTCTAAGTGTAGATGAAAAGAAATATGTGAATAGAAATGACGAACAAAAATATCAGACAAAATAAATTGAAGGAAATAAACAAAATGGGTGATTCGGTGATTAAAAGGCAGGGAAACAAATCTAAAATCCATGGACGGGGAGAACAAGAAAAAATTAGATTTTTGAAACGGATGAATGAAATGAAAGAAATACAGATAAATATAAAATGCAATAAAGAAAGAAGTCTTAAAAAAATGGGAAAATACGTCGAAAAGTCATATTGCCTGTTTGCTCATTTTTTTTAACTGCCAGTGTTTAAAGTAGAAAGGAAATGAGCGGAATTACACTTCGTGATATTTCTGTCATGTTACTTTTCTTGAGCAATGTTCACTCATAGTTAGGTAAAGTAGGAAGATAAATGGATTCATACTATTTTACGAAAGTAATATGTACATGCATGCTCCCTTCGAGCAATGGGATATGTGAAATCGCCAACCACCATTAGCGATAATACAAAGCATTTCTTAAAACAAATGGTCGACAGTGTTTATATAAATATTGAGATTTTGTTTACATGTGTATTCGTGCCTGTCAACTAAATGGTTAAAAAAAAATCACCATCTGTTAATAAAATGATCGAATTTCGATTACTGCCTGAATCGCTTGCATGTCTAGCCACAGGTAAGAACTATTGTCCAAGAAAACAATATGTCTATTGATGGCTATATATATATATATATATATATATATATATATATATATATATATATATATATATATATTCAACAATATGGATTGTCACCAAATTGTAATTTAACTGCTTATTTATTGAATGTCTGAGTCTATAAGAGGTTCCGGGTATCTCAATATGTCAATCAGGTGACGCAGCTGGTATTGATTGAATGCCAACTTATAGAAATCTACAAAAGCGGACGTCATCATCAGATAAAAGACTAACACGGGTTTAATATTGTAACATTTGTAGTGGTTCACTCAATAAGCAACAGCCATGGTACACATTCTCCTGCCCATAAAAAGGAAACTCTTTTCTCAATTTCTCAAAAGAGTGAAGGGAATCCCTACCCGTTGAATCAACTGAGAAACTGGAATAAAATACATAAACAATGAAATGCAAGGATCTTTTTTCAATATTTATTATTTGTTTGTCATTGCATTGTTCGCATCTTTCTTCCACTTAACCTTTTACGAGATCATTACTCAGAAGGTATAAAATAGTAATGCAATATGAATATACAGATCAAATTCCGATAGTTCACGAAAGTGCTATCTTAATGGCTTTCTTTTCTATTATTTTAAAATTCATAAAATTGTATTTTTAAACGGTATTCATTATTGATTGTTGTTTCTAATGTAATCCCAGAATATGTTCGAAAACTATATATTGTACAGGGTGGGCCAAAATAAGGGTCCTATCTTTAAATTTGAATAACTTGAATTTGAATAACTTCCACAAAATAAAAGTTAAACTCACCAAACTTTATGTGTGTGTAGACTGACCCTTCCGAGATTTTTTGAAATAAACAAAACAAATTTTAGCCGAAAAACACTTCTTAAAACTTACAAAAACTAAAGTATTGTTTTTTACACTGTTTTGAGTTTTTTAAGCAAAAATAATGTTTTCTAAATGAGGGTACGTTCCTTAGGGCTAATACGGCTCATGCTTGCTTCGGAAGGGGTCCTTTACTTATTCTAAAAAATAAAAAAAAATCAATAAATAAAAAAGTTATGAATTTTTAAAAATAGGACCCTTATTTTTGCCCACCCTGTATTAGAAAAAAGTATTGCTGAATAAAGTCTAACTTAGATTTAGAAACTCCCGCGTCCCAATACGTATGAGGCAGTCAAAATGTTCCATCGTATTCAGTCTGTAGCAAGATTCACAGAATCCTTTCAGTTTCTGCTTATTTCTTGCAAATCTCTCTCGATATTTTGCTTCCAGTTCATTTTTGATCTTCTTTCTCTTTGCTCATCAAAAATCCACTGAAACACTTGGTTAGCAACTCCCTCTGGAGCCCATCTTAAGGCATGTCCAAGCAATCCTAGACGTCGTTTGCAGATTATTGACGATATAAGCTGTTGGTTAGTCCGATTCCGGACTCCTTGGTTGGTAATCCGATCAAATTACCAACCAAGAATGAAGTCAAACTTTGAATTTTGCCTTGATAGTACATTTCCAGAAGGAATATTTCGAGAAGAAATATTTATTTAAAAAATTAAAAAAAAAGTATCCACTATAGATAAAATGCCATTAATCGATATAATAATACGCTAAGGCAGTTCATGTTCGAACGTACGTTATTAGCTTTCACATCTATGTGAAAACGTGAGATCGTCCGATCGCCTGAGATCAAATGCAAAAAAGTAACTGAGAAATAGCTAATATCGCTGTTTACAAAAATATTAAAATTGTACCCATTTCAAAATGAATTATTCTGAAATCGAATAAACAATCGTAGATTGAATGCTGTCGCCCCCAAACTTAAATTACGTAAATAGTTTAAAACATATCTATAGAATCAAATTGACACTTACCGGCATAATAGGTTTCAATATTCAATATGCAAATGTTGCTTGAATGAAGCAATATTTATATAATGAATAATCCACTCGTCAGCTGGCAGCCAATCAGACCTCAGATAATGGACTTGCCCATCTTGGCATAGTGAGACATTCCAGCATTCATATAAACTGGCTTTTTAGTGTTCCTCCAGTTTTTACTTATTTTGTTACTCAATAAATCACAGTTAAGCTCTACGTACCAAACTCTATGGCGCTACGAACAGGATATATAGATCCTGGAGATTGGGAACATTACCTTGTCATGGCAGGGATCTCTGCTAGCTCAGGTAAACCCTATGCTGTCACATTTGCAAGTGAGAAGCTAACAAACGAGAACCTAAATGATGGATTGGGCCATGTTAAAAGAGCTAGAGGTCACATCAATCAGAGAAGCCCTCTCAATCCTTAAACAAGCTAAGTAACTCTCTGCTCAGGAAACTTATGCTAAGGCACCAGCAGCCAAACTGCCCCAGCTTCATCTTGAAATAACCCCCCTCCCCAACAATTCAAGAAAATTCAGAATTGATTGGGAAGTATTCACAAAACTGACAGGTATGCTGACAAATCAGTTCAACATCCAGCTTTACAATTCTGCTGACGAGTCCGTCCAGAATGCCATAGTCAACACCCACCCTACATTCTTCACCACTGACTCAGACAAGCTTCTAAGAATGATAGAGGCTTTGGTCACTAAGAGGTCAAATCTTATCGTCGATAACCTTACTTTTGCCTCCATGTTACAAGGTGAGACTGAGACAATACAGGACTATCTTGTCCGCCTCCGGGCCACA
This sequence comes from Sepiola atlantica, assembly GCA_963556195.1. Lineage (NCBI taxonomy): Eukaryota > Metazoa > Mollusca > Cephalopoda > Sepiida > Sepiolidae > Sepiola > Sepiola atlantica. The sequence continues at coordinate 43,214,389 of OY744524.1, forward strand.
GCCCTTGACTGCAATTTTTGATGTCCCCTTTGTGAGAATGATCTGTCCGATATGTCTATCAAGGACCAACTCATCAGGGGAATAGCGAACGAAACACTTTAAGCAGACCTGCTGGGTAAAGCCGGGACGCTTAATTATCTTGAACAAACTGTCTGCCATTCTGAAGTATTCAAATCGGCATTGCGATAACAAACTTCAATGACTGACACCTCCGACATGGCTATTGCGCAGATGTCTACGTACGGCAAGAAAAACACAGTGCTCATGTTCGTATCAGCACATCCCCCAACTGCGATAACAACTCTAATACACCTAAGTCCTTTCGAGTTTGCATGGGCTGTGGTACAAGCTCCCGCTAGTTAAAATGTTCAACATGGAGTTAAACATGCAGCCCTTGTGGGAAACCTAAGAATCTTTCAAGAATATGCCGAGCAAAGAAACTCTGTATTGGGAATTACGAAGCTCCCATTGATTCTCGTATCGCTCACATCACGTTTAGCTAAACCAGATATAAATATACGACCACATGGGAAAATCGAGCAACATAAATAGATGCGTATCTTATCCCATTCTCACCAAATCCAGATTCCAGACAAGCGAAGAACATCCGTTGTGACTACTGAACAAAGCTGAAGATCTTTCCTGATAGTGGGCAACTATATGTCTAGTGGACCAAGGCATCTGTTTAACATGGGACTCAAGAAAATTGTTCGTACTGTGAGAAATTTAACACTCGAATATCAATGACGCTTAGTTGTGAAATTCGAGGTTCAAGGAAAACAAACAAGCAAGCCATTTACATATGCAAGTAGATCCAGCGACTTTATTTGTGCCAGGCAGCATGCATTAATGCAAGAAGATTTTCCAAACCCTTCGGAAACTTTTTGAAGCCAGGAAAATATCACAATAAAACACATCGAGTGTGTGAATCAATTACCACGTCGCCCAAAATGCCCAACGGAAGAAAACATTGGTAGGCTTAAAGATTAGCACCTATGACATCTTGCCAAGACAGCATTCAAAAACAATGTCTCGTTCCGCCGCCCACATTCACCTTAAAGATCTGTTCCTAATGCTATACACAACTTAATTCTTGTGCTTCATCATTTCAAAGAACAAGTACGACACGCACAAAAAGCGACGTTCTTACCCTAGTGGCCGTTAGTACCCCTACCGGTTGGTGCAGCACTATGGTAATCACTGCAAAAAAGATGGAAAACTGAGAAGAACAGTGGACTATGAGCATTTAAACTCGCAGCTAAAAGAGAAATCACTCAGGTATTTTTTTACGATCCAGCACTGTCCAGGAGATTTGCATTAGGGCTCCGATGCCGTCTCCCGCAATCGAGTCTCTACAATGAGTATCTTAGATCCTTATCATTAACACACCTTTTCTCTGAAGACATTCATCTCGCAGAAAAAAATACATGCAATGATGGAGTGAGAAACCCATCAAGCCATGAATGATTATAGGTAGAACGATACAATACTGTCAGCTTATCACGTAGGTGCATCAGGCCGGAATGATCCGTGTTACACAACTCTGATCAACACAATACAATTAAGTTTATTATCCAAACGTTTACTTACTGAACTTCTGGAATGTATGTATCGACTCAGTACCGACAGGGACTTAAAACTGCTGAATGAGAGAATCGTGGTACCCAAATTTCTCAGATGAAAAAAGACTACATTAATTACACTCAGCCCACCAGGGCGTGGTTGGCATGAAATCCCATGCCAATGAATCGGTATATTGTTCCGGTATGAATGCATCCATATACGACTTTAGAACCAATTGTATCGTATGCCAACGCATTGCGCCAAGTCAGCCGCGTGAAAGACTCATATTAACGCCACTCCAGATTAGCTCTTCCAGCAGATAGTGATATACCTTTTCTACGTCGGACACATTGCATACCTTGTCCGTGCAGACAGACTCACTGGCTGGATTAGTTTATACCATCTAAAACCTCAATACTCTATGCCCAAATCCGAGAAGGAGAAAGAGCATGAATACAACGTGCAAACAATCGTCGATAGAACAGGTCGTGTTGTCGAAAATCTCCCTAACCGTCAGTATCGGATCAGGATTGATGGGTCAGGATGAATCACTTTTCCAAGCCACAGATTCCTAAAAAAACGTGCAACACCTGTAATTCCAGCCCCCATTCCCAGTGCTTTGCCGAAATCTCCCAATCCAACGACTTTGGATTTCCATACACCTGGTACACCAGTGCCGCAAACCAGAGGACACATGATAACATCGCCTATGCACCCAACATCACCCAGCACTTCTAAACCAATGCAAGCCAAATTTGACCTGGCATTGTCCAAGTTACTCCCTCACAATCAACTAGGTGAAAATGGACCTCATTCTTCCCCAACGATCATTACATTTGTGTATTCGGACTGGGCCGCGTATAGAATAATATTCACGCTTATCGGAATAACAGGCTTCAATATTCCATATTCAATTATTGCTTGAATGAAGCAATATTTATGTAATGAATTATTATCCCGTGGACTGGCAGACAATCAGAGCTAAGATAATGGACTTGCCCATCTTGGCATAATGAAACATTCCAACATTCCTATCAACTGGCTTTTTGGTGTTCGTTAAGTTTTTACTTATTTTGTTACTCAACTAATCACACAGTTTACCAAACTCTATAATATCCTTTGCATTCTTTCTTTACTCTAATTAATGCTAGAACGATTAATCGGAATCGGGAATCGAAAAAATAGGAACATTTTAGATGTATCAGAATCAGTATCGGAAAAATCCTTTTTCCTATTCCCAAAACTATTCTTTTAATTTTTTTTGACAATAAAAAAATGAAAAAACAAAAAAAAAAAACCACGATATAT
>OY744524.1:43222259-43357259 GCA_963556195.1 Sepiola atlantica
TCGGTATTCCCCGGTAGGGGCGCCTCAGGCGATTAGCAATAAACTAACCCCTTCTCAAAGAGTGAGAAGGCAAAGCCTGGGAGGGTGGACCTCCTAGAACTGCACAGGACAACCCCACAGACCGGCGGAATCAAGGCCAGAATGCCAAGACGGTACCGGTCTATAGGGTGTAGTATCCATCGGACCAGATACTACACTGTGATCCCAGCCAAAAGTTTTACAAGAAAGCATTTACTTGACAATGTATGACGTAATAAGTCTATTTCTTTCTTGATAATAATTATTCGCCTACCACTAATTATCTAATCATTCGCATTTTGTGACATCATCGCGTGTGCTCGGTGACAATCAAGCAAACAAGCATATATAATACTAATAAATCATCAACTAACAAGCATATACTAATACTGTGTATATACACAGTATTAGTAATTAATAGATACACATTATTATGTTGATATATAAATAAATTAATCTTCGGATATATATAGTAAGGTATGAAAATATATTTATGATCATTAAGCTACACCGAGGCGTCCGCGTCTCATTACTGAAGATTTGCTACAGGGATGAAACGCGGACGCCATTGTGTAGCTTCATTGCCATAATATATTATCATACCTTACTAGCTAGCTTTACTCACGTTGAAGTAAATACTGAAAATCGATACATAATATATTATACCCCCTTATAATATACGTGTATACATTAAATAATAATAATATATAATAATATATAATATATATATATATATATATATATATATATATATATATATATATATATATATATATATATATATTATATATATATATATATATATAATCCAAAGGGCTTGCTTAACGGTTTATGTGTAATTGCTCACTGAATGAAATGAATGAAAAAAAAGTTAATATATACATCATACGAACGTATATTCTAATCAAGCGTTTCGACTCGAGTTTAAGGAATCCATAAAAAAACCCAAACGACTGACACTTGGGTCCTGATTGCCTTTATTCATATATATGAACAAGTGGAAAAAAGGTTCAGATGATGAAGAGGGTTGTTATGGGAGTTAGGTGAAATAGGGACGCGAGCAAGCGAGAGATTCCTCTGGGGTGGCTAATACATTCCCGGATCTCTTCATGCAAAAGAATTAAACAATTTTAATCAAACGGGAATGCATAATCGATGAGGCCATATAATGAAGAACTATTAAAAACAAATAAATACGCGACGTTGAATTTCGCCTTTACAGGAACGGATGAATAAATAGGAGTCTACTTAGGATAATACAACTCCGTAATCACGCTTGTTCACATCCAAACAATAATATATATATATATATATATATATATATATATATGTATATATTATATGTGTGTGCGTGTATGTGTATGTACATAAAGAGTCTACATATATTTATGTATATGCAGAATATATGCACGGATTCGTGAATTTGCACATATATGAGGACAATTTGTATTATTTTTCTTTGTTATAAACTTATCTCTTGATTTTTTATACAAGGAAATTACATGGCAGCTGGTATAAAAAATTGCAAGGGGTAGAAATCCTAGTTAATATACATTAAATTACACACGCATTATATATATATATATATATATATATATATATATATATATATATGTATATAGTGTGTGTGGTTATGTGTATTTGCTTGTTACTGCATTTCTCTTTTTATAATGATATCCGTAAGAAAGAAAATTATTTACCAGGCTGTTTTTTTTTTTGAATAATAAAAATAAAACAAAATAAGTTTATATTTCAGCGTGGAATAATCTATTGGACCAACTTGTTATTGTTCAATTTCCGGCATTTGTAATGCTAAGATCTCGAATGCTGATTTTCTAGGAAGTCGTTTATCGTTTTTAAGATTTGTTCAACACGAATTTCTGATTCAAAATGTTCGTTTGATGAATTAAATTTAATTATATATCCATTATTAAATCGAATTATATATGCATTATTAAATCGAATAATGTATCCATTATTCAATACAATTATATATCCATTATTAAATACAATTATATATCCATTATTAAATACAATTATATATCCATTATTAAACAGAATTATATATCCATTATGTAATAGAAGTATATATCAAGTATTAAATAGAATTATATATCCAATATTAAATGGAATTATATATTTATTATTAAATAGAATTATATATCCATTATTATACTAACGTTAAGTTAATGAACATTTGTTTCCAATATATTTTAACCATACAATATACATGTTAAATTTCAGATTGAGGTATGTTTGAAAAAATCTATATCATTTCTTCTAACTAGCCGTAATTTGCAATTTACTAAGTCACCCATCTCTAAGTTTTTTGTTATTATTCTCAGTCTCTCACTGTATTTTGTTTGACTCCCCCCTCGCTTATATTTTATACAGTGTCTATCACTCTCGCTTCAATCACTCACGCTGTTGCTGTTTACTTAGTTATTATTAGGTAACAACACTAATTATAAAACAGAAAATTGGAATAGTCAATTATAAACCATAGTAAATGTTACCAGAGTATGAATATTATTTAACCTATAGATGCGGAGAACAGAGAAAGAAGGAGAGAACGAAAAGACTACTTTGATAGTCTGTCTATTTATTATTTTTAATTTAATTGGCTTTACAACAAGTTAACCCAAGCTCAATGAGTGACCCAACTGGTCATATTTGTATACTATATATGTGTATAATATATAACAACTTCTTAAAACTAAATTGAACTGAATTAAGACAGTAGATCGCATACAAAAGAACAATATCCGTTCAAATAGAGCTTTATAACAATAGTAAATAATAAATATGGTTATGATTTGAATTGATAACCGATTGTCTACTGTCCTTTCGCAGTCTGATCTTTAACAGTGATCACTTGCCATCACGCGGTCTAGTTGGGCTGCCTCAGCTCGCTAAACTCCCTTGTTTTATTTTCATGATTTGAGTTCTCAGACCATTTTCTCTGGTGAACGAGAAGAATCTGTCACAGCCATTATCATATTCGTGTTATTTCAGAGTTGTCCTTCCCCGAGGCTAGTAGCCTTACCAAGGCTTATGAGTCTAGCCTACCCCGTGGAAATCAGAAAGTATTTCTTATGTTAAAGGATTCGTGCGACTCGCGTTCAAAACTCGCTACAAACTTTCGATAATCGTTTAGAAACCTAAACTAGTAATGCTGTGTTTTAATTAATCTATTCATTAATAAAACAATAATTCTGATAAATGTTTCTTTTAATTTTGCATTTGCTTATTTTATTTCTTTTATTTAGTTATTTTAATATTTCGTGTTTAATATTTCCGGAAGAATTGCACTTTCGCGCTGTCAAGGAGAACAATGATGAAGCGAAAGTGAAGATCTGTTGAAGTGTTTAAATTTACGACGCATCACATGCGGTTGCGAGGGTGTTTGTCGAAAAGGGAGAGGTATCTCGAGGGGGGGGGGGGGGTAAGACCGATAGGGTTGAAATTTGGTTTTGAAAAGATTTAGAATTACAAAAACAAGTCACTTTTGTATTCATAAATACTCGTAAGGATAAATTGAAACGTATTTTAACTTGTTTTCAAGCAATGATATTATTCGTTATTTAATAGAGGCACTAGAGTTTACAATAAAGGTTATATTTAGTTTAAATGCAGCTTTTAATCTTAGATTTACTATATTTTTGTTAGGTTATATTCTTAGTTAATTTGATTAAAATATTTACATAACCTATGCAAAACCGTGACAATTTATGTTTACCTCTTTATATTTTTCTAGAAAAAATTTAACTCCTTTTTTTAAAGTAAGTCTTTTTCGTAACTTGAAAAAACGCAAAGCATTAGTCTATGTAAATTTTAAACAAAACTTATTTTTACCTGCGAAAACATTTTTTTAAGTGCGATTTATATATATATATATATATATATATATATATATATATTTTACGCAGATAAACGTAATCCATGGACACGTGTTTCTGGCCTTCAGCTGGCATCAGCATGGCTAACTTAGACAAGGATCAAACCTTTGATATCAATTTCTATAGTCTGGAGTTTTACCTCCGGACTAGGACCCCTGTCCTTGAAATATGAACGATTTTTATCACCTAAATATTTAATGTATTTCATGTAATTGTTTTTATTAGTGATGGTAGCGTTTGTTGCCCATCTTTTTGTGTTTTCACTTCTTAAGTGATAAATAGTAATGCATTTTCTAGTCGCCCGTAACTTTAAAGGATGTATATTTCGTTGATATATATTTTATTAATTTTATACGTGCAGAAACGTAATGGCTGACTTTATATATATATATATATATATATATATATATATATATATATATATATATATGCTCCCCGATATTGGCATCACTTTTGTGAAAGCAATAATAATTTCGGAAATGCTTTTTCGTAAAAATAATTGAATACGTTCAATTATCATTATCGTAAATAAAAATATTAACAAACTAATGTTTACATTTCTCCCATTGCAACTAGCGTGGTCAGTGGCTCAGTAGTAGAACACTGGAAGTCGGTTACTGGGGTCCCGTTTTTAAATGTCGGACTGTCCAGAGAGTTCATTTCTTTCACGAATAGCAACCGTTAAGTCCATTACTAGAGCGCTCAATACAGTTCTTCTCCGAAAAGCACATTGTTACAGAAGCATGCGATCGATGATTATGTTTATTTTTTATTTCTATTTTACAAAATCATCTGGAATATTTTTCTACATCTTTCTTTAAAATATGTCTGTCTACCATTTTTCTTCTGACTGTATTTGACGAATATTTGTTTTTTTATTTTATCATATTTAATTCATTGGCCTTATTCTTTTCGCAACGTCTTCTTTGTATGATTCTTGCTCATATGCGTATCGATCACGTTATGCTGACCCATCGTCGCGATACTCGCAGAGAATATTTTAACTTTATCTCATCGGAATCTCTATCTACACTTCATTGCTTCCGACTTCTGTGATTAGCTTTACTTATCCACCAGTTTTCTTTTATGATCGGCCAATCTACGTGCTTTGTATTCTCTGCCAAGCGGACCACACCCAGAACCTTTTGTCGTCTCCCCGCCTGCTCGTCTGTCTGATAGTTTATTCCTGAAATCCGTCTGCGTTTCGATTTCTCTTTAAATCTATACTCAAAAGTGTTGCTTGTATTGGTTTCATGACTGTTCCAAAATTATATTCAGTAACATCAATTGGAACAAGCGAATATATAAGACGAATTGATTAAACATCAAGTGGCTTGTGATTTGAAAAATTTGACTAAGACCCACTTTCCAAAAAAACTTGAACAAAATAAATCAGCTCTTCTCATCGTCTAGTAGCTCTGAGATTCAAGATTTCGTTGATGACCTTACTCCTAATGTAGATTTCATTGTATATATACATTATATATATATATATATATATATATATATATATATATATATATATATATCCACATGAGGAGGGGAGAGGGGGTTTGCTTGCTGTCTGTCTGTCTGTCTGTCTCTCTTGCTCGCGCGCGACACACAACCTTTTCTCCATTATCTTCTATCTCTTCTTTTCTTCTATCTAATATATAAAGTAGAGACGATTTTTCCCCTGTATCTTCTCGGAGTATAGGAAAATAACCACATGCATCACAGGCTACTAAACTCACCACTATACTACACTTATTCACTCGAGCGTGGTTTAGTAAATTTGTTATTATTTTTTTCCAGCTAACACTAAATATTACATTTGACCCGCCATCTCCGACTCTCCGACACACCAACTCCATATAGGTGGTAGCAAAAACTTTCCTCCTTAACAATTATGTACTGCCAATTCACTGATTGACACCGGGAACTAATAAACACAGTTTACTTTTCACAAAACAGTCCGTCCTTATTTATTATTTGCCTGGATTTAATGTACTACATAATATAAAGCCATACGTAAAGACTTAATGATCGCTCCCGTTCACTCCGATGATATTCCGCAAATATCAGATTACGTCATTTCTAATTCTACCTATGACTTCTATATTAAAATTAATTCCGGATTTCAGCGAATGAAATTAACGAACACAGTTCCTGCAACATTTAAACATTCAACATGGCGATAACAATTTCTTGATCGAATCGACTTGCTATTTAATTGAATAAGCGCCAAGATACTGGTACACCCTGATACATTTACATTTTCAAAATCATACACCTTAAACACGCATATTATAGAAAACTTGGCAAAATAAATGACCTAAACCATGTCATTTTTTAACTTTATATTTGTCGGCAGAAGCTGCCAATAAATAAGCTTAGGTTAATTCGCCTATTTTCACATTCCTTTCTATCCCGAAACCATGGCGCAGCGGTTCAGAAGAGAGGTTTCATGATCGCCAGTTTTAGCGTTCGATCCCATACTACTCTACCACTTTTTATTTTTATTTTTCTTAATTTAAAACATTCACCAACACGGTAGAGGAGAGGGGGAGAACAATAGGCCGTTTCTTTTTATGCAATAGGTAGTACTTTCTCCCGTGCAATGCCGGTCGACGGGTTCCGCTAGTTGTTTATAAATACAATAATTGTTTTGATCATATGGACAAACGTTTCCCATGTTCCTTTCCGTATTTTTCTGTATGATGACTGACTTAATTTCCCACAAGTTGCCATCCGTTTCTAAATTGTAAGTAAAAAAGAGCCCCATCCTACACACACCATCGCACAAGCGAACTGGTTACTTCTTTCTTTTCATTTTTTATGGTCTTATTTAAAAGCTAAATAATGTTTATATTGATCGATTTATCTGAATTTATGCGAAAGTTTTTGTTTCGTGCTTATAGGAAACTTCTAAATTAAATGTTAATTATTTAAAATGTTTGTTTCAAATATGTCAAGTAACGAACTTTGCGAAGCGATAGCGAGCTATCAAATGAAGCCAGTCTTAGATGCGATCCTAGAGACTCAGATTTTCCACGCAGAGTGTATTACGTGTAGTAAAATTTAGGCAAAACTTCTAGTTCTAAAAGATGCACCTGAAGAAGGTCTGGGTTAGATCGGCTGTAACGTTATAAAAGAAACAGACGAAAATAGTCCGATAAATTCTAATAATACAAACCAAAACATATTTGTTCTTTTTTATGGGATCCACAATTTTTGTTGTCCGTAGCCCAAATAAAAGTTATAGAGTTTCACTAAGAAACTTTTTGTATTAAATCATTATCATATTAACAAAGTTTGATGCAAAAAAAACAACATTTTACAAGACAATTAAAACCAACTTTTTCGTTAAAACATAATTTCTTTTAATTGAGATATGCTATACACTGCAGAAAAATGCTCAGTGTTATCAAATGTTATCCAGCGAGAAAATAGCCTGGATTTATTTGAAAATAGTCATCAGGAAAATAGTTTAATATCCTTAAAAGAAAAGAATAGTAATTCGAATATTCCATCAGTCTTTTTAACTCTTTTCTTTAAATTCCATTCACATGTTATCGACCGAATTTACCTGACAATTTTTCACCCCTGAAGTCATTACAAAAAAAACCACAAACATTATTTTCAAGCTGGATACCTGAGCATTAAGATGACAGTTTTGATTTATTTTAAAGGCTTTGTGTTTTATCGTATTATTTTAATCAATTTCTTTATTATTTTTCTTTTATTTCCCGTGCGCATGCGTGCAAACCTGTCCGTATGCGTTTCATATTTTTGATCATTTAGTTTTCAGGTATGGACACCATTTATCCGCTTCGCATGCGATGTTTCTTCAATCTCGACCAATTCCAGAGATGTCACACACAAATGAATTAGCGTGATTCTATTTTTCATGTTCGTCATTATTTGGTTAATTTCATTTATTTATTTTATCTTATTTTTTAATTTTGTCTTCGTAAGGATTTGGGTGGGTATGATTTATTTGGTTGAGGTCTTTATTCATGATTTTTTTTTTAAATTTCCCCATTTTATTTATTTACTTTATTGTTATTTTTCGTTTTAACAAATATCTCTCTTTTGGATTGTTAATACCGTCAATTTGGATAACAACTTATTTATATGATATCTGTGTTTCCAGGGAGTTTGGTTACACCCTTAATACTACTACACCGTTTAAAAATATTATTATAATCTTGGTTGTATCTTTTGATATCGATAAGAGGTTGTATTTTTATTCTATGCTTAATCTTTGACAATATTGCGTTGCGAACTACATTTTTACACACACGTGATCGAATAAAGAAATCACATTCTTTCTGTTTTTTTATTTATTCATAAGACTTTATAGGAAACATTTGACAAGCATTATTTTTCTTTTAAATTTTGACATTCTTTCTGGTTTTTAATTTATTTATAAGACTTTATAGGAAACATTTGACAAGCCTTGTTTTTTCTTTAAATTTTGACATTCTTTCTGTTTTTTAATTTATTCATAAGACTTTATAGGAAACATTTGACAAGCCTTGTTTTTTCTTTAAATTTTGACATTCTTTCTGGTTTTAAATTTATTCATAAGACTTTATAGGAAACATTTGACAAGCCTTGTTTTTTCTTTAAATTTTGACATTCTTTCTGGTTTTTAATTTATTCATAAGACTTTATAGGAAACATTTAACAAGCCTTGTTTTTTCTTTAAATTTTGGCATTCTTTCTGGTTATTAATTTATTCATAATACTTTATAGGAAACATTTGACAAGCCTTGTTTTTTCTATAAATTTTGACATTCTTTCTGTTTTTTTAAAATTTATTCATAAGACTTTATAGGAAACATCTGACAAGCCTTGTTTTTTTCTTTAAATATCTTCTTCAATATCGCATTTATATCCGACTTTTAAATTTCATCGCTTGGAACCGGTATTTATTCGTCTGTCAATCGCAACTTTTGGTTCAATTGTATAGTAATAGCCTGCTCATTAGCACGCGACCGTCTAACCGGTATTTGTATGAGCTATAAACCAATTAAAATGAGTTCATTAAATATAGATATCCGTTATATCATACTGTATTTTTAAAAATTATTATTATCAACTCTATGTTGGGCACTACTGAAATATTTAACTCTTAAATGCTTTTTGTTTCAAATATAACCTATTCAAACAAAATTCTCAAACTGCAACTTGTTTCACATCTGCAACGAGCCTGTTAGCAAGTATGAGTAGGTATTAGTATGATGTTGCATCAAGCACACCCGCTAAATTTGTAATCAGTACCTTTCGATGTCGAGCCAATAGAAAAAAATGAAGCATTTAAGGGTTAATAATTTCAACAAAATATTTTATATAAAGTAAATAAATGCATCTTGTAGTAAAACAATTCGCATTTTTGTTTGTGAAGTCGCAAACAACAATGCCGGAATCAACAAAAGCACTAAATTGTAGATAAATATACATATTAAATTCCAGAATGTAATTCATATTCAATATACAACAAAAATTTAAAATTCAACGAAACAGTATTGGTAACTTAAATACAAACATGTCGTCACACAACTAGAAAATACTAAACATCCTGACCAGATGGGAACGCGACTTATGATCTGATCTTACACAATAGACAACAGGTAATTAAAACGCTGTCAGTCGCACGTACCTCTATTTATATCAAATTGTGGCTGGCCATTCCATTATCCAGAGATAAGACTTCAAAATAAGGCGTTGGTAGTGTCACATACTATTTTTCTTTATTTTAAAAATAAAATCTTCGTTCTTAGAAAACCTGTTTCTTCTCGAAAAAAAAGTGTTATTCATTCAGTATAAAGATCTTTGACTAAGCTTTTACAAATTTGATCACGGCGCTCTCCGTTTACATTCATTCAGACATTTTATTCGGCGGAGAAATTCGTTTAGGAATCAAACTAATAGAAATCCGAGGGATATACAGCTGGGCTGGAAGGCTGCTATGCCAGCTTTCCCCAACCAAACTAACTGATGGGTTCCACCGTTCTTGCATGAGTTTTCACATTATTTTGACGAAAGATGTCCTCGCAAGTTTCAATGTCCTTTCGTTTGATTTTCACGGTTCTTTTCTCTCTGCACGAGGGGTTAGAAAATGAGAAGTATATTATACATCACACATTTTTCCGTAAATTTCACATGGTTTGCATTTCCCAAATATTTTATACGACAATCACGTTGAAACACCGGTTTGGGTTAGATAACCGAACTTAAGCGACGTTGAGACTTGTCAGTGCCAGATGGGTGACCATTTGAGAAGATGAATCGCTGTATACGTATACCTATCCAGCCGTTATACAACAATCATGACAAAGTCACAAAACCACCTCTGGAGCTCGGAATTTGCTAACGTTTTATTTACGTATACTGGCATAGGATTGTTAAAAATATTTCAAGATAAACATATGCCCAAGCCTTGGGCATTCGGTTTGATTCAACTCCATTTAGAATACTTTCAAAATAAATACTTATGCGAGATTAAAAGAATTCGTGCTACAGAGTATCCCATTCAAATCCCATTTATGAAATCCTTAATATAATTCTAAATCATTTTTGCAATCCCACCATATTTTGTACAAATAAACCCCAGTCTATGTCGAAATTGTTCACAAAATTTAAGGCATGAATAACCAGCAGTCTTTGTTTTATAACCTTTCAATGATAATCACACCTGGATACAAGGTACACATTGTCAAACCCCCTGACACATCCTTCTTTTAGTACTGCTCTGCTTTCGGCTGTGATGGACCTCTTCAGTCCAGAAATAGTCTAGGGAATCTTTTGATAGACATTGTCTTTAAGATAACCTCACAGAGAAAACTGTGGGAGATTTTGGGGCGATGAGTGTGAAGGTCGTTCAGGATAACACTTTTTACTGATGAGACACTCACCAAAATGCCCCATCATGTCATTGAACGGCGATAAAAAACTGCTGTAACTCATAACTGAAATTTGGTGGGCAGGGCAGAAGTAGGCTGCCGCTTAGTTTTACCATGTATATATTTAGATTACAGAAAGGGTTGTGAATTTTACGAACGATTTCATGAGTTACAATGGGGAGGGTCAGCCTGTATCAAGAAATTCTAAATAATATAGAGCTTAGATTTATTGGGAAAAATTCTTAAAAAGAAAAATTTATTTTCTGTTAATAAAAAGAAATCATTTTATTTATTGAATGACTCGTATTATTCTAAACGCTGACACGTATGTTTGTGCGCATGTGTAGCAATGTAGCACTACAGACGATGTCTACAATAGTCCGAATAGTACTGTAGCTTTGAAGACACGTTATTTCCCGTAACTTTAGAAAGGTACAAATAATTTCAATGTAAACCTGCGACATTTGTGTTTAAAACCTTTTGTGAAAAAAAATCACTTCGTATTTTTATCAAATAACGACATTTTCAGATTATAAGTTAAACCGACTCATGTCACCCATGAAGTTGATATTTTTTGAGATTTCTTTGGAAAAATAAATCTTCTGATAACTACATCGTTTCAAACACCAAATTCTCATGCTATTAAAAATAATTGTGAAAAAAATACCTGTTCAATTTTTAGAAGGGGATTACCTATGTAAGTTTAACGTAAAATGATTACTTGCTCGAAATTCCCTAAATTGGTAAAAAGTATTTTTTTCATAAAATACTGGTACAACAATCAAGTACGAGTATCGTTTTCAGTTAAAACTGCATAAAAATGTAGCTAAAACTTGTTGCTAAAATAATCTAACATCTGTTTTAAATGTAGTGATTCTCACTCCTGACACAATCCTATGCATGTATAAGAGTCAGATACGTTCTAAGATGAACTACTGTTGCCACATCTGGGGAGGTGCCACTCAAATCACATTTTCCTGTCTTAACAGAGTACAACATCGACTCTGAAATCTAACAGCCCTTTTTCTCACGGAAGAGACATAACTAGTCTTTCTCTACGCTATCGTCATTTTCATAGTAGGTGATCGACCGAGCTTTCCATTGTAAACCTTTCACAGCAAACAATCGTCTAGGTGCAACCACTGTAACACTTTTCCTTTCTTCCTCTGTACACCTGGAGCTAAACTGAACTACCAAGAGCAGAGTGTCTGTAACGGAACTATTCATATAGGGAACACACTACCAGTGGGCTGCTTCTCAGCTGACTACGACATGGGCGTTTTCAAAAGAGTACCTAATCTAATAGTATTTAATACAAAAAATAATCTAATCTGATAAGTCCCTCACTATCCACCAAGCTCCAGCCCCCCGCACCATCGCCGCAATGTTGCATCCTTGTGCTTGTTTTAGAAATACTTCAATGGAATATGATACGATGAACTTGCTGCTCTGGTGCCTCTTCGACGTAAAAACACTCGACCAACCTGACAATCAGCTAAATCCCATCCATTCACTGTAGAGGCCCCCCCAGATACATGAGAGTAAGTAACTACGATGAATGTATTTACGTATTGTTTTCATTGGAAAAACAACATTACAAACATGTTTCTAGGTAAACATGGTTCGCTTTGAACTAAACGGAATAACCTGCTCCAATAGCTTCTTTTCTCGAGCTACCGGCCTTTGTAACTTTATCCATGTCGTTCACCAGTCTACGTACATTGGCTCCTGCATAACCGACAACCTCTAGCTTGCCATAGAAATCGAAAAGAAGATCCGAAAAGCAGCTAAAAGGCTTTCCCCCTCTAACATCCAGAGTGTGAAGGAACCTCAAGCTGACGGTGAAGACCAAGATGGCAGTGTACGACAGCGATATATGGCCTACCTACGCCAGACAGGAGCAGCGACTTTAAATCTTTCACCTACGCCGCATCCTAAGCATATCTTGGTATGATAGGGTGTTCAACACAGACGTCCTGTCCCGTACGAGCCTTTTCAGCATGTACACCCTCCTCAAGCAACGCAGATTATCTTGGCTGGGCCATGCCCGCCTCATGGAGATTGGGAGCATTCCAAAATACATCCTGTATGGAGATGTGGCGTATGGGAATAGGTCCACCGGCCGCCCTCCAACCGATACAAGAATGTTGTGAGGCGCAATATGAAGACAATCGACATTGACTCATCGGAGAGCGTTAAAGATGACCGCTCAAGATAGAGAAACCCTTAATCAACATCTTAAAGCAAGGTAGGAGAAGCTGTTTCACGCTTCCGCGGAGAAGCATGCGCGCAGATAGAAGATCACCAATGCCATCTGTCCAGGAACCACACGTTTTAATGACCTTTGCTGCAGACTACCATATTTGCATTGGTACCTTTAGCAACAAGCGATGCTGCTCAAGTCAAGCAGACAGCCAGACAGAACAACTAGGTTAAAGATGTATCACACATGGTCGTCACTGACCGACGGATACCGGTTAATATAAACATAATACGTGCATAATATATATATAAGATAACGTTAGACAGATTTTTTTTTAAATTGAACCTAAATAGCGTTTAAGCTGACAAATAGCCAACTTTCAGTTATTGTTGTACTGTTATTTGCTACACACTAACATACTTTGGTACAATTTTATAAACACTTAATCCGATCCGGCAGTTTTCTAATATGTAGAAATTCTTAGATAGTCACCTTAAAGGAAAATCAGTTACGGAAAATTACTATAATTCTTTTCGTAAGAGTTATCGTCCATTGCTTTTTCATACTTAAGTTTTTCTTCGTTCTTATTAAATGAAAACTAAGTTCACTTTTAGCTTAGATACTGAAAATAACAAAAATACGTGTGGTTATAAAATATAGAAATATATTCATAAGAAATTCAAACATAATGGATCCTAGGTAACGCCGGGTCGGTATATAAAATCACAAAATTAAAAACTATTTTGTTTAAATATCTAAGGGATGTCTCTGAGTGCCGCGTATTTTTATATAAATACTACGATCTACTTATTTTAGAAGTTAGATCTAATTTGAAAAACGTCTGAAATGCGTATTAGTAATTCTAATCTGTGTAGTAATAACATTTTCAGACACGTTCTCATGTGTCCATGTTTCTCGCCTATATGTAACTTTGATAAATGCACATTTAATGTTTGTAAATTATTATAATCAATTTAAAAAATAAAAAAAATAAAAAATAAGTGAAAACTAAAACGAATGTTTAAAATTCTTACTTAAAAGACAATAGTATATCTGAATATATTTTGAACTATTTTCCATAAACCCTCTACCCGTTTATATGTCTCAACCGGACAACGTCGAATGAATAGAGCGTGTTATGTCTCAACAGGACAACGTCGAATGAATAGAGCGTGTTATAAATATAACACGCTCTATTCATTCGACGTTGTCCGGTTGAGACATATAAACGGGTAGAGGGTTTATGGAAAATAGTTCAAAATATATTCAGATATACTATTGTCTTTTAAGTAAGAAATCTATGATACTTAACAATATGAATGCCATATGAACTTAATTCGTTTTGTCTGTTAGTAATGCCTGGGAAGGACGATGCAACTAGCAATCATGAATATAACGACAATATTAAAAATAAAATCGAATTCTTCAAAAAATGTGAATTAAATAATTCCAGTTACATTATGAATCGAATATAAAGGAGTGCGGGGTGGGCCGAATGGATACCGTCATGTACTATGATGAGTTTAGTTGTTGTGTTGTACGGCATATCAACACTATTCGGGGCATTAAGTGCTGAATCCGGTCATTTTGGTAAAAGTTCTCATGCTTCAAGTTCTTTACATCTTCAAATATTTATTTATGGTGTTTCGTTTGGCTGTTTTGTAGAGGAAAATTGTTTTTGTTTTTGGCTTTGCAGAACATGATTGCGTTTTGCAAAAGGAAAGGAAACAAATAATAACAACGATGTTTGGTAGAATAATGAGTTATAATCCTATCTAATCTATAGAATGTAATTCTGCTCTAATACAATTTTGAAAAGTATGAACCATCAACTTCACTCCAGCTATGGGTGAAATAGTGTCTTATGTTCTAGTAATTATAAACAATTAATGGTTGACGATGAGCAAAGTTGGCGCTAACCACTTCCGAAATGGATGAGTTCAGCGACGCTTTGTAAACTTCCTTAGATTTATTTGTTGTTCCCTTAAAACAGTGGAAAATGTAGATAGAACCGCTTTAACAGTAGCACCATATCAACAATTTGTGGAACACAATACGACGGCTTTGCTTCCCTGCAGACTACAACATTGTAGTCTTTAAATACCTGTCATAAATCATCCCCAGAAGTAATCAAACTTTGTTTATTCCATTCATGATTTTCAATCGTCTCATAATAGTCTTCATCTTTCAACTAACAATGCATCCATCTCATTAACTCTTATCTTTGAATAGTTTTGGCCTTGATAAGTGGTGACTCATTAGCAAAAAAAACTTATTAAAATTCTACTCTTGAAATTCTCTATGGTGTCACTTATCAATTACCTCTTAAATTTCTCTCTATTTCTAAAAGGTTGGGTATGTTAATATGTTTATATATTTGTATGTACAATATTCACTCCGTAATTACCGATTTTGGAATAGAACTGCTAGGTGTAGGGATTTGGGCTGTATTTAGTTTAATTTACTTTCATGCAAGTAGGGTAGGGGGAGCTCGTGAAAATTCAAATACCTTCGACTTTTGTGAAATATTAATAATACGTATGAAGCACCATTTTAAACTATTCCGTAATTTTTAGTTTCTTTGGAGTGTTTCAAGGTTTTTTATGAGGTATAATATGGTCATCACTTCCCATTTGGAAAGTAAAATATTTCACATTTTTATTAAATTTGATCGATTTTTTCTTAAGACTCCATTTAGCTTAAGCCTTACATTTGAGACATTTTTTAAAATCACAATTATGCAATAGATTTTGATCAAAATTAGAATATGGATCCAAGACATAAGGTTTAGTGTCATTATATCTTGATAATCTTAGTAAAGGGGGCAAAAACTGTTCTGTTTGAGGTATTAATTGTATCCGTCCTAGCACGGGTATTCTTTCAGTTCCTAATTAAATATGCATACTATTGATTGAATGCTGAAGATTTCATTAAAATTCAATAATTTCCTCATTTTATTGGCGATTATAAAATTAATAATAGTTTATTTATAAAGATTATGTTTTAGAGTATAGGGGCAGACGCTTCTTGTGTGGACAAAGAAAAAGGATTATGTTTCGGTATTAAGTGACCCCTAAACCAGACCGAACAGATCAAAAATTAAAAGATGACAAGAATTAGAATAAATTATGAAAGAGGAAGTAATTCAATATTCTTGGCACCGACCTGGTGATATTTTGCATTTTTGCGACTGCTGCTAGAGAAGAGCGGACGGCGTTGGTGCCAATGTCTTGTGTATGTACAGTTGAGAAACGGGAAAAATGAAATATGTTAACGGGTTGACCAACAACCCGGAGTCATTGTCACGAGCAAACAAAACACAGGCGGGAAACGAAAGAAATAAAAATGGATGAAAGTAAATAAAGAAATCATGATAAAAAGAAGTTTTGTCGATATGAACGAATGAAAACGGCTGAAAGCTTCTGCGGATAAAAAAGTAAAAATCAAAAACAAATACGAATGGGAAAGAATAATCATGTAAAACCATCTGCATTGGTCAATGATTTAGGCGCTTTCAGGAAGGCAATAGACGTGCGTGACGTCCGATCTAATAAAGTGTAATGACTCACGGTCAATATAAACATCATAATAATGATTAGAGAGAAAAAAAGGGAAGAGGAAGAAAGGAAAAAAGGAAAGAAACAGATGAACAATTTACAGCCGGATTAAGAGGAGGCAAAGACAGAAAACAAGATATATTGATAGATAACAGCGAAAAGGAGACAAAGGGGTTGGAAGACAATAAAGAAAATACCTTTTACTTTAAGTGTTAGACAAAGAATAAGAACAGAGAAATAGAAAAAAAAACAAAAACAACGAGTTATATGAAAACGAAAAGATGGACGCTTAAAACGGAAGAAGTTGTAGAATTGCAGTAACTAAAAATCAATACATTAAAAAAGGAAGACCACAAATGTATTTTAAAATATTTTAAGTTTGAAAGGAGAAAAAGATGCAAAAATTAAAAAAAAATTGACTAACTGAAAGTGTATGATTAATAAAAACAAAATCTTCAGTCATGTTATTGAGGAGTTAAGACATGAATAAGCAAATTATGTATGTATACAGTAAGTGATAACTCCTAACTGATATCGTGTTTTTACATCTAATAATCTAAATAATATTTAGCAACACAGATAGATAGATACATGCATGTATGTATGTATGTATGTATGTATGTGTCTAATTGTTCGAATAACGTCTTATTAACATGGTCGGGAAAATAACTATATATTATGTCTTTTGATACGCCTGCTTTTTGACTTTATAAACTTCAACCAATAACCCAGAGTTTACCTCATACTTGAACCCTCGTATTTGTTTATACGAACTTTATACGCCTTTTCTCCGGTGATTTGGTTTGAATAAAAGCAAATCTTTTACAGTATTTTATATGTTTATGCCTATTCAAATGTTGGCATTGATGTAAAATTTATTTTACTGACTTATTTCCTGAACTTTCTCTAACGATAAGACTACATCTTTGAAACACGATTGTTTGAGGAATGATAAATAGTTTTTCTTATATATAACCCTTGTTTTGAACAATTGATAATTTAATAAATATTGCATTTCACCCAATATTTATTCTCATCACTTATCTACTAATATCATTATATCTATAATATTTCGTATATCGAGCATTGACTATTCAAGATAGTTTATAATTTAAATACATCATTTTATCCCACTTCACACACATTATATATATATATATATATATATATATATATATATATATATATAGTGCGTCGGGGTATGTTAAAAAAGAATTAATACAGTGCTCAATCGCAAAAATGCAAAAAATTCATTTAAAAACTATACGTGAAATATTTAAGAGATACACCATGGTTTCATTGACATGAGTTGACCTTTTACTGTTCAGAAAGGCAGTTATAAACAACCTAAATAATCAGCGATTCACGAGAATCAAAACAAATCGAAGAATGAAGTTCAACGATCACCGGTAATATCTTCTGTATGGTTGTATGGGTCTTACTTATTATGATTAAGATCTATACAACCATACAGTCCGCCCTAAAAGGGGCGCTTCATCGAATTCACCAGAAGATATTACCGGTGAATATTGAACTCTATTCTTCGATTTATTTTCATTTTCGTGAGTCGCAGATGATTTGGATGGGTTATAACGGACTTTTCTAAAGAGTAAAATGTCAATCCATGTCAATGAAACCAAAGTTCGTCTCTGAAATATGTAACGTATATGGTTTAAATATATATTATATATATATATATATATATATATATATTATATATATATATATATATATATATATATATACTAGCTTAAGTACTCGTCAACGCCGGGTTTCTCAACCTATTTCTTTTTGCACATAAGTTCAAATGAAAAAAAGAGAAGTAGTTTAAATCGAAATAAAAATAATTTAAAAACGTGCATTATTCAGGTTTATGATGATCACCGATATCAGCTAAAAAATAACTGGAATGCTATTGTAAAAATACGATTGTCTAGCGTGAGATTCAAACTATGAAAGTTGACATAAAATATTAGAATTGAAAGCGAAGGCTTTATTCACATGGCTACCGATCAATCGAAACTATTTTGTCGTTTGAACTAATTTATTGTTTGGTCGGCTAATAATAACAAATATTAAACAGGAAAGTAAACGCTAAAAAGGCAAAACATTTGTTTTAATGCTATTTTCCGTAATTTTTATCTAGAATATTGAGCTTTAAACATGGTTCAAGACCGACTGACACCGATAAGGGCATGACATCAAAGGTGCTGATTCCAAATATCCGTTTACTTTGGCTCTTAGATCAACTGTTTAACTGTGATTCCGGGACACAAATGCACACTCTTAGACTATTTAACCAATCATTTCGAATTTTGGGACATAGCTACCTGGAGTATGAGGTGGTAATGTGGGATATATTTATTTTAAGTTAGTGGTATGCACATGGAGTAAAACGGAGTGGATGCGCTTAAAAAAAATACAGGATACTCCGATTTGTGTGAAATTTTAACAATGAGTATTACACATAATTTAATAAATATCCCCTCAAAATTGAGTTTCTTTGGAGTATTTAAAAGGAGTTTAGAGCATAATATAGGCACGATCTCCGATTAAAAAATTCAAATACATCAGCTTTGCATTGGATTTAATCCATAGTCATTTAACACCGATAAAGAAAAAATTACCTGAATTTCAATTCATTAACATCCCCCAAATTTCAGTTTCTTTGGAGTATTCTAACGGACCTTTAAGTGCATAGCATCGGCGCAACCCCTCATTTGAAACCTCAGATATTTTCTAATTTCTAGTAAATTGTATCCATATTCATTAGACGCAAATTAAGTAAGACCTTCCTATTCTTTATTTCTTCTTAGAACCTTTTGAACTTAAGCCGTTTAGACATTTTCTAGGATCAAAATCATGTAGTGTATTTTGATCATAATTGAAATAAGGATTCTAGACAAAGTTTAGTAGCATTATATGTTTATTATACCCTTTGTAAGGGGACTTAGACGTAGTGCAAAATTATTCTGTACGGAAATTCATTTTATCTGTCCTGGGACGGGTATTCAAGCTATGTTTTTATGTTATGTTCAAGTTATGTTATGTTTTTATGATTCGATATGTCTTCTTGATTTGTTACTCATTCTAGAATTAATTAATGATGTTGTCTCCCGGTGTGTTACCTTTTTTTAGAATCAGCTGCCAATACCTCAACCAGTGTAAAATTTTAACTTCCTCTAAAATAGTCGATTTTCAGGTCATCCTTATTTGGCACAAGGCCATTAAATAGTTTCCATACATTTTGTATTAGGTGAATTGCATAATTTACAAACAGAACAGCGAACCAATGAAGACAGTGTGATACAGCATACTAAATGCAAACGACAAAATGTTGATAACACAACTTTGCGTTGAGGAGCCGTTTTGTAGAGGAAGCAGGATATAACTCGTTTAAGTTGTAAAATGTCAGACTTTTTCTGCGTGTGTCCCTCAATACTGACATTAGGTATCTGGAATCAATATGGGCAAGTTATTTTGATTAAGCAATGTATACGATAAAATACATAAGATAACGAACGTTCATAAGAAAAACGAGGAAAAGTCTAGAGAGAAGCAATTAACACCCAAAGACAGGAAAAGTCGGAGAAGTATCCCCTTCTCCATATCATAGAGATAGAAATGACACACACATATACACACACATATATATATATATATATATATATATATATATATATATATATATATATATATATTTATTAATGCAATAATGAAGGGAAGACGTGTTGAATTTTTCATAATTAAAAGATTTAGGGGATTTAGGGGATGAGAAAGAGAAAAAAATTAAACTCTACGTCAAAACAAGTCTCTTGTAATAACTAGACCGGATAAAGGCTCAGGGGTTGTTGTGTTAAACCATCAATATTACATTAACAAAATGATGGTTATTTTGAATGATACGAAGAAATTCGTCAAGTTGGGTCCTGTTAGCACCCATGACGCAACAGCTACCTTAGAAGCCAAGTTCCAAAGGAAATTGGTCAAATGGGTAAAAAGCGGTGTGCTCCATTCAGATGTAGCCAGTGAGATCAGACCCTCTGGCTCTATCCGTCCACGTTTATACGGATTACCGAAAACGCATAAGGCGGATATCCCAGTAAGACCTATCCTTTCTAGGGTCGAGTCATCTCAACAAAAGGTTTCAAAATGGATCTTTGGTATTTTACAGCCTGTATTAGAGCACTACAGTAAATACTGTTTAAAAGATTCGTTTTATTTTGCAAACTACATTCAGCAATCTAAGGTTACAAATAAATTTATGTGCTATTATGATATCAGTAACCTATTTACCTGTGTCCCTATTTTGGAAACAATAGATATTTGTGCCGATTTTTTATATCGTAGCCACTTATCGCCTCCTTCCATTCCTGAAAGCACGTTCGTTGAGCTGATAACATTTGCTACTACATCTGTTGAATTTAGTTTCAACGATGTTATGTATAGGCAAATTGATGGTGTTTCCATGGGGTCAGTCCTGGGACCAACGTTGGCGAACATTTTTGTGGGTTTCCATGAGAAACAACTACTATCAGGACCCATGAAACCGTTAGTCTACTTTAGATATGTAAACGTCACATTTTGCCTCTTTAATAATGAAACATTCTTCTCCTTACTGAATAATATGCATCTCGCATTAAAGTATACATATGAAGGTGAGTGCAATTCCTCCCTAGTTTTCCTGGATGTATTCGTGACGAAAACTCCAATCTGTTACCATACATCAATATATCGTAAACCTACGTTTACAGGATTGTATACTCGTTGGGACTCATTCTGCCCGGGCAAGCGAAAGTTGGATCTAATTTGGACCCTAACACACAGAGCTCTTGTGATCTGTTCAAAATCAAAATCGGACGAAGAAATACAAATAATTATTGATACTCTGTCCAATAATGGCTACCCTCTGGATCTGATTAGGTCAGTCATCAATAGGAAAGTGGCCAAGTTTTCCGAGGAAAAACTAGTACGATGGCTAAATGTTCAATTTATATTCATTTGCCTTGGTTAGCTACAGTAAGTAAGAAGTTCGCCAAACAAATCAGCTCAGCGGTAGAAAATTGTTATTTTTCATCTAATGTGCGGGTTGTGTTCTGTACAAAATCTCCGTTACTATCCTCTCGAAAAGACGTCCTGCTCCCCCCCCCCCACCATAAAATAATGTGATTTATATTTTTAAATGTAATTGCAGTGCCTATTACGTGGGCCGGAGGACGTTGAGATTAGACAACAGAGTACAGCAACACATCCCCAGTAAAATCAGGAATGGAACCTTCCGGTCACGGGACGCTCTAAGAAATGCATACGGTTCTTCGATTACTGACCACCTGATAAATAACCCCTCGTGCGCAACGAACTTTAGCACAGATTCATTTTCCATCTTAAGCTGTGCTCACTCATCTTATCATTTGAAAATCTTAAAAACTATCCACGTACGCCTCAAGAGGTCCTCCCTCTGCAAACAGAAGGAGTGTCTCTTGAGGGTTGAGTGTGATTAGTCTCTAAGACACAACCTCCATTCCATATAACATCACGCTTATTTTATTCTAAATTCGAACTTTTTGTTTTTTTCCCCATCATAACATAACGCTTATTTTATTTTAAATATAAAAGTTTTTTTTTAAATCCCACGATATCAGTCTTGTAAAGTGTGGGCGAAACTAGTCGACTGGCAAACATTTTTTTTTCTCATCCTCTAAATCTTTTAATTATGAAAAATTTAACACGTCTTCCCTTCATTATTGCATTAATAAAGTTTTGTACCCCCCCCCCCCAAAAAAAAAATAATGAAATATATATATATATATATATATATATATATATATATAACAACATTTAAAAAGAATGCGCAGAAATCTCTCAAAGGCCCTTTCGACTATCATCTCGTCAGGAGAAAATCGACTATATTATTGATTATGAAACTATCGATTTTCTCCTGACGAGATGTTAGTCGAAAGGGACTTTGAGAGATTTCCGCGCATTCTTTTTAAATGTATTCATAGGTTTTGTAACTCTAAACATTTATTTATAAATATATATATATATATATATATATATATATATATATATTATATAAAATGAAGAGAATGAGAAAGAAGGCGAATAAGGTTTGCAATGTTTGCTTTTCTCTTTCATTTGATGACGAGAAGATAAGACTTGGAAGATATGAGACATTTTTATTAAATATATAAATATGATATACATCGGGAAACAAATAATATATTCAGATTTTCTTTCCCTTTTCTCTTATGATAAAAACATGAGATGGATTTCCATTTGCTATATTTTGAAAAAGAAATCTATGAAATTTTCGTTGTTATATTATTAAAAGAAATAATTTATATGCACACAAAATATTGCGTGGAAATACGCAAGTGTTTATCGAATGCCACGTATAAAAAAGAAACAGGTTTTTATCTGCTAGATAAATGTATGTATGTATATATATATATATATATATATATATATATATATATATATATATACATATATGTATATATATATATGTTCATATATATAATATATGTAACGTAAAACGTATACAGTGGGTTTTTATTTATGTATAATATTTCTTAGCTTAAGCAGATGAGGAAAGTTCATCTATGCGTATGTATTTACAAATATAAAATGATTAACTTAGATAACATTCACAATGCGATAAATGTATTTACACAATTTTCTACCATTATCAAAAAGATATATCAGATGTTACGGTATATTATGTCTACTTTTCAAACACACACACACACACTATATATATATATATATATATATATATATATATATATATATATATTTCAACTTGACTGCGATGAATATGTCTGTCAGGTAGGATTATACGAACAAAGAAGAGAAAACATATGCTTATACTTCTGACAAAGATGTTTATGATCGAAAGTACTCAAGTTTTTTTTTTTAAAAAGAAGTTTTTAAGTAAATAAAAAAATTAATTTATTTAAAAAAAAAACAAATAATTTGCGTTGTCCAGGTTTTCAAAATATTTATTAAAAATTCACCTTATTCAATGTGTGACTTTTCAAACTAATATATATATATATATATATATATATATATAGTGTTATAATGGAATAATTCCAGGAAGAAATCCGGGTAAGAGAGCTCAATGTGGTAAACAGAGCAAGAATAACGTAAAATATAATAACACGAAATTACATGATTGTCGATGCAATAATTTATTTCAACCTTGCGGTTTTATTCAAGCATCCAATTTGACAATTACATTTTTGAGACTCAAAAATGAGTCTCAAAAATGTAATTGTCAAATTGGATGCTTGAATAAAACCGCAAGGTTGAAATAAATTATTGCATCGACAATCATGTAATTTCGTGTTATTATATTTTACGTTATATATATATATATATATATATATATATATATATATATATATATATATATATATAAGATAGAAGAAATAAGAGTGATAAACATGTTCGAATGTCCAAATTTATTTCAAATTTCGATTGTTCAATGCAAGGTATATTCTGTAATAAACCAGTGTTTATCACTCTTATTTCTTCTATCTTTATAATTGCTCTATCTCGTATATTGAGCGTAACCTTTTCACTATAGGTCCTATTTACTAAAATTTTACTTTTGATTTATATTTGATTATATATATATATATTAGTGAGAAATTTATTTTAATTAATTTCAAATAGCAGAGTAAGTTTGAGGTGTTGTCTGACTTGCTAATCTAGTTAAGATTAAACATATGATGATAATATGTGTCACGTATATCTATATTAATACTGATTGGTTTTCATTATCGCACTGTTAATTACAACATGATAATCATTCTTTAGATAATGACGCGTTGATTATATTCTTTCAAAACTCACAAACGCGGTTTTATTTCAATACATTTTCACCGCAGACGATGTTTTATTCGAAACCATTCGTCCGTAAAGAAAAGTGAGCTTTATTTACCTGCCTCCCCACGTGGATTTGCCACGTGATCGAGATTTAAATTTAGTGTGCCCATTACTGAATGTCACAAGAGGTCACTCGTGACCTCGTGGTTTTCAGTAATAGACATAAAAGCTTGTAGGAGATCTCCACTTCCTCAAATGCTTATTGTTCCAATGCGATAGGTGTACAATTTTTTATGTTCATAGTATTACTTGGACAGCATCATGGACAGAGATCGAACTTAATGGTAAGGAAATAAAGTTTTCCACTTAGCGTAATGCAATACTCTTCCGTAAAAAAGAGTAGAAAACTCTGAGAAAGTAGAAAAGTGTATAGTAGCGTAAATAAGTAAACAAAGGAAACCACATCATTTAATGCATATACATTCCTCTATTCTCAGTAGCGAGTTCGATTACTCAGATGGTAGATTATCGGGTACTGCTGGTCACAGTTATAAGTAGCTTGGTGTCCTAGTTTAGACACGATGCGCTTGCTATGTCAAACCACACTGATGTGCTGTGAAAGGACGAAGCAGCTCTCCGTGAATTACTATATTTTATGTATTTAGTATAATATTTATACGTAATGCAAACATCTTTCGTTAAAACGATGGAGTTCTCTCAGTTATCAGTATCGTAAACTTTAAACAAACGAAAGTAAATCCTTTAGACGATATAATTTTCGTAAATGCCAAGTACGAAACATGCCACGTAGATTGACTTTAAGTATATATATTTATAGTTATAACTCTCTCTCTCTCTATATATATATATATAAATTGGTTAAGATATATAACTGTAGATATACGCAAGAACGTGTATATTCTTGTTTATTATGGGCCACTAGAGATTTACACAGATTTTATGTTTCTATTTCAAATATATATCTTTGCAAGTGATTTTCTCCAGAAAAATTGAAACGATATAAATTTACATCTGTGTAAGTTTATTAAAACTAAAATTGAAAAATCCGAACAAATAAATTGAAAGTAATGGCACCTGACATAAATTATGTGTTTTCCTTTCAATATCTGCACATATCTCGCAATGGTTGGAAATATGTGTCACCTTTCAAGAAGATATTATTACTTGATTTCTGTCAGTCCCGTTGTGTCAGTCGTTGAACATATCGAGATGCACTCCTCCTACGTGTGTGCATAATACATCGTGTTAAGCATAGGTCGTTTGCTTATCTAACTATAAGCATGAATATATACAAACTTACGAGCTATGTAAAACATGGTTTTATATGTTTCAGTTTTTTTGTGTGATTGAGTTTAATATATGAATTCACAGATAGACTTATGAATGCTATTTCTATTATGCAATGGGATATAAGTATTTAAATTAGCCCAGGTTCGAGAAGTGTATGAACGTGTGTACATCTTTTAATAACATTAATTCTTAAAACTTAAAGATTTGCAAGAAGAATAATTATTTAAAAATTATTTTACGTAAAAATATAATATATGTGTGTGTAGAATACGTGGAAGACGGATACATAATACAAATTCATATAATGCGATTTTAAATTTCGTCTTTATTATTAAAAGACTTTCTCAGAAATAGGCGACACATTTTTTTCTTACATGTAAATACTAACATAATACAGTTTAGGTGGAAATAGTCCAGTAGTGATAGCCAACAGGAGAATTTCTTACCATTGTCTCTTACATTAATAAGTATGATCACTACCGAGATGAGTGTTTGAATACTTATCCTTACATAAAGTAATGGTCGGCGTCCATTCGATATAAAAACTGACACGATGTTAATTACTAGTTAACTATGGTGTATTAAGTCGCGCGTTCATATGGTCAGAACGTTCATTATTTTCTAGTTGAGCCTGAATTTATGGATAAGTGATCATTATTGTTTCGTTATTCTTTGTATTTTGCTATATATTGTGTATCGATTGCATTCTGGTATTAAATACTGATATTTTTCTACAATTGAGTACTTCTGTTTTTTGTGACTTCACAAAACAGTGTTCGCCGGAAACCCACATTTACTGGTTTACATATTTATTGGGATCTATTCAGTTCTACACACAGGAAAATAAACCGGTGCCGCTTTAATCCATCGGTACTCGTGATTTGCACTAAAAGAACAAATATATTTTGAATTTGACAATAAAAAGTACACTATACAACAATTATTATCCGAAAATATAATACCAAATTAGTTTTTTTTTCGGTGAAATACAATATGGTCTACAAAAATGTTACGTATCTCTAAATATAACTTTGATAGGCAAAGTTTATTTGTGGTTTACCAATCGAATCACAAAGACCGTTACAATATATACCCTTGTTTCCAATGTAAGTGTAGTATGTATAGCCACAAATAGTTTACCATGCATTTATAAATATTGCTTACCAACCAAACTGCATTAACTAGTTTATTGTCATACCAATTTCCGTACTGGTGTAATTCAAAGTACGTAGGTAAAGCTTTCGTGGGGTTGGGTGGCAGAATTAAACCAGATATTCCATTAAATATCTGTCAGACATACTGGCTACAGAGGGAAGAAAATCATCGCCGAAGTAGAAACAGACCAATAAGTTAAATTCGCTTTCAATCAACACTTGTTGGACAAGTCAGAATGTGCGCGGGTCTGTGGTTAGGATTGCTTTTCATCTCTGTATTTTGGAGGCTATTTGAATAAAGACTTATGATAATAGAAAGAATTTGTTTTTGTGTTGAAGTTATTCAACTAGTGTCGAGTGAAGTGGAAAGCTTTCATGCCACTTGAACATTTCAGTTTTTGCTTATTTCAGTTTTTGCTTATTTCTTTAAATAGTTGTCAGATGAAAATAAGTATTCAAGGATATAGTTTATTTAAAACTACACACACACGCACTCACATATACATATACATATATATATATATATATATATATATATATGGTATTCGAGACAAATTTGACACTTTTTAGAAAATAAAAATAAAAGGTCATATCTTGGCAAATAATTTATGTATTCTCAAAATTCAAAGTGAATCTCTTTGAGGATTATTCGTCGAATACTACTCATACGAAAAAGCCGGAATGATCCTCTAGAACGGTGTCCAAGCGGAAGCTGAACCTGGAGAAAGTGTTTTGAACAGTGTTCTTCGAGAGAACACCAGTGTGATTTGGCAATCATTTTGTCCTTGGTGTTGCAGGCGGCACAATTAGTGTTTTTCGTAACTGCACTCCGAACATAATAGCCCATAGGGTTGCCATCAGACGCGTCGAGGAACACAATCTAGAACTAGTAAAGTCGTCGAAGTTCTTAGATACCTCGGTTGTTTCCGGAGGTGTAATATAGAGTCGTGTACACGTTTGAAACACGAGTCGTAACGTGGATTGTAACGTCTAAGTCACGACTCGTACTCGTATCGGGCTTCCAGGGAATTTAATAATACACTTCTGATGATTGGGTGATCCAGGCAGCAAAGTGTTCGGTTTTCTTATTTTTTAATTTAACAAACTCTACTAATATATATATATATATATATATATATATATATATATATATATATATATATATAATCAAATTCTAGCCTTAGAAAACCAAGTATTACATTCGTAAAATCAAACGATATTTTTTTGATATTTTATTAAGCGAAAATAAAAAGTTTGCAATAAACAATCGTGTTTAATTCATGTCATCTCCGATGAAGAATTTTATGATGTAAATATTACAAGTTATAAAATAAAACGTTTCTAAATAAATAAAAAAAAATATATTTTTCTATTGTCTTATACATCTATATCATAGAAATACATTAATCCAAACGTTCAGCAAAATATAAATCATCAGATTTTGGAAAAATTGGACGCACTTTTTTGTGAAAACCTTGTTTATTTAATTTTCAAGACATAATATAATATTCATGTCTATATCTAGATGTTTCTCACTCACACTCAAACACACACACACACACACGCTGAGTTTAAACTATGAATTTATTACACGCAGAAAAAGAAAGCTGTTTTCAAAAGAGTCAAGAATAAAAAGATGTTCATATGTGTGTCAAACGTAAAGAAAAAGAAGTAGATGAGATATGGAGAGTGAGAGAAAGAGTGAGAGAGAGAAATAGAGAGATGGCATGAAAGGAGCGAGAGATAAATTATATGTAATTCAAATAAAACAAAATGTTGTAAAATTGATCGAGCATTTTAAAATAGCCATTAACGAAGCTTACACCAGGGAAACGGTGAACGCATCACAGAGGGATATACATGGAAAATGTATATTGATGTATTTTTTTTTCTTTTTATTATTATTATCATTATTGTTATTATATTATTATTAGCAATAGTATTCACTTATCTGTCCTAATGTCTTTATATGTATAAACTGCTGAGCAACTGATGTAATTTCATTTTTCTCGTTAACGTCTAAATAAATCCTCGTATCACAAATTCCATTTTGCAAAGCAAATTCGTCAGCTTTTCTAAACTTGGAAACATCTAACAAAACATAATATTTCAAAATATTTATCAACTCTGGTCACAAGTATTTCCCCTTTCTAATAGATTATATTACGTTCTATTTTGGTCACTAAAACAAATTAGAATCTTCTGCCAGGAATCGTCTAGTATCTGGTGTTCGCATGGTGAAGCAAATTACAATTTTGGTCTTTCCTCTTATTAACTCGAAACTTGCTGAAGATGAATAGATGCACAGTAATGGAGGAAGAAAACTTGCTGAAGATGAATAGATGCACCACAGTAAGGGAGGAAGAAAACTTGCTGAAGATGAATAGATGCACCACAGTAAGGGAGGAAGAAAACTTGCTGAAGATGAATAGATGCACCACAGTAAGGAAGGAAGAAAACTTGCTGAAGATGAATAGATGCACCACAGTAAGGGAGGAAGAAAACTTGCTGAAGATGAATAGATGCACCACAGTAAGGGAGGAAGAAAACTTGCTGAAGATGAATAGATGCACCACAGTAAGGGAGGAAGAACACTTGCTGAAGATGAATAGATGCACCACAGTAAGGGAGGAAGAACACTTGCTGAAGATGAATAGATGCACAGTAAGGGAGGAAGAAAACTTGCTGAAGATGAATAGATGCACCACAGTAAGGGAGGAAGAAAACTTGCTGAAGATGAATAGATGCACCACAGTAAGGGAGGAAGAAAACTTGCTGAAGATGAATAGATGCACCACAGTAAGGGAGGAAGAAAACTTGCTGAAGATGAATAGATGCACCACAGTAAGGGAGGAAGAAAACTTGCTGAAGATGAATAGATGCACCACAGTAAGGGAGGAAGAAAACTTGCTGAAGATGAATAGATGCACCACAGTAAGGGAGGAAGAACACTTGCTGAAGATGAATAGATGCACCACAGTAAGGGAGGAAGAACACTTGCTGAAGATGAATAGATGCACCACAGTAAGGGAGGAAGAACACTTGCTGAAGATGAATAGATGCACAGTAAGGGAGGAAGAAAACTTGCTGAAGATGAATAGATGCACCACAGTAAGGGAGGAAGAAAACTTGCTGAAGATGAATAGATGCACCACAGTAAGGGAGGAAGAAAACTTGCTGAAGATGAATAGATGCACCACAGTAAGGGAGGAAGAAAACTTGCTGAAGATGAATAGATGCACCACAGTAAGGGAGGAAGAAAACTTGCTGAAGATGAATAGATGCACCACAGTAAGGGAGGAAGAAAACTTGCTGAAGATGAATAGATGCACAGTAAGGGAGGAAGAAAACTTGCTGAAGATGAATAGATGCACAGTAAGGAAGGAAGAAAACTTGCTGAAGATGAATAGATGCACAGTAAGGGAGGAAGAAAACTTGCTGAAGATGAATAGATGCACAGTAAGGGAGGAAGAAAACTTGCTGAAGATGAATAGATGCACCACAGTAAGGGAGGAAGAAAACTTGCTGAAGATGAATAGATGCACCACAGTAAGGGAGGAAGAACACTTGCTGAAGATGAATAGATGCACCACAGTAAGGGAGGAAGAACACTTGCTGAAGATGAATAGATGCACAGTAAGGGAGGAAGAAAACTTGCTGAAGATGAATAGATGCACCACAGTAAGGGAGGAAGAAAACTTGCTGAAGATGAATAGATGCACCACAGTAAGGGAGGAAGAAAACTTGCTGAAGATGAATAGATGCACCACAGTAAGGGAGGAAGAAAACTTGCTGAAGATGAATAGATGCACCACAGTAAGGGAGGAAGAAAACTTGCTGAAGATGAATAGATGCACCACAGTAAGGGAGGAAGAAAACTTGCTGAAGATGAATAGATGCACCACAGTAAGGGAGGAAGAACACTTGCTGAAGATGAATAGATGCACAGTAAGGGAGGAAGAAAACTTGCTGAAGATGAATAGATGCACAGTAAGGAAGGAAGAAAACTTGCTGAAGATGAATAGATGCACAGTAAGGGAGGAAGAAAACTTGCTGAAGATGAATAGATGCACAGTAAGGGAGGAAGAAAACTTGCTGAAGATGAATAGATGCACCACAGTAAGGGAGGAAGAAAACTTGCTGAAGATGAATAGATGCACAGTAAGGGAGGAAGAAAACGAATTGGGGAAAATTAAAGTTACTGTTTACTTATTGAGAAAGATAACTGGAAATGATAACATATGTGAACTACTAAGATAAGTTAGACCCCTTAATTCATTGAAATATTTTTGTCTGTTACCTCGTGCGAAATATAAAATAAACAAAGAGATAGATAAAACTATGACGTCATCGAGATATTTTTTGTATATTCTGGAAAATAAATGAGCATGTAGAGAATTTGTAGCCCATGTCTACTTTAATGTTATTTGCTTCAAATTATGATTTTTAACTAATGTAAAACGCAATGTGGTAAAACCTATTCAGTTTTCTGATTTAGTTTGATTGAGAACTTATGATGGTTTCAGCGAGTTAGCGATAAAAAAAAAACGTATATAGGTTTATCGTACATATTAGTATATATTGCGTAAATTAAATATGTGGTTGAAATCTAACAGGTGGGAAAAATAGACGTGTGGGTGATCATTTATTTTAATCGCTCTTTTGTGTTCGTATATTCTTTGGTCTAAGTTAATGTGTGTTTTAACGATACAGTTTTTCTCGCCTTCTTTGCATGACATTGAATGTATACACGCGGTAGTTGTTACTGCGGTGTTTGTACATTGCGTATCAGTGTAGTTTATATGATTAAGTTCGGTAAGTTAATTAATTCATCGCAGAGAAGTTTGTTGTTTATGTTTGTAGGTAGCGTGAGGAGTCTGTGAGTATCAGAATTACTGAGTGTGTTTTTATTCTGTTCGATAGTTGTGAGTGATGAAAGCGTTACCATTTACCATTTAATATGAAATATTTGTAGTATTTAAGGTGTTGAGAGACTTTCGATCTGTTGGTATTCCTGGTTAAGGTGTTGTGTAGTGCACATTACACACGTAGTGCACATAAACACATAGATGAGACTTTAAAAACACTTGTGGTGCGAGTAACAATGTATAGTCGTTTTTGTTTGGTCGTTTGTCGTAGAAAGTTGATACATTTATTAAAGGTACTCTGTCGATTGGATTCTTTACCATATGATATTACCGTATATTTTATGGTAGTTTCAACATTGTCTAGTTTTTTGGCGATGTATTTTATTATGTTTCGAGGTCTGAAAGATTAGTACACAGTAAATATATTTAAATTATATGGATTTTGGAAGGTAATCTATTTTTAAAGGGTCAGATTATAGCAATTCTAAGAATAATGAAGCTAAGAGGACTGTTAGCGACGTGCCCGTTAAGAGACCGACATTTGTTTATAGTTGATGTTGTTCGATTTATAGTTTGCCATGGTGGCAATCTGTTGACATAGGTTATTGATCTTATTGATGCAAGGAGATTCGTTGAAATTGATTTTAAGTGTTTTGTGAAATGTCGAGGCAAAGTTAATGGGTATATTACTGTACAGGGATTGCTTGTCTAGGCAGTTCTTTCCTGTCCATTTTATTCATATCAATATTTCTAATCTTATTGAGGACAATGTCTTTCTTTTATATGAGAGAGAGGGTGATTATTCTCACGACAGTGGTTACTAATTTTTGGATGGCTTACGCTATTCGATTAATACCGACGGATTTACTAGAAACAATGACTGTTTTATTATCTGTCGATCTTGAATTAGACAAAACCATGGGGGATGCTCCTAGAGTATTAAATGTAGAAATGTTTAACCTTTTATTACAAATTTATAGATTCTGCTTTCTTTATCCATTATGTCTAACTTTTTTGCTTGTAATTAAATAACATTTTCACGCATTTCTGAGGAGGTCTTTTAACCACAAAGGCAATATATTTAGAATGTTGCCACATGAGTCAAATTGATGTTATTGTTTTGAACTGTAGGTTTCTTGAAACAACATTAGTTCACAACCACACACATGTATAATTTAGTATATATATATAATTTACTACTATGACACATATTACGTATATATATATATATATATATATATATATATATATATATATATATATATCAGCATTAAATTCAATAATACTCAGTATCTTAGTAGCGCTTAGTAGTAGTATGCAAATATATTTATTACAAAACAAAAACTACACAAGAACGTTTGTATTTTATTCCCGAGGGAAATGATAAGGCTAATTGCAATGGGAATACAATAAAAAACGTTTATATAGAGCTTAATTGTCATTAGTATATGTCCACACACACACACACACATATATATATATATATATATATATATATATAGTATGACAATTTTTAATGGCAATTCAGCTAAACAGAGGCGTCTATTTTTCATCCCCGCAGTAGCATATTCAACCAATTTTTATGAAAACACATTTGTTGATAAAGGACGGTGGACCGTCCTAAATATTAAAATTAAAAATTGTAATAACACCTATAATTTATATGCTTTTATGTTTTCCATGTTTCAAATGTTAAGAAATGTATTATTTCCCCCAGGAGACACACACACACACATTACATTAGGAAAAATATAGATCACCTTTAACATTGCAATTTTTCAATTCGGAAAAGGCGATTTCTGTCGCAGCAACGTGGTGGAGAACAATTCTTAGATCCCAGAAAAAACGATAAATGAAGCAAATATAAAAGAAATATTCAGAAGATAAAAAGAGACAAAAAAGAAATAAAGAAAATATGAAAACATAATCAGAAAATTAAAAAAAGACTTAAACAATAAAGAATATTAAAAAGAAACTATTAGAAAAAAAGAAAAAAAGTGACAGTGAAAAAAGGTAATAATAAAAAAGAAATATAGAAAAAGGCGGAAGAAAAAGTAAAATAAAAGAACGGGATAGAGAATTACAAAATAAAGATAAAATGTCGAATGAAGTGATGAACGAAAAAAACTAAATGACGAAAACTAATTTATTTCAAAATACATAAAACAAAAAATGTTCAATTTGAGAGCGACCGCGTAAATTGGAAACATTAAAAAATATTGGATTGAGAAACAAGGTAAAAAGTTAACGGAATAAAAATAGAAAAAATAAACAAAACAAACGAAATGAAAGAGACGCTCACAGTAAGATTGAAAGAAAATTGAATAAAAAGGGTGAAAACGGATCAAATAAGTATAGAAATAAGAAATAAAAGAAGAATCATTGAAATGAAGATAAAATATAATTTGACAATAATAAACTAAGCTGAACACACATTGAAAAGTTGGCAAATTATTTTTTCACAAGAAAAGAAAAGTGAAAAATCTGTTCCATGGCGCGACGAAAAGCTCATTTCTTCGGCTGCGTTCAGGCGCGAAATATTCGGAAGTTTAAGTCCTTTTCATTTCCTCCGTTGTATTTCAATTTCTATTAGGTTTGCGGCGAAGAAAATCCCCTTTTGGAATTCAGAAATCGCAATTTTTATTTTCACTTCACAAAATAACAAGTTTTCATATAAATATAAACCGGTTAATACTGATCAATATATCTCTGAATATGATATGTTACATTATTATATATATCCTATGTATCTTTTTGTGTTCTTATGTATTAGTTGTGACGGTGCACAATGGTGGATGACGTCACGAAATTAACTTTATGTTGTAATAATAAATATTATAAATACTAGCCCAACGGGTCACAAAATATAATTTTTTCATATAAATACAAGCAAGTTAATACATAAAAAAGACGAAGTTAAAAAGTGTGTTTACCATTTTTATATTACCACTTCTCGCCACCCTTCTCAATCCATATATCTATATGTCTCTCTTCCTCGTTTTTCCACTTCTCTGTCCCACACCCTCTTTCACCTCCATCCAGCCTATTTCTCTCTATTTAAAATGATAATGATAATAACAATACTAATTATAATAAAAATGTAAGTCTCTCCTTTATATAATAGATAATATTGGAAATGGCTGGAAAACCGACCCCCTTCGACCACCATAGTAAAACATGGCCAAGTTGACCACCGAAGAAACAGGCCATTGTAAATTAAAAATATATTTTTCTTTCTATGACAGAAAAATTCTGTGCACTTTACTTTTTAAGGCGATGTCGTATGGTCTTACGATTTTGCCAGTCTGGTTTAGGGTTAGAGATCTAAAATAGTTTACTGCCCTAACATGTTAGAGTGGCCGTAAATGTTTTGATTTTTCGGGATGTTGTCTTTTTTGTACCTGAATACTTTTTCTCAAGTTTACATGCGTAATACTAAATTGATTTTTTTTACTCTAACTGATGCCTCATTTAATAATATTCAACAAAAACAACAACATGAAACCAATCTTAATGCCTATACGTACTCTGCCGGGAGGTAAATTGCATAAGTACCCTATTGTTAGGAAGATTTAAAGAAAACATCATAGCAGGAAGCCATGGGGTTGGGATGATGTGAAAATCGTCTGGCTCTGAAGTCAGTTCCAGTTCAATTTTAGGAATGACTTGCAGTTTTTACAAATTACTACATAAAAGTATACTTAGATTTTCACACATTCTAGTAAGCTCGCCATTTGGTGTAATGGTTGAAGTCACTGATCATTGGTTTTAGGGTTCGGTCCCACTTCCCTTTTTTTCAATGTCCGAAATTTTTACCAGCAACAAGTTTCTTTCTTTAGCGAAGTTAATCTTTTTTACTAAGAACACACATTTTACGAACAATCAAGAAAAATAAAACTACTTTGATTAAAGTGTATATGTTTTATCAATGAGAACAAAATGATTACATTTTACCAGTATTTTTAACGAAGAACGAATGGAAGGGGGTAAGTAATACAACATTAAATCGGACGAACAGTCTCACACAAAAAACGAACTTATGTTTTTAAATACATGCGCTTTAAATATAATTGTTAAAACATTTTCTGAATAAAGAAAAGCTATATTTGTTGGAGAGGTAATGTGTAGTATTGGCTCCTTTGAAAATATCCGTTTAGTTTGCCACGAAGAAAGTTGTAAACAATGGTTGATGTAAAAAAACGAGATTCAATAAAAAGAAGACGCAAACGTTGCATCAGTCTAGACAGATTTCTCATTTACTGACCTTGATTCGTCACGTAAAAATGAAGAATTTCACTATAAATTATGCTTGTTAACTTCCGCTGTGATGTCTACGCATGCGCGGTGCGCTAAAGACGAAAACTTTGTCAACCCGTATGACAAATTTTGTGTCAGTTCTACATCAATGAATTCATGTTTTTTAATATTTCGATATTATACCCCAAAGGATAGCTGATTTAGAAATATCAACTTTTTGGTTATTTGTTGCGTATTTTTCAAGTTTTAGCTGAACATAGGAACATACACACAGACAACTGCCATTTTATAATATATATATATATATATATATATATATATATATATACATATTGCCTCTACTGACCCATGTCTAGTTTTTTATATGTATATGCATATATATAAAATACGGTGAATAAAATCTTGGTTGGGCAGACACTGGGCCAGATGATTTTCCCCCCTCACCGGTCTGTGATCTGCATGCATTGCCCCCACCACACAAATCATGCATTATGGTACATGTTTATACGTATATCTTTATCTTGATCGTTATGCATAATGCATTGATACTTCAACGTAATTGATAAGCTCTAAACACCAAATAAGACTGCATTTCGAAAAAAAACATAACTACAATACGTACGGTTCACTATATTTAAATTTGATAATATATATAGCAATAATGAAACCAAGGGCTTGTTTTTTATGATAATTTTGTATCGGAAGCGGTGGCACATTTCTGTTCGGGAACTTCATATCCTACAAACATTTTGGCATAATCTTCCCTGGTAGATTTTATGCTAATAATGGAAATTAACGTGGAAGCATCCCCCGAAAAGATCGGCGATATTGTCAAGATGGGCACCGTGTTTATTTAAAACCTTTTCTTTTCATGTGCAAATTATACTTCTTTTTAATTTATTTCACAGAAAGTCTTTTCCATCCTCTATTCCAATTAGCCAATAGACATCTGAGTTTCACCAAGTATAGGTTCACAACTGTCAACAAAAGATGGTGAGTCCAGATTTTACATGATCGTACATTTAACGTAAATCTAAACTACTTATTTACTTTAACCAATCGACTCAACCACCACAGCACGTACACAGCATGCATGCGCACACACATATTGCAACAGTCTAACTGTGACCATTTGGGGCATAGGCCGCTGATTCGATAGTTCGCCATCATTAATACGTTATTATTGATTAGGTAGATATTTTAGCGGAGAGTAGTTAAAGGTGCGGGATAGACTGTTGACTGCAGAAAATAGTTTTAAATAAAAGCTACGTTTTAAGCCTGAAGACATCTAGGCATGTGATGAAACCTTATGCATATCAACTTCTCTCTTCTGTCCCTGGAACCAAGCAGGCGAATTTCACCGTATAAATCACGCCGCTGTACCTTATAAGCTTCAAAATCCAAATCTGATTTTTTAAATCATACACTTCAATGAATTTTCTCTATGAAAAAAGTGTTGACACCGACATATCGCCATGTGACGCGATTAAATGTGTGCAACCGGGTGTAAATTGAATTCGAAACAACTTGACTGATATATCTTCTATTTTGTGAAGAGTATTTCTTTCTTTTTTCCCCACAGGCGACATTTTTCTTTTAGATTATTTTTTCCTTGTAAGATTTTATTTCTATTCATAAACGGTTTATTTTCGCTGATGTGGTTTTAAGTATAGGCGATATGAATTGATAAGTTGAAATCAGTTTTGGAAGAATTTGAAAAAATCACAAGAAATATTGTGTGAAGTTTACTCAAGAAGCATGAAAGACTCAAACAATGTTTGCAAACAGTGAAACGGAAGAAAAAACAATGAAAGCAAACAAGAAGAAATAGAGGGAGTGGAAAAAGGAATTCATAAAAGAAATCAGAAACATCAACGTATGCAAAGAACTAGGAATTAAGAAAATCGAGGTAAATATCAGGAAATGAAGAAATAAAAGAAACAAAGGTTGAGGAATGAAGAAAACAATAAACAAACTGAGGAAATGAAGAGAGAAAAGAAAAAAAGGTTGACGAATGAAGAAAATAATAAACAAACTGAGGAAATGAAGAGAGAAAAGAAAAAAAGGTTGGCGAATGAAGAAAATAATAAACAAACTGAGGAAATGAAGAGAGAAAAGAAAAAAAAGATTGACGAATGAAGAAAATAATAAAACTGAGGAAATGAAGAGAGAAAAGAAAAAAAAGGTTGACGAATGAAGAAAATAATAAATAAACTGAGGAAATGAAGAGAGAAAAGAAAAAAAAGGTTGACGAATGAAGAAAATAATAAATAAACTGAGGAAATGAAGAGATAAAAGAATAAAGTAAGAAATCATGTAATAATTAAAATTAACATTTAGGAAAATAAAAAATAAAAGATAAATGGTTTAGAAATCAAA
Organism: Sepiola atlantica; assembly: GCA_963556195.1. Taxonomy (NCBI): domain Eukaryota; kingdom Metazoa; phylum Mollusca; class Cephalopoda; order Sepiida; family Sepiolidae; genus Sepiola; species Sepiola atlantica. The sequence continues at coordinate 43,260,632 of OY744524.1, forward strand.
ATTAAAATCGACGAAAATAGTGAGAAATTAAAAATAAATGAATAGGATATAGTCAGAAAAGATAGAAAGTCTCAGGAACGAGCTAAAAAGGCTATTATTAACAAAAGGAAGGAACACGTCTATGAATGACGAAAACAATGTAGAAATTAGAAAATTAATTACAAAACAAAGATTCGGGAATTAAAAATTAATGAAGAAATGGTTCGAAAAATTGGAAAAAGACTGAAGAATTAAAGAAATGATCAAAAAATAAGGAAAAAGCAAACATAAAAACAGAGGAATGAAGAAAAAGAAAAAGTGCCGAGAAATGAACAAAATTAAGAAATCAGTTTCTTCAGAGCTAGCACATCCTAAAAGTTTTAGGATGTGCTAGCTCTGAACTGAGAAATTCAAAATGGCGTACTAGTGAGTTTCCCCACATGTGAGTTTGCTCTTTTCTTTGTTTTTTAAAATTTGTTTTCGCCAAAAATGACTTATTATATAGTGTAGTTTTTTTTAATGCATTTCAATCCAATAACTTTTTATTCTTTGTGGATTTTTCTGATGATTTGTAGTGTTGCAGAGACGATATTAACATACAAATGTTGTTTGGCTCACGGCAAAAGAAACGGGCCGTAAAAATAAATTTAACAGAAATGTTATGCCTTTGCAAATGTAAACAAATAAATAAATAAATAAAAAAGTGAAAAAAAAACATGGTCATTTGAATATAAAATGAACCTGACTTATATATGCTCTGTTGTTACTTATTGACAATCATCGAACTCAATTAAAAAAAAAGAAACTGCAAATTAAAAGGAACTGATAGTATATGCTAATACATATATTGTTATAATTAATACATATGTATATATATATATATATATATATATATATATATATATGTATACATATAATATGCGATGTTCAAATCCTTTGTTTTTGTTGAACACTGTTCGACTCGTTTACTATGTACGTCCTCTGATTTGACATATCTAGAGTTTAATTTCTCTTCACTTCCGTGCGAATTGGTGTTTGCCGAGGTGTAGAATACCGGACTACGAGTCAGTGGTGACTTTGACACCGGGTTCGTGCTCTCCGACCGGCAAGAATTAACATCTCTCCTACACAGAAGATTACATAATCATGAAACATCGATAGGTGTAGGTAATAATAATAAATATTTATTTAAAATATCATATGTATATATATATATAATGTATATGCGTGTGTATTTCTGTCTTCACATTTAAAAAAGAAAAGGTATATTGTCATGAAAACATAAAGTATAGATGTTAATATTATTTTTTTATATTTCAAACACTTCTCCGTCTTTTTTCTGATTAAAAAAATAAATGAATGTGAAACTACAAAACAAATGGATATTTTCAACTACGTTCAACACTTTTTAAATTGTTCTTTGATTACGCTACCGAGCAATATCCATCCATTGGCTCAACGTGAAATTGTACGTTTGAACCGCCAAGAGAATGTCTCTTTTTGTTGTTGCAAATGTCTAGTCTTCTATGCACGCACGTATTGCATGTTATTATTACTACCGCTAAACGCAACTATTTAGTTCAATACACAAGTAATTTTGTCTGTAAAAAAATATACATATTAAAACGCACCCACATCGATGTTAGGAAATGAGTTATGTGTGTTTAATTTAATATCCATTTTGTTTCTTTTTGTTCGCCTGCATATGTGGACGGAAATTTGGTGCCTCTGAGTATGCATTTGATGTTATCTAATATATATTCTGTGTGATTAAAATGTTTAGCTATTAGGGAATAGTGATTTTGTCCCGATACAACGTTGTAGTTATTTAATCTAGGTCTAAAAGCTAATTACTTAATACTTATACATGTCTCCATCAATCGTATGATATAGATATTCATATCTGAATCACTACCATATACAGGGTGTTTCAAAAGTCTTGGGAACATTTTAATTTTTAATAACTTGTAATGTTCCCAATACTTTTGAAACACCCTGTATATTAGTGTTTTTAATATTGGAAATATATTTCCCACAGTATACAGTATTTTATGTTAGCTGTTTTTATCCTATTTTTTAGCGGATAATATTACTCAATAAACGAGTATTTCTATCTGTGGAGGTGAAAATAATAATAAAAATATACAAATAAGTGGAAAATGAGACACTTATACTGGATTCGAGTTTGTCTCAGAAGAGGATCCGCTTAGCAGAGGCGTCTCGTCTTAGACTACTTGACTAACCAGTCATACATCCAGAGAAAACCGAAATGGTACAAATAACTAATCTCTAGGTGGTCCAAGACGACGCCTATATTAGACGATCCCTCTTCTGGAGCAGAAGTTCAACTCTTGTACGAGTTTCATTTTTCACTTTGTGGCATTCTTTGCTTATTTAAAACCTTTTTATAGCAGTGACATTATAAACCCTAAGTCCAATGTCGAAATCAAACACCGAATTCGTATGAGGATAACGAGCATGCTCACATAAGTGAAACTCATTTTCAGAGTGTTTAATATACATTCAATACAATATTTCATGCGACAACATGATAATTTATAACAATGAAGACCGAGTTTCCTGAAACAGCAATGATTTTTGGATGCGTTTCCAACGAATGTCACGTCATGCCACCCCATATCTTAAAAAAGGAACTCAACTCACATGGCTATATTAGGCTGCTGCCCACATCGACAAGCGCTGTGAATAAAGATGGTTGCGGGAAAGCGCTGTTAAAAAAAAACATCAACCGTATCGCCTGCTACACCAACTCGATTGTCAGGATCAGACTGGTGTGCAAGCGTCTCTCGAAAAACACAGTGATGACCGCGTCGTGCAGGTTTAGGTCATTTGAGTGAGCTGCATTTGACAAAAAAATCCTCTAAAGATGCAATTTGAATTTTGAGAATACATCCATAAATGGCCATGACGATTTTTCTTTCCTTTGAAACATTTTTCTCGAACACACACACCCACAGTATATGTTGAAGAGACGATATTAACATAAAAATGTTGTTTGGCATAAGACAAATGAAACGGACCGTAAAAAATATATCTCACAGAAATGTTATGTTTTTTGGAAATGTGAAAAAATAAAAATTAAATAAAAACATGGTTATTGGAATATAATATGAACCTGACACACACACATATATATATATATATATATATATATATATATATATATATATATATATATATCATATGAATAGCATAAAATAAATTTTAAAAAATTACTACCCTCATAGAGTCAAGATTTTAATTCATCATTTTTCTAACAGCTATGCAAGTAAATAATATGCACGAATTCGTAGCATAGGTTGTCCCTGTAAAATGTATCTGCATTCACAAAAACACATTAAAAGTGATAATTTCATGAGGGACAGCCTAATATGACGTTAATTGTGTTCCGTCTTTTTTTTTAATAATGATTTTTTTACGTAATGAAATAAGACTTCGTCAGCCATTTAATTAAGAATAAGGTAACCGTGGGTTAACTTTGAAATATGATTTCAGCTTGATGAAGTCGTTTGTTTCTCATCTATATAACAATAATTTTAAAATTTATGTAGGTATATCTGTCTGTATGTGGTCCCATACTGAGCTCTGGTCGAAGTGTTCGAACACTGAAATGGAGATTGCATAAGCAGTCAATTATTTTTTTAAAAATCAGAAGAAAAAAATCCCAAATTAGCCTTTTTGTTCGCGACACTCCCCACCTTCTCTCTTAATCTATTGTTTATAATGGACTATTTTAATCTTCTGTTTTATAGTTTGTTTACTAACAGTCAAAAGTAATAACACTGAGATAGATAGATAGATAGATAGATAGATAGATAGATAGATAGATAGAGAGATAGATAGATAGAGATTATAAAAAGAAAGATAGACAGACAGAGGCAGATACTGTATAAAAGAATAGCGGGTGCTCAAATGACAGAGTTACAATAATAGACTGACACTTAGTAAGAGGCGGGTGACTTAGTAAGTAAATTAAAAAATAAGACTAATTTGAAAAATTTAAATGGAGTTAAAAAATAACCCAATCTAATAATCAAGGAATATTTAAACATGTATTTTGTATAATTAAAATATATATGGAAAACAAACGTTGATTAACCTTGTATATTTATTTATGGGTGTGTGAGTATTACTATTTCATTATATATATATATATATATATATATATATATATATATGAGAAATAAAAGAAACAATGTTTCAGATAAAATGTAAAAATAAAAATGGAATACAGGATAAGCAAATCAACAACTAGCAAAAATATGCCTGCATTTTAACAATCTAAATATTTTGGTAGAACTATTCAATATGTGTTTTTGAGTTTATTTTTGCTAGTTGTTGATTTGCTTATCCTTTATTCCATTTTTATTTTTACATTATATATATATATATATATATATATATATATATATATATATATATAAGTAAGGTGTGTGTATATGTTAATATATTTGTATGTTCACTCAACTAATTAGCTGAACATTATGAATTTTGAAATACAGCTGCTAGGCGTAGGGGGTCGTAATGTGAGCTATATTTAGTTTTATTTTGTTTCATACAAAAGGAGGCAAAGAGTGGGTAGACACTCCTTTGTGAAAATTCGATACCCCCGATTTTTCTGAAATTTTAAAACTAGGTATTAGACATCAATTAAAAAATATTCGCAAATTTCAGTTTCTTTGGAGTAGTCTAAAGGGTTTTTAGGCGGCATAATATGGGAATAACCTCCCATTTGAAGATTCAAATATTTCAGATTTGCATCAAATTTCATTCATAATTATTAGACATGAATAAAGAAATATTTATCTAAATTTCAATTTCTTCTGAAGACCCCATTAGACTTAAGCCTTAAATTTTATAGATTTTCTAGAATCTAAATCCTGTAATGGATTTTGATCGAAATTAGAATACGGATTCTAGACAAAAGGTTTAGAAGACTTATATGTTGATTTTAATATTTTTAAGGCGACATAAACGTGATGCAAAAAATTTTATTTGTGGAATCATTTTGGCCGCCGAGTACGAGTATTTTATCACTATTTCATGTACATACACTTATAATACATCACGTATATATTTTTCGTATTTACGTCAACAGTGATCAATCCGTAAGTTGAGTTGTACTACTAATATATATATATATATATATATATATATATATATATATATATATATATATGTATATATATATTATACAGATATAGTAAATACTGTACAGTTAAAATTCGAATAGTCTTATTTTCGGCGGTTTCAAAATGGGTGGAAAATCCGGCCCGTTGGTCTAGGAAAAGCATAACAGCTTCATCTTCAGTCATCAAGCTTATGGCGAAGTATAGGGAATATACACATCTCTATAAAAATGCAATGGTCAATGAGAACGTGCTGCCGGCACATTAGAATTGGTTATATGGATGGTATACGAATTTTAATAACGGCTCGGTATAGAGTTATGAAGGCAAAAATAATGGTTACAAGAAAGAGTCATTCATAAGAAATTGATAAATGATAATATTGAAGCAGAAAATAAAGTTTAATTAAAGATTAAGTACGAGTTGTAACAATTATGAAAACATTAATAAGTTAGAATATTTAGTTATGAAGGCAAGAATAATGGTTACAAGAAAGACTCATGCATAAGAAATTGATAAATGATAATATTGAAGCAGAAAATAAAGCTTAATTAAAGATTAAGTACAAGTTGTAAAAATTATGAAAACATTAATAAGTTAGAATATAAGCATCATATGGAAAATAAGCTAAACTAAATGTAGTGACTGTAAGAAATAGTATGTAGTGACCTCAGGAAATAAAGTAGGAGAGTTGGGTAAGAAGGTATTGGTGTAGTAGATATCAGGCTTGCCTTTGAGTAGCTTTAATATTAGTAGAGTGGCAAATACCTGATTGAATGTAACGGTAACAAAGTAGGGACTAGGAGTTCAATGAGTTCAAATTGTAGGTGTGTATGCCTGCAAATGTACTGATGCGGAATATAAAACAAAGAACATTGTAATGTTTTGAGAGCTATAAATACTATAATTTGAAACAATACGCGTAGCTTTCTTTCATACCATCAAGGTAATAATACTATATCCATATTTTATGCTTAGAAATTGGATGTTTATGATAAAACGAGACTTTGCATTGCTTTCATCGTGAGATGTGCCAACTTTTTCATTTAAATAATTAAGAATAATTATCAATCTCAAAATCTATATATTATTTGAAATAAGTATAATTAAGAATAAATAGCAATCAAAATAATATTGAGAAAAATTTCACCTTTTTTTTAATATTAAAAAAATATGATTACATTATGTGAAATATAAGGAAGCACAATACAAAATAAGGATAATTAAATATAAATAGGAATCAAAAAAATATTGAGAAAAATTTCACCTTTTTTAACTATTAAAAAAAATATGATTACATTATGTGAAATATAAGGAAGCACAATACAAAATAAGGAAATCACATTTACAGATAAAATAATGTTAATATAATCATTAAAAATAATAAACATTTGAAGTTGATAAGAATATGTGAGAATTAGAAATTTATTAAAATATCAAAAAAGAGAGTACCAAAAATGTTTAGGAAAAATACATTTCATCATCGAACATTTCAGAGATGTAAATATAAAAGGCAATTTAATATCATTATTGAATTAATTTAATCGGTGAAGATTTTTCATAACAAAACTTGGTTAAAGTGCGTAATTCAGTATGGTGATTAAATGTAAGATCCAGTACCATTAATACGATGTTCTACACCAAGAAAACAACGATCGTTTTCTACTCATAAGCTCTAGTATTTTAAGAATTTGGCGCGACATTTCAAACGTCAGTGTTACTGGCTGGTGACATCCTTTTATTTACGGTATCTTTAGATTTACTTATTTTATAAGCATATGTATTTGTACATACTGAGGTATGTTATGTTTTTATTAACTAAAATCAATCAAAAACTATTGGAGGCGTTATGAAATTGATTTTACAGTGCAACATATCATGCTCGTCACATTCTTTAGAATTTAAATGTTTAAAATAAATTAAAAATCAAATAGATGTACAATACTAGTGTGCTTATTTTACTGATCATACGTGTCCAGATGGACCAACCCCATGATGGTGTAAAGTGGGGACAAAAATCCATCATTGCTGACCTCGCTGTAGCTGGGGTTTAACGCATAAGAAAAATAAGACAGATCATATGTATGCTTATATCCTTCAAATTAGACTAAAATATAACGGTAAATAATTGATTTGTATTGTTTTATAAACCAGTTTTACACACAACTTCCCAAAAATTGCATCTCTAAATAATTTTTAACTCGATTTAAACATTTGATTTCATAAGATAAGATTACGATCTTGACCTCTCAACATTTGTATTGAAAATTTTAAATACACACAAACACACATATATATATATATATATATATATATTACACACACACACACACACACATACACACACACACACACGGGCTAAAACGCTGTATATTAAAGCCATTTAAAGACGTAGCGATGTCGTATTTAAGATCATTGTTATGACATTATAAGCCGGTGTTTGTTGTTACTTCAACTATTTAAAATTAATTAGAACACGAAGATGTAAAAAAAGTAAAAGATAAAAGTCGACAAAAAAAAGAACGGAAAAACGAAGAATAAGTAAAGCTATTATTGATTAAAATAAAGAGAGACAAAAAGATGACAAGCCGAACAATTGTAAAGAAATAAACAGAAGAAAAAATGAAGCAAATATTAAAACAGAAGAAAAAAAAGTTAATTTACTTTTGTCACAAGTCGACATCAGTAAGAACAATATATTTGAAAACGACGTATACATACAAATCAAAACAACGAATAAACAAAAAATAGCAGGCATATAATATAGAAAATAGATGTTTATAAACACGTTTTATTTAAATTTATATTTTAAATGAATTTATAATATATTTTGTGGACAGTTGCTCTCGTCATCGACGGAAGAAAACTCGAAATATGACAAATTTCATTCAACAGCAAACAACAATAAAAGCAATGATAGAGATAGATTGGAAAACTGAATTAAATCGACGTGTTAAGCAGGTGGATGCTTTGTTTGCAAAACAGTTTTTAAGAGAGAAAAATAGAAAATACATATGTAATCAAAATGGGTTGATAGCCCACCACTTTATTCTTTATTCCAGTCCTTTTTATTTGGAAATGACGAGGGGATATTCGTTATGAAAAGATGTCAAATAGTTTTATATTGTCAGGTTGTCGTCTAGAAAAAACACAGCTTTCTAAAATATATATTGTATATTTATTAATTGTTCCCAAAATCCCCCAAATCAAAGTTTATTCTTAGTTTGTCATTTTTATTGTAAGTTTATTGGAATTAGGTAGGGAAATATTTTCCTTGAGAAAGCTGCTCCCAATGTAATATCATACAGGGCGGAGATATTTGACTATCAATATGCTTAGGTTTAGGGTAATACGTTTGTTATACGTCTGTTTCTATCCACAGTTTTGTTCTGTCTTAATTCAGTCGCCACAAAATTCTAAATCAAACTGCATTTGGCTTTACATATTTCTACATAACATATGTCATAAAAACAAGCCGATAACCCACCACTTTATTCGTAATTCCAATCCTTTTAATTTTGAAGCAATGAGAGAATATTCGTTAAAATATGTTGAGTCAGGTTGTCGTCAAGAAAGAACACATTTTACACCGCTTGGTAAAAGATATACCTTTTCTTCATTAATTTTCAAACAAGTCTTGAAATCAAAGTACATTTTTAGTTTGTTGCGGTTGTGGTTAATTTGTTGGAAAAAATATGTCGTCGACGCAGTATTAAAACGGATAGTGGCATTTTTTTACTTCAGTAAGATGCTGCCAACGTAATAGCATAACAAATGATAAGAGCTAACTAATCAGCAGTTTGCTTGGCTTTGAACGAGAAGGTTTTTGATACGTTCGTTTCAACCGACAATTCTGACTCCAGTCGCAAAATAATCCCAAATCAATTCCTATGTTTCTATCATTGCATTTTTTTTTAATGCCTGCAGAAATATCTGTCATTGACTCCGTACATCGACCCTCCACGTATCTTTCAACTTCACCTGCTCAGGTATATTTTGGTTTGCCCTTAACTTCCTTCAACACACCCCCAATATACAAAGATAAGAAATTATAAATTATTTGAAACTAGTAGACAGATCTGATATTCAATATTTTATAAAGGAAATAAACTGTAAAGCAGAATTAAACTTAACAACCATATTTAATGTGATGAAAAGTATTTCATTTGTTAATAATGATGATGGTTGTTGTTGCTATGGAAGTAGATTACGCAACACAAGGTTAGCGATTGGAATGTACGTGGTGAAATTTGGTTGCATCTGGAATTCAAGGCAGCTTTGTATTAACGGGTTGTGAAAGAGGAAATTTGATAGATAAATTTTTAATATAAACATTTGGCTTTTGTTGTTTAGGAAATAATGTGTAAACATAAACACAGATTTGACAAATACGGTTAAAGTGCGAATATGCTTATGACAAGCGAGGCCATTCTGTGATTTGCTCCCTTAGCGAGCTTCATTGGGGAACCCACTGAACAGAGAAAGTAGTGTGAGAATAAGCTATACAAGTTAAACAACGTCAATTCATTTTTGATTTTGAGTCTTTCTTGTGTGTGTTGCTTGACGAAATTCTGCACGAAATGGCTCCAGGATCGACTGCCGAAGCTAGAAACAAAGAAAGTGCAATGTCAAGTATTTCTTATACGTGGTTTCATGACGAGATATAAAGGCATTCCGTTAACGAAGATAATGGCTAAGTAACGCATATCGATAAGGAGCAACATCACGCATAGCCATTTGAAGTTCATTACAGATGCATTTTATGTGGAACTCCCTAAAAAAAATAAGGGGATATCGCCTAAAACTAATACTCTCCCCAAAAGCAGAAAATCTAAATTATAGTATGAAAACAAGACACACCATTACCGTGTTAGGTTATAAAACGTAAATAATCCGTTCTCATGTGATTGTTCCACATTCTTTAATTTTAACATTTTTTTTTTGTTTATGTATATCTTCCTTCCTTTTTATCTCTTTTTCCCTCTCTTTTCGGTTTCATAACCCTTCTCCCTTCTCTTATTCTGCTCTTCTCGTCATTCATCTTCGCATGAAAGTAAAATCACTATTTGTCTCCTATCAAATTACAGTAAAAAGAAACAGACAATCATCCAAATAATAACAAAGCAATATACACCAGTGTGTAATATTTTCATGAAAATAAACTCGAGAAAACACGCAATCTTAAATACATCTGTAACAAGAATGACTATTCTTAAGATGCGTCTATTCAATTTGTGCGTTTAGCGATGAAAATTCAATTTCAAAGACCGACGAAAATGCTATTTCAAACTGAAGCATAAATATAGACCGATAGACAGAGCCGCTTGTGGATATCATTAGACGCATTTAAAATAAGATTCATCCATTCAATCTGCGCAATTAGAAATAACAAATCATATTTCTAACAGAAGCGTGACAGAGCGACCGATATTTCAACAGACTGACGAAACCTCTTATAAAGATGCGAGGGTGCATCTAAAAACAAATAGAGAATTATCAGAATAATAATCAAGTGCTTTACCTTCGTAGTATGTGGTCTTTTGGTAAATCATAGTACTTGTGTATTGTTGTTGTTGAAACTGTATAGTGTTATATAGCGTAGGAGCAATGTATCGGTGGGAACTATATTGAACCCTTTGTTTGTGTAAGATCTGCTCAGTTCCGATTATGAGAATTAGATGTTCATTTTATTATGCAAGTATTCACCCGTCGTAGAAATTAATGAAAAGAATATGCTTTGTCAGTGTTGGCACCCGCTATTTATCTAGATATATTACTAAAATGTATACCTTGCAGAAGCCACAGAGTTGGACCCACAAGACAAGACCCTCCGCAGCAATGAGAGCTGGCGCAAGAACAAGACCCTGGGCCCCATGCTGTGCAGCACTACAGACGTCACAGCCCGCTGTATGGCAATGTAGCGTTTCATTCATTACATAAACTCTGGAGCCGACGAACCAAGATCCCGTTGAAGACTAGACTCCGTCTCTATAACGCGTACTGCGTATCCATCATGCTCTACAATAGCAACAGTTGGTCAATAACAAAAGCCATGCTTGACAAGCTGGATGCGTGCCACCGCAGACACCTCCGTTCCATCACAGGTCATTGCCGGCCGAAAAAACTTATCAGCAACAAGGCACTATACGAGTTGTGCAACGAAAAACCCCTCTCCACAAAGGTCGCTGAACAAAGATGGTCTATGTAAGACCATGTCCTACGAATGGATCCTGATACTCCCGCACAGAGGGCACTAGACTGGCACTAGCATGGAGGACTGATTGCAGCTACGGGATGTCATTTGACCCCCGTAGCCGCAGAACAGTTTTTAATAAAATAATAATTACTAAAAAATTCATATAAAATCATAGTATTAGGTTAGTAATATAATTTCGACGTGTCACATGATGAATTATCTCGGTGAAATAACTTTTTCTTCTTCATTTGTTGTCGTCTTTTTGGTGCTTTCTTCCTTCAAACGCACCACCGATTTTATCTGATATTCGCTATGAATGGCTATTCTTTTCTCAAAATACTTTGCGCATCGTAAAATACCGTGATAAAACCTTTGTCTGCGGATGTTTACATCTTTGCTTGCTGACTGCCGATTTGACTCCGGAGTGATGTGGTCCATCTATGTTTTATCCATTGTCACATATTGACGCAAACTCCTTTTTTTGTTGCGTTGACAGTTTCAAACAACGCCCTGAATCTACGACCCGTTGTTTTTTTGATCGACTGCACATACTTTGAACACAGCTTTTTCATTGACAAATATTCATGCAAAAATGGTGAATATACTTCATTTTGATATTTTCAACTCCTCTACTACCTCACACAAATTCAATTTACGATCCGTCAAAACAGGTTTGCAGACTTTTTGATGTTTTTCTGGACAACTGTCGAATTTGGGCGACCTGAGAGTACACCATTATTTGACCGTGTTTAAAACTTTATCAAGCAATTACTTGTGTTTTTTCCTAGACGACAACCTGACAAAGTATTCAACATCTTTTTAAACACACGCAATTCAAATTTTCTTCCATTTGAAAAAAACATTAGCAACAAGTAAATGTTATTTGTAAACTAATAATCCGATTGGACTCAATTTGACACGTGCCATTTGAATGTTAGTACTTTATAAACATGATATGGATTTTTATTAGTGGCGCTATCAATATGCCAGGCCCGGCCTTATTGAGTAATGTGTTATATATATATATATATATACACTAGCCGGTGTTGTCCGGAATTTTTTTTTTTTTTACTTTCACTTCCGTCTCACCTTTTATTTTAGTATGTGCCCTTTTTTATAAAATCCATTATTATATTAATCAGATTGTGAAAGAAATTCTGATAGACTGAAATGCTTTATCGTACATTTAATTTAAATACCCTCTAAAAACGAATGGATTTTTAAAGTAAGACTTTTAATTATAATCAATTTTGTAATCAGTATTTTTAACAAATTTCTGTTCGTTCATCTATTTATGTGTATTGATTTAATACGATTCTATAATTGTTAGCGTGTAAACTAGAAAATTAAAGTCATGTACGTTTTCAACTTCACCAATTCTCTAATCAGAAAACGTTATTTCGTATGATAAGTCTATTTGTAGTTTAAAGATTTTTATTATGTTTCTGAATTTTTGTGATGAGGATTGATAAGTTGTAGTATTTGTATTATTTGTATTATTTGGACTACTGTTAAATTTAGAACAAATAACTTTTACCAAACGCAAAAAAAATCTATTGACTTGCATAGCTTTTCGGTTTTGACACTTTTTAAAAGTGTTTGTTGTTGTTTTTTCTGATTTGTATCGTTGTCTCGGAAGCTTGTAAAAATAGGGATTCAAGATGGCGCCGTATTTTACTAGATGTGAAGGTTCACATGGTCGTACCATCTTGAATCTTTTTTACAAACCTCCGAGGCAACGATAAACTACCTGAAAAAAACACTATAAAACGTGTCAAAACTGAAAAACTATGCAAGTCGATAGACGATTAAACTTTCTTAATTTTGATAAAAGTTATTTGTTGTAAATTTGTTTTTTCACTCTTTTAAGTATAATGCACCTTTGCCAAATTAAGCATTAATATTCTCTTTAGATATGAAATATGAGTCGCTTAACGTTATATCGAAGAAGTAATGAAGACGGAATAAAAAATAGAAATAAAACCGTATTGTTTAAACAACGAAGAAGTGTTATATAAATACAATTCTGTTGGACATAGGTTACGGAAGGCCCGTGACGTCACAATTCCATTATCTTCCAGGGATTTCCTAAATTTTGCACATTTTATCTGTATATTTGGACAATTTAAAAGACTAACAGCGAGATTAAAATGCAAATTTTAAAAAATCACACACTAGAAAAGCAAAACCTTTCTAATATACTGATTATGTCTATGCGATCGAATACATAAAGTGAACTAATTTGCATATGGCTTAGCAAAAGAACATCTCAATGATTAATTATTCGTTTTTATTGTATTTTAATACAATTGATTTTTATTTTATTTTAATATAACACTTCTATTTACAAATACGTTTATCGTGAATAAAAGTTAAGCATTTCTGCTGAAAAGGCCATACCCGGTCATTTTACCTCAAGTGGGACTTGATTTTCAAAAGTGTGGATTAAAAACAAAAAAAAACAACAAACTCAGCAGCCAAGCAAACAGATCAGTGGGTATTCCCTCAAAATATAAAAAAAATATATTTAAAAAAATTTAAATACAAAATCATCATACGAAAAAAAGACCCAGACAATCCTCTACGGTCAAGTAACTTTAAAAATCCTATTTTACAAAATAATTTCATTGCGAAATTTAATGCCACCATAACGCGTTTCGATTGATTCGTAAACAAGTCAGCCATGTTATTATTTTATTAAATTGTAAATTAAAAACAAAGCCCCCCCCCCCCCCAAAAAAAAAAAAACACACACACCTACTGTGGTTAAGCAAAAAAAGTTAATATTCTTGCACAAATAACATTTTAAAGGCCCTATTTAAAAAAAATAATTTCATTCAAAAATTAAATTCCACGTTAATGCATTTCGGTTGATTCGTGAGCCATTTTGAAATAAAATGATTTATGTCGTGATAGATCTCCCCACCCAACATAAACATTTTAAAAGTCGTATTTTAACATAATTTAATGATCTTTATTTTTACAAAGTTGGGACATTTCTCGCACTAACTGTAAGATTGAAACGCTAATTTTAAATTCACACATCATACGAACAATATTTTCCTAATATACTATTCGTGTGTATGTGTTCAAAGACGTTAGCTTAACTTATTTGCATATTGTTTTGCAAAAGTACATCTCATTAATTTTCTTGTTATTGTCTTGTAGTTCAATGATTGTTTTGATTTGAATAAAACACATACTCTATTTATGAATACTTTATATCGTGAATAAAGGCTTAGCGTTGCCTTTCCGGTCTTTTTTGCTGGAACACTCACTTGACATAGCAACTCAACTCTAAATAGTTGATAAAAACACAAATCCCACCACAAACACACACAAATCCAAACTATGCAAACAAGTCAGTGAGTAAACTCCCCAAACCTTTTTTATATTCTATCTTAAAACAATTATATTACGAAATTACATACTACTCAAAATGCTTATCGATTTATTAGTAAGAAAGTTAACCGTGTCATTTTTTCTTAGGACAGATAACATTAACTTAACGAAGTTATAGTTTTATAACAATTGGGCTCAATTACCAAAAATATCAATTTGATTAAGAAAATACAGTTTTTTTTAATTCGTGGTTTTACAGTAATATCGTTGGGTCTGCGTTCGCGCCGAGCATCCGTAAACAGCCAAGAACACGGTTAACTTTCTTTTACTTATAACGTGAAGATTGATACATATAAAAAGTAAAATATAGTAAAACAATTAAAATAAAACTAGTATAAAATTCAGGGGTGACAGCAGGAGGGGCACAGGTCCTTGTAGTACTAAATAATAATATTATTATTTTAATATTAGTTATTAATAATAAATTTACTTATCTATTACAAGGACTATTTCTTATTTGTAGCTAAATTTGCTGCTGAGAACAAAGAAGGCGCTCAATTTAATTTAAAATTTGCTCAAGTATTTTGGAAATGAATTAAATTGAATTGTATTGTTTTTAAGAACACGGTGCCACAATCCACAAGAAAAACTGACTGTTCAAAATCAAATATTGATTTTCTAGGAAGAATTCTATCGAGGAAAAAGTCGGCAAACTAACTGACTTAACTTTATTATTTAGATATATGTATATATAAATTATAATAAAATGTACTAAGTTTTAACACTTTACAACAGTTTCACACAATGTTTTTCGGTTGATGCCAGTCAAGGACACACATGATGATCGGTGATATCGTTAAATTTCAGTAAGATATCACGGCTAATTATATTTCATTATCATTTATTATTGATATAGCTGTATCTTATAAGATATCGAGTTGTTCAGTTGTTCACGATCTGTTGTTTCAATTCGGTTCCGTAACTAGTTTATCATGTTTGCTTTCTTGAGAAAAGCTAAAAGTGGCAAAAGTAGTCTGTTACCACTTTTAGCGTTTTGTATTGAAAAATCCCACGCAACAGTTGAGTGTAACCTTGAATTTTAGGTCTTCAGGTTTTCTATTTAAAATCATACCGTCGGATTTATTTTATCATTTTATTGTAGTAGTAGTAGTAGTAGTAGTAGTAATAATAATAATAATAATAATAATAATAATAATAATAATAATAATAATAATAATAATAATAATAATAATACAAATATGTTCTGGATTTAATTAAAATAACACTTTAATATAAACAATTATATCAGCCCATTCTGAAAACATTTTTCTGATAAATAAAATATCAAAATATTTTCGAAAAAGCTTCATCAGTGTGGATTCTTTATCCGCCACACTTTCCTTTTGGTCTGAAACAAGAATAAAAAAGGTTAAATTAAGTTAAATGATTAACTTTGAAATGTTAACTGTTGCATTTTGTTATTTTCTGTGACGGATAACAATGTACATTGATGGAACCTTTTCGAAAATATTTTTCCATTTTATTTATCAGAAAAATATGTTTTCTAAATGGGCAGAAATAATTTTCTTTTAATAAAACCCGGAACATTTTAAAAGTATTACATTATATTTTTTGCTTTAGTCGTATGGTACTCTATTGAACTACTACGTAAACCTTTGTGTGAACTTAAACGAATTCATATAAATATATACATGTACAGTATATATATATATATATATATGTATATATATTTTGTTAAAATTACCTTAAGGCTTTATCGTCTGACCCTCTAGACAGTGCCAGGTCGAACTACCACCTCAATATTATTGAGGCGTTAGTTATTAACAATTCTCGACCTAGCCTGTGTAGACAAAAGATTTTGAAGCATCAGTTGGAGATCTTTAATGATTCAAAGCCACCATAACGTTGAGAGATTTACCTTTTTTTTTTCTTTTTTAAATTTTTTTTCCTCTCTCAATCGTTTTCTCCAACTGAAACAATTTTTTCCGCTCATATCTCATTCAACTTTTAGTTTTTAATTTACCATTCTGACGTTTCCTCTTAGAGGGTCAGACGATAAGGCCTTAAGGTAATTTTAACAATTCTCCTTTTTTTCTACCCGCCTGTTTCATTAATTAAAATAATGCTTCCTCTAAAATCGATCCTACGATTCTGTTGTACACGAAATTTACTTATATAAACTTCTCAAAAACTGTCATTCAGATATTATTCGGTGGAATTATTCTCTTTTGTTTGACTATTTAAATTAATATATTCACAACAATAAACATTGTCTTTATTCATATTTTATTAGAGAGCCATGCGGTGTTGAGTACATTTACTTTCAATCAAAAAAGTAAAAGATTAAGGCTATCTATTTTATATAATTCTCTTAATATGAGGTAAAATGTATGCTAGATTCTAATCGATAAAAAAACGCAACGTGTTTTACTATGTTGGGACGATTAATTGTATCGGAATCGAGAGTCGTAAAAATCGGAACGTTTTGAGTATCAGAATCGGAACTGGAATCGGAAACATTTTAGCCGAATTTGCATTTCCATAAACGATTCTTTTAATTGTTTTTACGATTTTCCATTGCTGGTACTAACGATAACTATATAATGTTTTTATACTGTCAGTAAAACTGTAATCTATAGATCATCATATCATCAAAATAGGATGTAAATCTATTTTACTTGATTAAGAAAAGACAAAAAATAAAAGTTTGCATGAATTTGCTAGGTAACCTTTAAAAGATCGCAGTTGATTTACAAGATTCCGAAAAATGTTTAAAAATTAAATAACACATTTTTGTCAACAAAAATGCAGTCAAATATCATTTATAATTAAATTGAGAGTAATAATATAAAAAAGTTTTTGTTTTGTAATTCATTTTATTTCATACTGTTTGCTGTTTGTCTGTATTTTTAAAAATTATTTGGTGGTCTTTTGTCCGGTGTACTTTTGTCTGGTCTCCCAGCCAGCATTGGCAAATCTTACCAGCGGTGGCCAAAAAGTGTGAAAAACAAAAAACATTTTCAAATGATGGTCTTTTGTTAAATTAGGTATAATTGTATTTAAAGGTTTCCACGCCTCTGTGTGAGAACACGTTAGCGTCAGTTCTTCTTTCATTTTGATTTTCCATGTTTGGTTGTATAACAAAGATTCTTAATAAGATAGCTTGAGATAGAGAGATTATGAAATAAACTCAAACACTAGTAATAAATACACGTATTAATATTATTGTAGATAAAGCTTGTCAGCTAAATCCCCCTCCAAACAAAAATGAGATTTAATTTTTTCAGGCTATTACATATGAAAACCCTGAAACAATTATAGGGAAGAAAAAAATCAATTATTTCAGAATTTAGAGTCGAGGATCAGTTTAACATATAAATGTAACGTAAAAAAATTCCTATTTCCGAAACAGTCTAGCGTTTTAGAGTAGTTAACAAAAAAGCTATTCTGTCTTTAGGAGATAAATGCTGTGCGTTTACTTATGGGGGCGAGGTCTATGTTTCATTACCTTGCCAGTCGAACTCAGGGTTAGTGGTTAAAAATTACAATGACACGGAAATGATAATCATTTTATGTTAAATTTATATACGAAACTGATCTCTCACTCTAAATTCTAAAATAATTATTTTTTCTTTCCGTCAAGTTTGTTACGGTGTTCACAGGTAATCATATCAAAAAGTAGAATCTCATTTTGGGGCTGATTTATCTGAGGGTGTTAATCTACGAATTTGCCATTATTATTAGTAGTAATAAAAAAAAGAAAAACAAGATGAAGATAATGATGATAGTAATATTATCATTATCTTCATCTTGTTTTTCTTTTTACAGTAAAACAAATCAATCTCTTACATATCTGTTATATTGACAGTGTTAATAACCGACCAAATCTTTATACGTATGGAAACAAACATGAACGTTCGTGTATAGAGGCAAGGTACAGAATAGTTAACAAAGAATCCTTGCCCAGCCCTTCTTATGTTAACAATAGTTTTCTAAATAGTAACATTATTATTTAAAAGCTCATTATTAACATTGGGAAGGGGATTTGTAAACTATTATGTTCCTACACCGTATTCTTATTTTGCATATCAATTATCGACTATTTTTAATTGGTTATAAAAAAAATTAAATAACATTTTGTCAACTAACGAGGAGTGTATGGAAAATAAATGCGAACATTACACGGGATTTTTTACAATAATTCTAAAATATAAAACAATAAATAAATCTCTTATTAAATATTTAGAAATTTAAAAAGAATCGGAATCAGTAATTGTATCGGAATCGGGAAATTACAACAGAATCGAGTATTGTATCAGAATCGGGAATACTTTTGGAATCGTCCCATCACTAGTTCTTACACAATTCTCATTTAGTTTAATTACAGAGAAAAGTAAGTGTTCTCTCTTCCTTTCTTAAAAAATATATATTTACACTATTTCATTCTATCAATGGATAAATTAAAATATTTTGTTCTTCCTGTCAATCCAAGTTTTTATTATTGCTTATTTTTTTTAAAGTTCATAACTTACCTTATCTCTGGAAAAAAATCGGCAAAACGAAGCGTTTTATTTTAATAAATAAAACACTTGTTAATAAAACAAATGTAACTTTTTTGAAAAAATGTTCACGTACATTAAATTGCAATAACAAACAAATAAAAATGTTCTTTTCCCTTTGTTTTTTCTCTTTCATGTATTGAAAATGATAAAAAACGTCGACATTAGATATCATTCGAAAGCATTAAAATATTGGTTAAATAAATGTAATTCGTGAATAAATAAATGATACAAATTAAATAAATTTATATGAATAACGTTGTGAAAATAAAAGAAAACCTTTTTCATATCGAATTCTATTGATTTGTTAAGGTTTAAAATTTGATACAAAAGTAGAAATTTAACTTCAAGTAATAAATCTAAAAATAGGTTAATCCGTTACTGAAAATCTTTTTTTCTTTTGTTTCTGTTTTTTTCCCGATCCCGAACCAGCTTCCGTGACGTTCGACTCGGAATCGTTCGGCTGTCCTACGCAAACGGCCGAGTGTTGACGAGCCGATTTGACGAGCCAATTTGTACCAGACGACAATTTTGATACGGTGCTGCGTCCTATGATAATAATGTTTTGCTTGTTTTTTTGTTTAATGTTAGGGTTTACGGTCAGGAATTTTTTAAAGAAACAACAAAGAAAATTAAACAAATTTTCATGATTTTTTTTTGGAAGAAACAACAGAAAAAAAACATAGCGAGGTTACTGTTATAAAATGAATACTGTACTTTTATTTACAAGGAATTTTTTTGAAGAAACAAAAAAACAAAAAACATACCAAAATTACTGTTATGACATATTTTTTTACTTTTATTATTTCTTTTTACTTGCTCACTGTTCCATGTTTTCTTTTGCGCTGAGCACAGCTTGGCTAATCGCTCAGTATCTCTCCACCAATCGGCTCGTCAACACTCGGCCGTTTGCGTAGGAAAGCCGAAGATTCAGAGTCGAACGTCACGAAAGCTGGTTCGGGATCGATATCAGGACCTTTTTTTTACTAAAAGAATACGCAATCAAAACAAAAAAAACCGTTCATTATAACATACGCAAAAGGAAAAACTATGTGGTGTAGCATGGTCTATTTCTGCATTGCTTATTCAATTCTACTTATTAACTTATTTTTTCTTATATATCGATATAACTTATTAGAGTAAAAATCAAAATAATAAAAAAAATTAATTTCACTTTTAATTATATATTACAGTTATTTATGATAACTTTCTATTGTAGTAGTAGTAGTAATATTACGTATGCTGCTACCAGTAGTAGTAATAATAACAAGTTAATGCGTATTTTGTTTGTTTTTTTACTAATGTACACTCTTTCTTATCTTGTAAAAACTGGTAATTTATTTGTGTTTGTGTATAATAACATATTTTAAAACATATGAACGTTCCAAATTATTACGAAATATTCTTTAATTAAGAAGAGCGGATGTAATGGATACACTAACACTTGCTTGATTACTTTATAGTACTATTCAGTTAATACTATTAACAATTTTTATAACTGAAAAGCACTATTTAATTGAAGCATGATTCCATGTATAATTATGTCCAATTCAATATAGTATGGGCTTTGTGTATGTATATATATATATATATATATATATATATATATATATATATATATGGACTGATGATTTCCTTCCGAAGGTTTTGGTGCAGTTTCCATCCATAAATATATTTTCATGCATTCTCTCTTATATATATATATCTAATATATATATATATATATATATATATATATATATATATATATATATTGGGCGAATTATATAAAGTGATGTAATTTTGACGAATGTATCATTATTAACGGGAAATCGTGTCGTTTCATAGAAATTTACCAAACGTCGTACGCGTTTTTCTGCTATTAAGGCTTAAATTTCCTAAATAGTTCATACAGTTTCAAAGATAAAATGACTCGTTATTTTAATCTTTTTTGCAACTAAACTTTATAACATCACAAAAAGTGAAATGCGTAAGTCAATTTCTTTTGGCTGATAAAAATAACATAGGAATGACTTATTGGAATGAATAGACAATTTTTAGATGCATTACTATTTTCCCCTATTTTCCCTTTAATTTATTCATAGAAAATTTATATTTTTGTCAGTCTGTGTTATTATTGTAGGTTTTTGATCTGGAAAATTAATGACATTGCAGAACAAACAGGATCAGAAAAAAATCGGCCTTTCAAAATATTGATGGAAACACATTTGAAACAGTGTTACGCCATTGCGTTTTGTGAAAAGTTAATTTTGTGGAAAGAAAACAATACTAAAGAGAACAAGAACATTTTTTTTTACTAAATGCATTACATTTATTAAGGGCATTTTTGTGTAGATGATTCTATAGTATCTTACTTGTTGTAAAAAATGTGATTTCTACTTACATTCATGCTGGTAATTTTCCTTTCAATGCAGCAAGTGTAAATCCAAAGTCAACGCTACCTACTTCCCTCCCCGACCGGAAATGCTAGTTTCAAGCAGCACTCTGGGAGACTTTTTAGCTTTATTTATTTCCACATAACATAACACGTTGCCAGAAAGAATTATCTACACTAGTTTTTAATAATAACAACATATTAAATAGAAATCTAACTGCACATGTCCGTAAAACTTCAATTCTTTATAAAATCGCTATGATCTTAAATTTTAAAATTTGTATTTATTATAAAATATATAATGTATTATTAATTGAGATTTGGCATCTGTCTATTTGAAACCGAAACTATAGTATTACTTCTATTATTTGTATTATTGTACTATATTTTAATACTCAATTCAGTTTACTATACTATTTCAGACTAATGTAATATCCTTCAAGGCTCAATTTAGGAGATGTAGTATATGTTCTGATGTAATTATACCATACTCCCATACATTACCACATACTTTTGGAGCGATGATGGCTTTGTGTAGTATCTATTATAAGGGTATAATACCATTATCCCATGGATTACCTTCTTTTTCGGGTGGGGGAATAGTGTAGTATCTGTTATGTTGTAAATATACTCCCATTGATTACCTCTCCCTTTGACGTAGTGTAGTATTTGTTTTGTGGTCATGAAACCATTGGCCAATATATTTCCTCTACCAAGAAATTGTTACAATAAGCTGTTCATTAGCAAACACAACACTTACATGATATATATTAACAAAACTATTGATTTGCCTTTGTTGTTTTAAAATATAATCGATATAGAGTTTTGAAAGCTTAAGACAACCTCGTATAAAATGGCAGTGTAGACAAAGATGAAATATTACGAAGACATGTTCGGCTAGAGTTGTCTTTTTTTCGGCGGATGAACATTTTTTGAGTAATTTAACGTAACAGAAAAATATGACTTGGCACATCTGCAATAATCAGGTGCACTTTTGCATTTCCTCACATCAGACGTAGGTAGATGCAGATCAGCAAGATCGCGCGATGAAACGGCTGTTCATGGAGTTATCTTTGGTACACTTTTTGTGATGTTTTCTCCTTTGGCAAAATAAATTCCCCGTGCATAGTAGCAACCGTATATCCAAACACTTCTTCCACTGATTTAGTATTAGTGAGAAGAATAAAATATGTTACAGTTGTAGAATACATATGTAAAATCACAGTTTATTAGTTAAAAGCTAAAAATACAGGTTGACATGAAATTATCATAGTAGCCCCCAGTGTCAAAGTAGTCCATATTCTTTTTCGAAAGTTATTAGTGCGTAAATGAATGTAATTGATCTGATCAGACTGGAATTCAATATAGCCGAATCTATAGTCCAATCTCGTAATCTCCATCAAGAAACGAATCTATAATAACCGGCACCATTGTGACTCGTTCCCATACCGTGTTATATTTTGCACAACGCCGTCTGTGTCCAATGGAAAGAATGCCACAGACAACATACGTAAAATTTAATAATAACACGTGTATTTAATCAAAATATCTGATACGTTAAAATCACCATTCATCACAATTCTCAAAGTATATTCTGTAGGCATTTTACCAAATCGTAAACAAGTTTATCACATCTTGTTATCCAGTTGCGTTCAGAGAAAGGCATTTAATCATAGTCAATTTCCTCTTTCCCATAAGCGTTCTCAGTACTAGAACTTATGCTTGGGTCTGTGTGGTATACAATCAACGAGTTAGACCCGGGTACCACCAGATTTCTGCACGTTACTGTTGTTATCCCATATATTCTCGGATTCAAATTTTCGTGAATTAATTATCGCTTTAATTGATCACATAACTTGAAATATACGTCATAACACTAAATATCCCATGAATGCACGTGGAATATCCCCACCTCTACATTCACCATCGCTTATCCTACGTGGGTTGAACATTCCGATCCGTACTTTTTGTTTATTCAAACCTTAACTTTTTACCATTTATTCTTACAGAAATATTTTGTCTAATTGGCTAATCCATATTAGCATAGCTTTAAAGGACGATCACCCGTTTCCCAACAGACCCTAAAACATATGCCCGTTTCACCAGCTCTGTGCGCCAAGCAGCCCGGAAGAACATGCCAAGAGGCTGCCGCACTCAATACATACCTGGACTCGATGCGTAAAGCAGAACATTTTATGAGCAAGATCAACGGTTCTATAAATATGACCCCTTTGCTGAAAGTAACATAGAAATGTGTGAGAGACCTATCACCTACCTATCAGAAGCCTGCCAACCGAAATGGCAACATATGTTGTAGAAATTAATATGACGAAGAATAGTAAAATGACTTCGAGTCTAATCCAAAAAAAATACCAACGATCCATCAACTCAAACACAACAACAGTTCATTATCACTGCAAACCAAGTTGCACATCCGTTGTTACTCAATGGGAAGTAAATTACCAAACAGCAACGATTAAACATAGACCGATTTCATTATTCCCAGAGCACTGGACTGATTGTGCCGTTATTACTTGAAGATCTCGATATCGGCATCAGTGCTCTTAAGGCTGGTAAAGCCAGCGGTATAGATGACATTTTCACAGAAGAAATCAAACACTTCGGATCTCTGGTACGAAGATGGATCCTTGAACTGATGACAAGAAACATCGCAAAGATCTGAAGAAAAAAACCAGAAACATCGCTCTTTTCAAACCTGGTAAAGTTCCAGTAAATGCAAAGAGTTTTCGCTATACGATTTGTTTGATCTGCTTGAGCGCATAATCCTCAACAAGTTTACCTCAGTTGCTTAACCAGCCATCGTCCTTTAATAAGCAGGATTCCGACCTGGAAACTCCACAACAAGCCTACTTCTGAATATCACGTAGCACATCGAAGATGGGTTTCAGAAAAGACTGGTACCAGTTTGTGTATCTGTCTGTCACGTATGCAACTGTAAACCACCGGCTTCTAATGAAAAAATATATTGGAACTGATAAAAGACCTGTCACTTACAGAACTCATCAGAGCCATATTTAAATACATACGCTTTTATGTTACTTTAAACAACAAACAAGGTCATTGGCACCGACAAAAGAATTGCTTACCTAAAGGTAGTGTGCTGGCTCCATTACTGTACAACATCTAAACCTATCACTAATCAGAGGACTCGAACACTGAGTGGTTCATCTATGCTGACGACCTCTGTGCAACACCCCAAGAGAGTACGTTTCAATGAAAACCCAAGGAAACTCAAGTCGGCTTGTTTTATCTCAAGAGCCGGGAGGCCAACCGATCCATAAACATCACGTAGTCTTAAGTACAACTTGAGAATCGCACCAACCCTGTCTACCTTGGCGTAACACTGGACCGCACCCCTAATTCAAGGAA
The DNA here is from genome assembly GCA_963556195.1 of Sepiola atlantica. NCBI lineage: Eukaryota > Metazoa > Mollusca > Cephalopoda > Sepiida > Sepiolidae > Sepiola > Sepiola atlantica. The sequence goes on from OY744524.1 coordinate 43,285,643, forward strand.
CATATAAAAAAGACAAACATAAAAGTCAACCTCCGGAACAACATCCTACAGAAACTGATCAACTCCAAGTGGGCAGCCACAGCACATACACCAAGATGTACTGGTTTTGCCCTGTGCTATTCCTCTGCGGAGTATACTTGTCCTGTTTGGGAGAGATCACCGCATTCCAAAAAAAATAGATCCAGTATTGAACAACACCTGTCGTTTGATCACTGGCTGCCTTAAGCCTACCAACATGAAAAACATGAATATCCTCACTGGCATTGTACATGCAGATGTGAGACGGAAAGTTGGCAGCCCAGTAAAATCACAAAGGCTACAAGTGATGAACGCCATCTCCTTAATGGACGTGAACCAACGGCATAGACACTGAAGTCAAGAATAAACTTTCGTAGCCATGTCGAACTTCTAACAACATCTCAGGAAGAGACCAAACTATAGCTATGGAGCAGACGGCTAGAGAATAAAGCCCCTCCTATTGACGTTTTAATGCTCACTTCTTATCCTTCTCCTGGCTCAGAAGCACTATGGGTCCAATGTAAAATGCCCAACCGCTTGAGAACGGAAATAAGGTGATCAAACGTTGATATGAATAGATCGGGGCTAAAAAACGATTCAACCATCTGAGAATGTGGAGAGGAGGCCGATATGCTGCAACACTGCCTTGTCTGACTTTTCAGTTTGAAAGATTTTGAAGAGTACAACAAAAATGCAAAGGATTGCGTAAAAAATGGGAAACTGTTCTATGACCACACATTTCAAAGACACGTGAAGAAAAAGAGTAGCCTTGCTGTACCTACCCGGCGTTTCACGAGAGTCTTTTTACTTTTATTTTTGTGTGCTTATTTTAGCCTCTGTCGGTTTTACAAAATTAAATAGATTCAATTTAATAATAATAATCGTTTGGTCATTAAATTATTACTTGAACTAAATTGTCATGAAACTAAAACTAATTTTGTTGTAAACGTAATGATGTTTAAACCCCCTCTAATAATAAAATCATGAGATGTAAATAGCTTCCAAAACTTTCAATCTTTTAATACAATAGGATTTGCATATAATTTCAAAGCCAGACATTACTTTCTATCCGACACTTGAAATGCTTTCAAATTCCTTTCAAATTTCGAAGGAGCACGAAATGATTCATATTTTTAAAATTTTAATTGTTAATAAATGATTTAATTGGCTGAATATATTGAGGTAGATTTAATTCCGTAATTAAATTAGGTTTTATATCGGATGTTTTATTTCAATAAATATTCATTTAATAGTAAATAAATACAAAAATATTTATTAATTGCTTTTAGTCGTAAAAAGAACACACGTAGACATACATGAAGTTGTCTCATCATTTTATTAACATAGATATTTGAACTAATAGAAATGCTTATCCTGTCTCCAATCTTCAGCAGAGGTTAACAGGTGCATAATCTGCAGCTGGTTGACCCTTTGATCGAAACATGATTCACATGACAACTGACTATTTATTTGAAATCTGAACTCTTTATCTTAAGATGCATATCTTTTATCAACGGTAAGCTCAATTGTTTTCAGTTTACTCTTTTGTGTTGTTGATCATGGATCGTGATATATTTTATTTCTGACGAAGTCGCTTTTTTTCTAAAGTTATGTAAGTCTCATTAAAGAATGGAAACCAGAACAGTTTTGAGAGTAGTTTTACAGACTTGAATGTGTTCGGATAAGCTGTGTCTATTGGAGCGTCTGATCTGCTGAAGACTCACCGACTAACAAGTCCTTAACGTTCTGTGTATTTGGAGGAATTTATATATATATATATATATATATATATATATATATATATATATATATATCCATCCGCCATGTCACACAAAAGTTAGTGAGTAAAAACCTGCCGGACGAATACATTTAAAGTATTTAGGGAAATTGAGAAAGCAAATAGTAAATCAGAAAACAACCTCACCTTCAATCTATTTCCATAATAACGATTATTTTTCTTTTTTTTATGATATCAATGTACGTTTTTGTTCTTTCCTTTTTATCTTTATTTCAAACTTTCCAGTTTGAGACGTTTCTCTTCTGTCTTTCTTATAACTTAACCTATTTAGACGTTATTTTATACGAATATTAATTCGAACATAAATATATATAAATAAATAAATAAATATATATATATATATATATATATATATATATATATATATATATATATATATATATATATATATAACTGTGCCACTTTTTTCGTTACCGTTTTCTTTTTAATAAGTAAATTACCCACCATACAAACCAAAATAAATGAACCCAACGAAGGAAATATTCAATGAAAGAGCCATGGAAATTAAGAAAAGAGAAAAAGAAACGAACTCTAGTTAAAACAATCCAATGAAATAGGAATTATAGATAGAATATTAATTCACCAATTATCCTCAACACTTTTCACTATTAGAATTTTTTTGCCGGTACGTAAAACTTAAAAAAAATATGAACAGACGAATTTCAAAACACATGCAGTTACATCACACTAGTATACAAGAACTTGCGTCTACATCCTTACTAGTGGACAGATTTGCGGTAAGGGAGATAATTAAAATTACGTTATTGTCTGAAGGTTTAAAAGAAGATTGAATAATTCGTAGATTATACGGATACGTATTTTATTTACCTCCTCTCCAGGAGGTTAGACACAAGGTCAGGTGCGGGTTTATATGAAAGTGTTTCTGTGGAACGAACTGGATTCGAACCCGGAACAGCCAGGTCCTCAGTCCGCGTTCTGAACCACTTAGCCCCCGTGCATAGATATTGCTATAAAATGATAAAAGATTTGATGGAGGGTACATAACATCACATTAACTGGTTCATGAACAGTCGTGTCTGATGATGAGGTTAAGGATGATGGTAGTAGTGGTAGTAGTGGTAGTAGTAGTAGTAGCAGTAAATAAATAAAATAATAGATGAAAAAATACACTTTGAAAAATTACCAACAAAAAGCACCAAAAATAAGTAGTGAAGAACTGTCAGCTACAATGACAGTAAAATTTATAAGGGAAACTTTGATCGGAGTTGAAGACGGCCTCATCGCTATACTTGGTTCCGAAAGCTAATTCAGCATCTCTACGCTTTTTAAATGATACCTGAAAACATAAAATACAAAAAAATCCCATTCTTAAAAGAAACACAAAACAACAACAAAAAAAGCTTCTCGCATAAAACAAAGTAAATAACGACCAACAAAAATGTCGTGCAAGCAGAGATCGGTTGAGTTATCTTATTGTCTTTTAACTGTTCAGTAAGTTTAGCATTTATTTATTTCATTTCTTTTCCCCCCTTTTCGACATTCGGTCATTAAAAACGTTCCTGACTGCAGCCAGGGTATCTCTGTTTTATTTATTTTTTTAGCTTATAGAGCTGATATCAATTGACTTCTTCTTCGTCTTCGGATTTATCACCTGCTTTTCTTGTCCGATTCTCTTTGTTTTATCGATTTTTGTCTCCGCCTTCTAATCACTATTTTGATCACTTTGTTGTAAATCGTTTCGACTCTTTTCTTTCATTCTTATTATTATCAGCAGCAGCCATGGCGGCCATTGTTTCATTGCAGCTTTCCGTGCTAATATATTATCTCTTTGCCGATTTTTACAGTTTTTATTAGTTACATTTCCATTTCTCTTCACTTTTTCACGTCTCTTTCTGAACAAAAAGTCGTCTCTACTTTTTTTCTAACCGATTTCATTTCCATTCATTGACTCTTAATTTTTCTTAATGTCTTGGATTTTTTAAAAAATTCCTCTTCACGGTTCCGTCTTTATTATCGAAACGTTCTCTTGCTGATTTTCATGAATTCGGTTTTATTTTCTATTTTAATTTTTTTTTTGCTATGTTTTTTAAACCACTCATTCTGTCAACTTATTTATCCCTTTTATACTCATGCATCCCCCTATTTTTATTGGTTTACTTCTTTCTTAAATTTGCCCCTCTCTTCCACTTGCTTTTTTTCAACGTATTGCCCCCTTCAATTCACTTTCCCCTTTCTGTTATTTAGTCAACTTTCTCTTTCATTTACCATTTTCTCATTTACGCACCTTTCCTCGTTTACTTACTTACCTGTATTTATCTTAGTTGCCCCTCACTTACACTTTTTTGTCTCATCTTTTCCTTAATTGCACCTATCTCACTTTCGATTGCTCATTTACGTCATTTTACCCCCTTTTCACGAACTTGCCTCTCTCTTTCATCCCAATTTTATTATATTAGCAATGTTTGACACCCGTTTATCTTTAATTCACTAGATACCCCTCTCTCTTACTGACTTATCCTTTTTAACTAACACCTCGGTCGCTCTCGGATCGGAGTGAAGTATGGTTCCTATTGGATACTAAGAGGATAAATTTCCAAGCATTGCCCCCTTATTTAACGTCGGTCGTCTGGGGCGCGCCTGCCTGAGAATGCCAACTAGTTCGGTCACAGCAGATTTTGCACCCATCCAGATTGCGATCTTTGGGAGTTGAATTCCTTACTATAAACTGTCGCCATGTCTAAGTTTGCTGCAATCAGAGACAGGTAAATATTATTAACTTCCATCCTCTTTCACTGGATTTTCTCTTTCATATAGGCCCTGTTTCACGCACTTACCTTTTCCTTTCACTCATTCATCTGTTTCACTTATTCCTGTAATCATTGCACACTTTTAACTACTCCTCTCTATCATTCATTTACTCTTCTATTTCGCTTGACCCCGTTCGTTTATTTATAACTGTCGACCACTCCCCTTTGATTTACTCGCTCCCCCTTCTGTTTTAATTGAACTTTATTTTCCACCTCTCACTCCTTTATTTACTCAATTTCATCTCTCTTGCTTTACTTTCTTCTTTCTTGTACTCATCCACCTCTTTCACTCACTTTCACTTTTCTTTCATTTATTCGTCCCCCTTTTTCAAGCATTACTCCAACTTAGTGCCCTGTCTATTTCACTTGGTCACACTCTCTTGCAGTTACTTTTTCCTATCGTGCTCTCTCTGTATACCCATCTCTTCTAGCACTCTCTCTGTACCATTATTTCATTTTCGTTTTCTTCCATTTACTCGCGCTTCGTTTTTCGTTTGAATTCCCACTCTCTTCTCTCTATTTCATTAACTCACCGCCCAATTTCATCTAAGTATCTCATATCCTCTCTCTTTAATAAACGCACACCTCGTTTACTATTCTGTGGTGCCTACTCACCATACCTATTCTCTTGCTTGTCTCTATTCATTTATTCGTCTCTCTTGTTCTCTTACTCTTTCTCTCATGTTTCTCTCTTTCTTGCATAGTTGCTCATTCACTACAGTAGCAGTTTTTCATTCAATCATCCTCTTTCATTAATTGGCCTCTCTTTTTGATTTTCCTATTTAATTTTCTCCATTTTTTCAATTACCCCTGTTCTTCATTTATCCTTTTTTTCATTCAAACTCTTTCTTCGTTCTTCAATTTTTCTCTTTCTTTTATTTTTATCCTCTTATTACTTAGTATACGTATCGCATTTCGCTAATATTTTACACACATCCTTCTTCTTCTTCTTCTATTTCTTCTTCTTCTTCTTCTTCTTCTTTACACCCTTTCCTACTTCTTCGTTGTTCGTTTTCTTTGCCTTCATTATTGCATTGTTCTCGTTCTTGTTCTTCTTTGCCTTCTTCCTGTCATTTCCTTCCTCTTTTTTTAAACTACAATTCTGTATTCCAATCCTTCATTTTATTTATATATTTTCTTTTTTTCTTTTAATTTGTTTACGGCTTTTCAATCAGTTCGCCCATTTTCTTTATTTCTTCCCAGCCAAGCTTTCCTTTCTTAACGACTTCAACATATTTTCTTCTCCTGTCGAAAATCTTTTTTTTTGTTATCTTCTCCCCTTCTCTTTATACTTCTCTCTCCCATCTCTTTGTATATTTATCCATCTTCTTCAACTTGCATCACCTTCAAATCATTTTTAAATCCCCCTACTCCAAGCACTCTCTCCCCAGAACCAGGCCCTGATCTCCATAATCCGAGGTGACATCATCGAATTTTACGACTCTCATTCATTCCAGTTACATGGATAGCTCGTATAACAGTCCGACTTACCCAAGACAAGCCGTAAACCATTCAAACCAACGACAGATGTTAGTTCGATAGCCGTACGTAGAGTTGACAGATACTAAATTACGTTGCAACTTCTCATCATTGTAAAATAAAAGACAAAAAATTGAACCCACTAAAATTAAGAAAATAAAGAAGAAAAATGCAATAGGTATTTTTTTTAATTGCTCAACAAAGACATACCTATACTGTAAAATAAATTGTCATGAAAAAAGAATTAAAAAAATACACAAAATTTACTCCTTTTTATATTCGCCAATTTTGATGTTTCTTTTATATTATAAAATTAGTGAAAGATAAAAATAAATACCAGGCGTTTCACTTAAGTATACGGACCAAAAGTGAGAATAAAATAATACCATTGAACATGAGGTAGTAGCCAGAAATACCTTTCGAAAAATCAAAGAAAAACTTTAATGAATACAAAATGCATATGAATAACATGACACCAACACTTCTGTCCGGTTATGTTTGACGCGGAATGAGAACAATCTACCCCGTGGGTTAAATATAGAGTTCATTTCGAAATTCTGTTTAGATTCCCAAGTTACACTAGAAGGTTCCAAAGTTTTAAAAAATGCACATGAAGAAGGGCAGTAGTGATATCGGCTAAAACGTTGCGAAAATAGCAACCAGTGTGAGAAACGTAGTCCGAATGATCCAAATAATACAGATACTAAAGGGTCTGATTGGTCGAACAAGATATCGTTTTACGATAGAGGGATATTTTGAAAGAGTCAGCAGGTAAGTTAAGTCTGTTATTATGTAGTGATCTCTTAGATAAGTAATGACAACGGAAACGTCATTGAATCTCTGACAGAACTGACCACCCCGTCGAAATATAATAGTTTGCAGAATTAAATTAATATTATGAATATTCAATGTGTTCACCGCAAGCCAGTTTCCAACTCGAACTAGGGAAATAATCCAGATTATTAAACCTCATCTAAAACATTCTGAAGCAAAAAATTTACATTTCAGCAGGATGTTATTCTCATAAATTTTCAACTGATGTAATCTCTGATCTCTGACGTCTTGTTGAACTCCGCAACTTGTACAAAATTTAGAACTGAACCATTTAATTAATCCACGGGGGGTAGATTGTTCTCGTTCCGTCAGCCATGACAAAGTCTTAAGTAATTCTTAAGTATCGTCTGTACTGAAGATTAGAATTTCGACCTCTAAAAGACTGTCTCTTAAAACTGACTAGTAGTTCCATGTGGATTCCCGAGTTCAACGAGACGCACCTGAAGATAGTCGGAGTTTACATCGGCTAAAACGCCGTGAGAATAACGTTCAGGATGAGAATAATAGTCCGACTAATCCAATTAATATAAATTATCAATCCTAATCTCAAACTCTCCGAAACAGTTTATTGAATAACATTGTGAATTTGATTTACGAATTAAAAATTCTTTCTGTTTATAAAAACGAAAAATGTTGCCTCATTTTGAAGCCTTGATTTTGGCTATTCAGAAGAACATTTACTTTAGATTGAAGCCTCATTATTTTCATTTTCAATAAAGCAATGCTTCAAGTATATCACTTGAAGTTTTTTGTCACACTTTGTAATAGTGATTCTTAGAACACTTATGGAGACGCGAATATTGTTAACTAGCAGAGCTACTTGGTGTTGTCCGGGGGGACGGATTACAAAATAGAAAAGTTAAAAAGAGTGTGTACCATCTTTCGTTTTTTTTTTTAGTACATTTACCGGTAACAAAGAAAGTAATTGAATACAAAATTCAGTAAAAATGCACCTAGTTAGTACCTGGTAACCCGATACACACACACTCATATATATATATATATATATATATATATATATATATATATATATATATATATATATATATATATATATATGACTCGTAGTCCCGTATTCTACACCTCGGCCAACACCAATTAGTACTAAAATGAAGAGAAACTACCCACTCTATATATGTCAAATCAGGGGACGCAAATAGGAATCGAGTCAAACAGTGTTCAACAACAACAAAAAGTTGAAACATCGCATATATATATATATATATATATATATATATATATATATATATATATATATATTACTGAAATAAACACTGAATTGTTTCTACAATTGTTTTTTAGGTAAGTGGTCATTGATCAGTACCACTGGAGAGCCATGGATTTTAAAACTGTTCTGTTTTTAAATCTCCGAAAAAGTTACCTGGTAAACAGCTGATAATCCCCGTTTAATATTTCACAATTTAAGTTGAGGTCCCGTGTTTTTGTTTTATTGTTATATACTTGAATCTCCTTCTGTATTTATAAACAACTGGAACGAAGAGTGTGTGTGTGTGTGTGTGTGTGTGTGTGTGTGTGTGTGTGTGTGTGTGATACTGGGAGAAAGGGAAATAAAGAAAACGAGGGTCGGATGAGCATCTATGTATGTATATGTATTTGTATATATCTATATGGTTGTGATCGTGCGTGTATATAGTTTTCATCGCAAAGTGCAGGGCATAAACGGTTATGTACTTTACCCAAGATGAAAGACACCAGTTGGAAAATGAGTTAGAAACAACTATCGTTAAAACAAAACTTGGTAATCAAATATAATTTAACCTGGATTAGATGGTAACATGGAAGTAGTCTAATGAAGACATTCCAATTCAGTGATAACATTAGTTTGGATGACTGTATGGGAAGCGTAAAAGGCTTCACCCTTCCGATATTCTTTCTTTCTTCCTTCCTTTCTTCTTTCCTTGTCTCCCACCCCCAAATTAAAAGGATGTGCAAGAATGCCTACCTCTTCATTTATGTTGTAAGATTGTCCAATGAGGTTAGATTTCGAAACAGATCGCAACCGAAACATCTATGCCCTTATGTAACCAAAATGTTTGTATGAATAAAGGAATTTTCTGTGGAACTTCTTGTTAGTGGTTATGTTTTTACAGAAATAACTTAATTCCCATTCGATAAATGCAATTATATTTGTAACTTACATTTAACGAACCGAAACAATATTCGTGTATTTAAATTTCGCTACAAATTATCAGAATTCAAGCAGATATTTAGTAAACAAATAAACATAATTAATTTCAATTAATCCCATTAACATTAGCTACCATTTATTTATATCTGGATCGTAGCCTTATTCTTCCTTACTGCGAATTATTTGTCTGATGTAAATGAGAAATAATTACTGTCAGAAATCAAGTTGAATTACAGTTTGGGATTATCATTATGATCAAATATTATTATCTAATTGAAGTAATAAGAATATTCACTTGAATTAATTAAATTTATGAATTTATTACAACATAATTAAACATTAAGGTATTCAATTATTTTTATTGTTACTCTAAATGTCCATCAGAGTGTTGAGACGAAATAATTTTAAAAAATACCCTCTAAATGATGTATAAATATAATTTGAAAGTGTGTTTCTGTAATCATCAATTTCATGTAAAGTCCACTTAATTTAGATAAGGATAATTTACTACTCGATAATTTAGTAACAATTTTTTGATTAATAAAATTCACTTCTTTCGTAACAAAATAATAACACATAAGTAATAGAAGAGGAAATAATTAAGATTTGGGCATTGTTTTTAACTTCACAGTTCTCGTCGGTTGTATATAACATACAAAACATATTTTAATAGCTAGTATATTGTGACCAAATAAAATCCAATATTTTCATTGGCTGAGTACGATAACAGCTAAACTGAACTTATTATTCCGAATAATTGTTATAGGGAAAATAGTACCGTGTTTCTGATTGGATAAAACTCATGAACACCAAGAAGAACAATTAAAACTTGATTGGGTTAAATTCGTGCAAAGAATAGCACAATTGGCTCACACTGTATAAGTTCACATGATAATTTTCCATTTGTGTTAGCCAGACATAACCAATTGACATTTTGCCGTAATGCTAGTTGAGAAACTGATTGCTCTAACTTTGGCCATTGAACGTGAAAGGCAGAAACCTTTAATGACACTAGGAAGTACATTACTGACGGAACATTCTGACGCAATAAAACGGTCTATGTAACAAATATATAAACAGATGGTGAGAAATTTAGAAAATAAGAACACTTAGTGCTAATGAATCGCCGTCTTCTAGAAACTTTTTCAAATGCAATTAATTGTTGGATTTGGTGAGATGTTAATTTTTCTATATATTATCTAAACACATTTCACTATTTCCGTTCTTTGGAGATTATAAGAGAAGAGATAGGCATGAAAAGACAGCTGGAAATATATATAGCGATTGTTATGGTGTATTTGGTTTTGTTGGCTACTCCGTTGATCTCTGCCTTTTTCTCTTTAATCGGGTTGTCTCGGAAGTTTGGAGTTTTATGACTTTTACACCAACACAAAGTTAGTACCAAGTGAACGTAGATTACAACAGCAAAGAATTTGATCAATAGCAATAATTATTTATTCATGGAAGGTATTTAACCAGGAGCAATCACTTATACTTATGTGCATACATATGGTTTATGGAAGATAGATAATGTAATTTATATAATATAAAGGTTATATGCAATTAATTCTATTCATTTTATTTCACAGGTACCCCTATATATATATATATATATATATATATACATATATATATATATATATATATATATATATATACCAAGGTATTCTCACCAAATGAAGACAAATTGCAATGTATAAATACAGAATTCATTAAAAACTAAAATAAAATACAAAATCCCAAAATCAAAAAATCGTAAGGAACGTGAATAATTCCGAATTAGGCTTAAGGGGGCAAAATATGAAAATTGATGAAATATAAATGAATCCAATAAGCAAGAGGAATTACGAAAGATAATAATTTGACAATATGAACAACACTGATAATAATACTAGGGAAGCGGAAGTGCAGAATAAATAAGAAATGTCGATATAACGTCATCATTTCCGAAAAAGCAAAACTAAAACGAACAGTAATTATTACTTTGATGATACAGACGCCAGCAATATTTTTGATAATGATAATTAATGTTATAAGCGCCATAATGAAATCGAGCCTGATAATAATAGCAATAACACTGAGAGAATGAAGAAAGATCATCGCCATCATTCAGCTTTAATTATAAAGCAGCAGCTAAGAATTAAATGAAGAAAAGGGGGAGGGGAGGTATTGGTTTAGATTGATACGGGTATGCGCCATTCTACGACTATGTATAGAATAGAAACTGTTCACCAAATAGTTTATAATATTACAAGTGTTCACACTTCGTCAAAAATGACGGAAACTATTATGCTTTGTCAGTGTTCATACTAAATAACATCTCAATCGGTGAGTCTTAAAAAAAGAAATAAAAAGAAAACGTCTCAAACTGGAAAGTTTAAAGAGCTAACATAAAGAAAAAAACGTATCCATCGGGATAGAAGAAGAAAAGATGATGAATATGACTTTGTTTGGGACTATGATGTCGACGATAACTATTATGTTGCAGCATCCATATAAGTAATATTCCTTATCTCAGAAGCGTTAGTCAAACATCTTATTATGGAAATAGAGTGAATTATTTATTTCTGAATTCGCGTCAGGTGGCGGGGGTTGTCTGACTTGCTGTCTGCTTTCTCCCTTTCCCTTAACACTTGAAATGGTTTCGTCCAACACTTTTTTACTCACGTGACGGTAGGGAAGTACATTTATATATGTATGTTTTTTCAGTAGTCAGTCATAAGCCGTGAGTAAGCGGAATCTTAATGTTTATACATACACTTTCAATTGCCGAACCGTGCCTTATATGTTTACACAGTGCTCAACCCAAGAAAGGAGGCATATGTAGTCATTTATAGACTAACAGTTTCGCTGTATCACAGCTTTTCAGTGTGGCTAGACATTTATATAAAAATAAATACACATAGGACTTTATGATGTTTCAGCAGAAAATAACCCGAAAATGGTTGATATACCGTACAAAAGACAAACGATACCAAACTAAGATTATGGGTTAATGCAATCCTAGTTAGATTAGAGGTTAATTTAAATTTACTTATTTATGTCTGTTAGAAAAATGTCCGTATTTCTTTTGTAGAAATGCCATTCAAAGTATTTACTATGTTTAATCAACGTGTTAGTTTGGAGACACAATAAACATTATTTTCTTAAATAAATGTTTGTTTTTAATCTTATATGACCAATACAATTTGAGCCAATTTATATGTGGCCTCTATATCTCTTCTCTCACAGAACGGACGTTGCTAGTCTTTCTCTATTCTATTATTATTTCCCCGGTAAGTGTTCGACTGAGCTTCCACTTCTGGTTCCATTCACAGAAAAATCTCGTCTTCTACTACAACTGCAAAGACCTTTCATTTTTTCCACAGTGTCTCTAACATCAAACAGAATTTTCATGAACGAAGTTTCTTTCCAAAATCTTCCCATTTGTGTAACACACTATACCGGGATTGCTTTCCTGCGAACTACAATATAAACATCTTGACATCCTATGTCAATAAATACTTATCATAAATCGATCTCATAAATAATTAGATTTTGTTCATTCCATTCATCATTTTCAATCCTCTCATAATATTCTTCATTATTCAACTGACAATGTATCCAGCTCATCAACTGCTATTGTTGGGTATATTTTAGAAGTAATTCATTGGTAAATAATACAAAAGGTATATGTCAAATTGATATGTGCAAATAAGTTTATCATGAGAAATAGTCGTACAACTAATGGTAATCATTTGAAAGTGCAAATACGAAAACAAAGTGGAAAATGAATGCGATGCGTTAATACATTTGTATATATATATATAGACAACAATACTGTCTATAACACCGATTCTAAATAATCACACTATGAATATTGTTTCAGCAAAATAAACTGTGATTAACAATGTTTCACTATAAACACTGGATCCTTACAATCAAAACATTTAATTATTTAATTTCGAATTGAATTGATTTATTAAATTAATATCTCTATTTATATAAAGTTAGGCATGTGTATATGTTCTATATATATATTTTTTCATAAACAAATGAACAGATCATTATAAATTTTGGGACACAGCTGCTAGGTGTAAGGGGTCGTAATGTGGGCTATATTTAGTTTATGAAGAGGAGATATAAGGAGGTTGAAACTTTTCATGAAAATTGATATACTTTAATTTTTGATGAAATTTTTACACTAGGTATTAGACATCAATGAATAAATATTCCCCAAATTTCAGTTTCTTTGGAGTATTCGAAAGAGTGTTAAAGGGCATAATATGAGCACAACCTTCCATGTCAAGATTCAAGTAATCCATAGTCATTAGACACCAATTAAGACAAATTCCTTGAATTTCAATTTCTTCTTAAGATGCCATAAGCTTAAGCCTTAAATTTCAGACACTTTCTAAAATCAAAATCATGTAATGGATTTTGATCAAAATTGGAATACGTTTTAGTAGCATTATATCTTGATTTTAATCTTCGTAAGGGAACATAAACGTGCTGAAAAACTGTTCTTTACATGAAATTAATTTTACCTATCCTGGGACAGGGATTTTTCTAGTCGTAAAGAACAAGCACTCTCAGAGAGAGTAAACTTTGATTAAAAAGCTTGGTTAAACAATGGTCATTATTCATAGTCAAGTTGATTAAGCTAAGATATTGAAACGCTGATTTGATAACGGATTAAATGAAATGTAGCATCTCTTTGAATTGCATATTTTCACGCACAACTATCAGTAGATATCATGAGATTGACTGTAGCGCTGCATCTGGTTCATGGGCGTACAGACATATATATATATATATATATATATATATATATATATATATATATATATATATATATATATATATATATATAGAGAGAGAGAGAGAGAGAGAGAGAGAGAGAGAATGAATAGTAATAAATAAATAAATCAAAAGATTTATAACATTATTTATCACAGTTCCAAGAATTCAATGTCAACAATTGTCTGGCGTATGATCGTTTCTAAGACGGTTAGTAGTAATATTTAATTTTCTTATTCCTTATATATGATTCACAATATATTATTTCATGTATCTACATAACATGTTATAAGGATATACAATATATTATATATCGATTTTCAGCATTTACTTCGAATAATGCTAAATATGCCAGTAGAACTAGGTAGTAAATTATGACAATAAATTTTTGGCAATTAAGCTAAACAGAGGCTTCCGCATTTCATGTCTGTAGGGATTCATCAGGCTAAAATGCATGGGCTTCGTATTACCGGGTGTTTTATATATACACGTTGTGTTGAATCTAGCTAGTTAACCAATCAGATTCATTATTACTTCCTCTTTCAGGTTAATGTTTTCCTTAGCCAAGTTCTATTTTAGGTGTTTGTTAAGTTAGGTTTTTGATTCAATTATTTTATTTTATCTTTCCTATGTATCGTTATCCTTAAGTAAAGTTTCTTCTGTATATACAGTTGTTTGCTATTTCACTTCTACAGTTTAATAGGTTTAGGGGGTCTTTAGAGTTTAGTATTTCAAATTTTTCATTCATACATAATCTACACACATCGTCTCAATTTCTACATGTACTGACCTGTTGTATTATTTTCCTCTCGATTATCGGCGAGCGTCCGTTTTCTTTTAGTTCCCTGTAATGGGTCGCTAGTGCAGTTTTTATTCGACCTTTTTGTTATTGAATGTGCTTTTATAGTCGTAATATCTGGTTTTAAAATCTAGGGAGGTCATACACGTAGTACTTCTTGTTATTCGGGCGTTCTTTGTAAATATTGTGCCTTGGTAAAAATGCTTGTGGTTAGGAAATTATTTCTGCTAGGCATCAGGTATCCAAAGGTGTGCTATATTTACTTTTATTTAGTTTTATTCAAAAATAGTAAAAAGGGGTGGACATATTACGTGAACACTCAGATACCTCCTATTGTGTGAAATATTAACGAGAGGTATTAGACATTAATCGATAAATATTCCCCAAATTTCAGTGTTTTTAGTATTTTATAGGGCTTTTAGGCAGCATAATATGAGAAAAATCTCCCATTTGAAAGTTCATATATATCAGATTTGCATCCAATTTGATCCGTAGTCATGAAACAACAATGAAGCTAGATTCCCTAAATTTATATTTCTCTGAAGACCCCCTAACCTTAAGCCTTAAATTTGAGACATTTTCCACAATCAACATCAAATATTTATTTTAGAAATATAAGAATAAGGATTCTAGACAAAAAAATTAGCATCATTATCATATTTTGATTTTAATTTCGGTAAGGGAACATACAAGTGCTGCAAAACTGCTTTGTTCGGATAATTAATTTGACCCGTCCTTAGACCGGTGTTCTTCTAGTATATATATATATATATATATATATATATATATATATATATATATAATACTATTACGAAACAATGGTTTAAAAAATATGTCTAAACACCCTTTCTTATCCAAACCGGCGTATCCTCGCTTGCAGACATAACGTGATTTTCTAACCAAAAAGTCCATTTCCATCGGACGATGAAGAAAAAAAAGAAGAAAAGAAAAACACTCTTTGAAAATGGGAAGTATATTCTCGAAACCTAAGATTAAAATAAATTTTACTCATTTTACACCACTATTGTTATGGTTTTTTCAAAAAAAAAATATAATACTATTACGAAACAATGGTTTAAAAAATATGTCTAAACACCCTGTCTTATCCAAACCGGCGTATCCTCGCTTGCAGACATAAATTGATTTTCTAACCAAAAAGTCCATTTCCATCGGACGATGAAGAAAAAAAAGAAGAAAAGAAAAACACACTTTGAAAATGGGAAGTATGTTCTCGAAAGGTAAGATTAAAATAAATTTTATTTATTTTACACCACCATTGTTATGGTTTTTTCAAAAAATAATAATACTATTACGAAACAATGGTTTAAAATATATGTCTAAACCCCCTTTCTTATATATATATATATATATATATATATATATATATATATATATATATATATATATAAACATTACGTATGTGTATATGTTGATATATTTACATGTATAAGATTCACTTCTAAACAAATTTACCGATCATTATGAATTTTTTAACACAGGTGCTCGGTATAAGAATAAGTAATCTAAGCTACACTTTTAGTCATATTAAGTTTCATGCAAACGTGGAAGTACTGCGTGAAAATTCAGACACTTTCTATTTTTCCGAAATGTAATCTATAGGTATTCGACATCACTCAATAAATAATACCCATCTTTCATTTTTTATTTTAAAGGATTTTAGAGGTACAACATTGGCGCAACCTTCCATTTTAAAAATTAAATATTTATGATTTGCATTAATGCTGATTATAGTCAATTTCTTCTTAAGAATACTTAAGCTTAAGCCTTAAATTTGAGATATTTTCTAGAATCAAAATTATATAATGGATTTTTATTAACCTTGAAACACGGATATTAGACTGTTTAGTAGCATTATATCTTGATTTCAGTCTTCGTAAGGAGACATGAAAATGGTGCAAAACTGTTCTGTTCGGGAAATGAATTCTACCCGTCCAAGGGAAGGTATTTTTCTAGTAGGGTGTTGTCTGACTCGTATTAGCTTACTCGCTTCCCTCCACCTCTTGAAATGCTTTCGTTCGGAGGCTCGAAAAAGGCATTATTTTACTCGCTTACTCTTGTGTGACCGGATGACTGTATTAAATTATTTTATATATACTAGCCGAAGTACCATCTCTACGCGGTGTTTCTAAACTATTGCTAAACAGTTTATGAAAGTTAAGCGACGTCGAGTCTGGCCAGTACTAAATGGGTGACCATTTAGGAATACCAGGTGCTGTATGTGCTCTCTGCTTATCTCGGCATTGTTTCCAGTCGTCTTGAACTGCTTGCCATTGGAATCAAGCAGTGCCGACTCAGGAGAGGTGTTGTTAGCGATTGCGCAACCCTTGCTTCATAATTACACGCGCAGCCAGCCCCTTATAGGGGTATCCATAGTCTCTCTAGACTGAACGGAGGGCTTACATTAAATCGATAATTATCCTGCCTGCTATTCATTGACTATTAATTTAGGATCCATTTTTTTAGATTGACAATTTATCAATACAATGACAAGAACCATGTCGTCATGCGATTGAAAGACAATCGTTTGTTTTTTCGGCGGTCGGAGCTGCTATCGATTACGCTAGCGGCACACGCGAGAAAGTGGAAATCTTTCTGTTCTTTTAAAAATATACCAGCTATTACAGAGTTCTCTTTCTCTTATACGAAGAGTATTTCATTATCGCTAACAACAGCTGACAATTAAACTTACCAGAGTGCTCAACTCACAAAGAAGTGGGGCGTATATAGTCTCGTTGTATTACAGCCCCTCAGTGTAGCTAGACAACAAGTGCTTCAAGCTGTGATTGAAACTCGATCGTTTTGTCGACAGACCGAGATTGTATCACTGCGCTTTGAGCAGAAGCGAGGAAGTGGAATGTTACTGTGTATTGAAAAATTATCAGCTATCGAAAAGTGCTCTATTCACTTTTAGATAGAGCTTTTCATTATCATTAATATCATATGGCGACTAAACCTACCAAAATGCTCAACCCACGGCATATATAAACATCCACTATTCATTTTTAGGTACTACTCCAGATGAAGCGCCTAATTTCCGTGACTGCCTGGCGGCAACGATCGGGCAGGTCGCGGAAGCGCCCGAGAGCTGCCGAGACAAAAACGAGGCTGAAGCAAAACTGAAAGTCGTAAAATGGAAGAGTGGCAGACGACAATATAAGACGAGGAATACAAAGAAAAAAATGCATATATTTAAAAAAAATTAAGAAAAAAAAATGAACAAACCATAGCTGAAGAACTATAAATACACTTTTTTTTTCGTGGGCTAAATGACCCATTTTAATTTTTTTTTTGTCTTTTTTTATACATAAATCAAAGAAGTAAATGCTATTTCTTTTACGATATTTAGGCAACTTTTTTTTCGTCTTTTTTTTTACATAAAACAAAGAAGTATATGTTATTTTTCTTAGGATATTTAGGCAAGTTTTTTTTGTATATTTTTTTGGGGGGGCGGGGAATTTCATATATTTTCTCGTCGACAGTCAGGGTTTACGGATACGTTTGCGGCCGGTTCGAAAGGTCTTCCTACCGCTTGTTTTGTTGTGCTGAGCGCAGATGATTTGGCAGCAACCTGATCGGTCAATTCTGCTTCGGCCTCGTTTTCGTCTCGGCAGCTCTCGGGCGCTTCCGCGACCTGTCCGATCGTTGCCGCCGAGCAGTCACGGAAATTAGGCGCTTCATCTGAAGTAGTACCCATTTATATATATATATATATATATATATATATATATATATATATATATATATATATATATATTCTAGAGATGAAATATGAGAATAAAAAATTATAAAAATACAATATTTAAAGTTCAAAGCAAGGAGCTTCATATTCTTAATACAATTAAAGTACGACCTGATATTGACATTGATGCTTCTCGGTATTTACCTCATAATACGAGTTAAATATAAAACGTAATCACAATTAACTTTATGTATAAATGTCTTTAAAAATAATTTTGAATCCTCATAATACTTTATAATGAAGTAATTAACATCATTTAATAAAAAAATAAATATTTAATAGCTCGTTTCGGTATTTTGATTCATGTCTAGGTAACTATAAACTATTTTCGTTGTAAGGAACAAATTCCCCTCCCCCTTAGTTTCGCATTTAATAGAAACTTACTACTTAAATGAAGAATTCTGGGTAATTAATCTTATCTTAGTATTGATTTAAACGATTTATAAATAAATACCAAACATCTTCCACAAAAACACCGAAGTATAACATTCTTAATAGTTGCTTGAATGGATGGATGAGTCTAGGAAACTGGCTCTAAACTGTTGAACGTAAAAGAGACCAGCTCTGTTGTTAGCTTCGTATCCAAATGACCTAAATAGACGTATGTAGGCAAATTGACGTAACTTTAGAAAGTAAACAATTACCCTCAAGTGAATTATTTTTATAAATAAATTATAGAATGTATTAAGTATTTTAAGAAATATTGCTTAATTAAAATTTATAAATGTCCGCACAACTTTTAGGATATACTAGCTCTGAACGAAAACAAATCAAAATGGCGAATTATGGGTGCCCCACGTGTGAGTTTGCTTTTTTCTTTGGTTTTTGTTTGGTTTAATCCTAAAATGAACCACCGTATCATGTAGGGGTTTCAAGAAACTTTAATCCAATAACTTTTTACTCTTTGTGAATTTTTCTGATGATTTTGTCATATTGCAGAGACGATATTGACATAAAAATGTTGTTTGGCACAACGGACCGCAAAAATATATGTCACAGAAATGTTATGTTTTTTTGAAATGTGAAAAAATAAAAATAATAAAATAAAAACATGGTTATTGGAATATGAAACTTACTTTATATATATATATATATATATATATATATATATATAAATACATAAATATATACACATACCTAACTTTATATATATATACAGAGAGATATATACTTCGAAATACAAATAGACCAATCTTTGACAGCCGATATTGTTTATATAAACAGTAAGATTTCCCCGCTTGTTCCAATAGCGAGTTTGATAGACGCTGTAACGATAGGATTTCACTTTCATTCTGAAGCACTTGATTGTCCAGCTACACCGAAGAGTCGGGATACAGCAAAACAGTCTGTCTGTCAATATATATATATATATATATATATATATATATATATATATATATATATATATATATATATACATTCTTTTCTTCATTTGTTTAAGTTGCGTGTCTCGAAGCATTTTTGGTCTCTCACGTTGTCTTGTCTGATCTCATCTGGTCTCGTCTCGCCCTGCCTTTCCCTGTTCTTCCCACTACCGACCGACGCACACCCCTTTCCGCCATCCTGCACCAAACGTGTACATGTCAAGGGGTTTCTCTCTGCCCGTGTCATTCAATCAATCTCCTTTCGCAATATTAATCATTTCTGCCCTGGTTGCTTTCACAAGCCTACGCACCCTGTCAGCCACAGAAGAACGTCATTATCTCAAATGACACAGGCTTATCACTGGCAAGTCGTTTGTTTTGGTGCCCAATAACTCATTCGTGGATGAACAGGCACAATTTGAAGGCGAAGAGAAAAGAGAAAAGACGGGAAATTGCAAATAAAAAAACGGACCAGAAAAGGCAGAGAGAAAGAGAAAGAGAGAAAGAGAGAGAAAGAGAGAGAGAGAGAGAGACACACACAAAAGAAATAAAGCTGGATGTTAAAATACATTATCTTTGAAGGACGAGCAAAGCGAAATGAAGAAAATAGGCAAATGTATTAATCGTCATAGGAATAAAAAAAGAATGAGGTGAGAAAAGGAATCAATGATAGAATGCGAGACAAATTGAAAGAAAGCCCAGAAAATCCCTACACACATTTATTTATGAAAATTAGACTTTGAGAGTTACAGATGCCAAAAGTGATCAGTGTTTCTCCATCTCTACTGAACACTGGCTCAGTGTGATGATACCAACATCAGCAGTGACAATGAGGACATCGGCATAGAATATTAGCATATATATTTAAATAAGTGACGCAAATACCTAATACTACTAAACAAATAGTGACAATAATTATATAGTCATATAATATATACATAGATATAAAAATACGTGACGCTCAGACAATATACAGGGTGTTTCAAAAGTCTTGGGAACATAACGATTTTTAATAACTCAAAAACTATTAGGAGTTGAAAAATGAAATTGGTACCGTTGGAAAGGTTAAAGTTTCAAGTTTTGTGGGGAATCTTCAAAGTTGCTCAATATGAGCACCATTCGTCACACGGCAGATATCTAGTCGATAGTCCATTTCCTGCCAAACGCGTTCCAGCATCTTGACGTCAATGGTTCCCACAACTGCCGTTACTCGAGCCTTTAGTTCGTCAATATCTCTGGGAAGGGGCGGCACATAGACTTGTTGCTTGACAAAGCCCCAAAGGAAAAAGTCACACAGGGTAAGATCTGGAGACCTAGGAGGCCAGGGCATGAGAACGTCATCACCTCGCCCAGATCTCCCAATCCATCTACCAGGCAGCCTTGTGTTAAGAAACTGCCTTACTCTAAGACTCCAGTGTGGTGGTGCACCATCTTGTTGAAAAATGAAGTCATCAGATTCTGCTTGTTCCAACTGAGCCATTAACCAGTCTTCCAGCATGTTGAGATAGGATTCACCAGTGAAGAGTCGGGATACTTCAAAGAAGAACGGTCCATAGACACCTTTCTTGGAAATTGCACAAAACACGTTCACTTTTGGTGAATCTCGCTCGTGCTCAAGAAGTTCATGAGGATTCTCAGTACCCCATATGCGAGTGTTATGCTTGTTAACTTTGCCATTCAGATGGAAGGTCGCCTCATCGCTAAAAACAAGCCGGTCATCAAAGCCGTTATCTTCCAACTTCTCTTGCATTGCAATGCAAAAGTCACGGCGAAGTGGCTTATCAGTGTCCTTCAACTTTTGGACCAACTTGAGCTTGTAAGGTATCATTTGCAGTCGTTTCCTTAAGACACGCCAGACAGTTGCTGGAGCAAGCTGAAGTTCCCTGCTGGCTCTTCTCACTGATTTACGGGGGCTCCGCTGAAAGGCTGTCCGAACTTGCTCAACTGCATCTTCTGAAGTTGAAGGGCGACCTGTTCGCTTACTTGGGCACAAACACCCATCTTTCACAAATTTAGCATGCCATCTGACAATGGATTTCCTTTCAGGGGCTTCTTTTTTAAATTTCCTGCGAAATGCACGCTGAACACATGTCCACGATTCAGTCTTTGCAAATTGGAGGACGCAAAATGCCTTGTCTTGTTTAGAGAACGCCATTACTGCACCTGGAAAGATAACACGAACATCATTAGTATGACCAAAAACTTGATTAAGCAAGCTTTAAAATGGCACCAGTTTCATTTTTCTACCTGGAATAGTTCATGAGATATACGCATTTGTAATGTTCCCAAGACTTTTGAAACACCCTGTATAACTCAACCAGCAGTGACAATAGGTATAAAGACATTGAATATAAGCATATAGATTCAAATAAGTTATGTTACTAAACGATTTGTGACAACAGGTATAGAGCAGAGAATATATACATATGCATGTATATACGTGACGTTTATATAAAAATTACCGAAATAGCAGTGACAATTGGGATACAAGCATAGAAGATAAAAATTTAGATTAAAATAAGTGACACAGACACATAATATTGCTGAAATCATTAGTGACAATGGGAATATAGGCGTAGATTATCAACATATTAATTTGAATAAGTGATGCAAAGCCATAACATTACTAAATCAAAATATGAGGATGGAGATATATTGAATACAAAATAAACATATATATTTTAATATGTGACAAAAAGACATATTAATACGAAACCAGCAGTTACAATAGGGATATAAGTTTTATACAATTGTTACACAATTATTTTCTAATTAATTTCTCAAAAGCATATCAGTTAACCTGGTTTATAGTAAATGTTCTTGAACTTTTTTCTGTGGTGGCATAAGAACGGATAAGAATTGCATATGTATGTACGTTTTAAACCATGCATGTATTCATTTATTAAGGACATTATTATAACAACGTTGCTTAAACACGTATTTGCTGACTAAAAAACTTCAATATTTTAGATGTATTTTATCAGGTCAAATAATTTTACTAACATCTAACCTAGACAGAAATGTTCTTAAATCTGTAACTGTTACCACTAATCCATCAATATTACTGCTATTTACCTTCTCCTAAGGAAGCAGACATAAGGTTGCCACTACTCCTGCCTGGACCGCGGCAGTACGCGTTTCGTATACTCGTCGTGCTTGAGGATTGGTCGTGTTGTCCAGTGAGTGGTCGCCCAGTGGATTAATTCTTTCTTCTCTGCCGTCGTCTGTTGTCTGCAATAAAAGCCATGTCGCCCCCGAAGACAAACTCTGCTTTTAAATTTAATTTATTTCATTCAAGCGTTGTTATTTCATCTGGGAGAAATTCACCACGCCGAGAGAGACTAAGAGATCAAATCCTACTTTATTGTAGTTAGTTATTAATGTTTTCTTAACTATTCCTAGAGAGGGGGGAAGGATTCTCGCGCTTGTCTTCCCTGAAGGGAAATATTCCATATCTTTACATTGTGAATCGCACGTCCTCTCAGTTCGCTTTCCGAAACAGACTGACTAAAAACCTGCTTCTCACGAGAACGAGTGACGTCACAGATCCCTTTGTATCCCACGCAATGCCCGCGAAGTCACAGAGCCTCTCGCAGGTGTAGATTGACCCCTGATCTGGGGTCTCGTCACACGGTAACCTTGTAAGCTATGACTGTGAGAACAAGCCCTGTTCTGCACTTAACTGCCCCGCGTTAATTGGCGCAAGTCAAATCAACGATTCCCAACAGATACGTCCATTCCCATAGGACCATTATCTAACACTAATTGTTCCACGATATAGACAAATTGACAAAATATTTTTATACACTAACGTTTTGTGAAGTTCAGTTTTTCAGTTTAGATATTTACAGAAGGGCTTACAATCGTGTTTCAGATTTTTAACAATCTGATTCTCACGCTTTCATTATTCCACAAATTCCACTTTGTCATAATCCTTTTGTTTGTTTAAAGTTATTTCAAAGCTTTTCACACATGCTTTGATCTGAAAAAATAATCCGAGGTTTATCTTGTTTGTGTTTCGCGTTAATCTATTACTATCCTATTCGGTTTTTCTAATCGATGAAGTTGTCAATAAAATGCCATTATCACTTCAGGTGTTACTATTTACTTTTATTTTAATATTTAATGTGTTCACATATTAGTCACGTTTAGACTCTTACAACAATCAATATTATCACTCGTGTGTAGAATTATCTCTTTAGTGAGAAAGTAAAATGTTCTTAGTTTCCTTAATGAACAACCAGTTTCAATTTTACTTTTTTATATACACAAAGCTCACATCTATGTTACATTTTGATTATTTAAAACATACTTGATCTAATACAACTGTTTGAAATCTATTTCCTCCTAATTTACATAGTCTTATTTTCTTGAGAATTCAACCATCGACTTGTAAATAATTCTACATAAGCGTTTCGAATTACGAAACACTGATCCATTGAGTTTGAAAAAGATTAACGATATCATTAACCCTATCTATATTTGGCAAATTAAAGTCACAAACTATTCAATATTGTTTATTTGGATCCTATGGTATTTTATTTATTTGTGAACTGTTATGGTTTCTGATAGGTGACATCAAGAATGAGTGAGAAGTTAAGTCGGTTATTATATCGAAGCAGTGGCCTGTTTATGCTCCCGCCAGGTAATATCCTCTCACCAAACAACTTTAATCTAGATAAATTTTTAGGCTAATCATGTTATGTTGTCGAAAGTTAGATACATCGAAGTTGTTATTACATAAATAGTTTTTTTTATTGAACATTAAAATACACTAACAGTCGATGGTCCCTCGGCGTAGAAGTGAAGTTAGAAACTTCTCATGGTATTTCTAGGCTAGGGTTACATTGATTGTGCGTAAGGAAATAGTTCATATGATACTGTTACACTCCCCTCACGAAATTAGAAAAATAATAGTTCTGGAGCTTGCTAATTTGTTTTGCATCTTGTTGGCTTGTCTATTTCACGGCCACTTCTTGTAGTGTTTGATTGTTCTGTTTTTTTTTGTCTGAGATGTTGCTTGTGTTTAAGTGCGTGTTATTATTTAGTGAGGAGATGTGATCATTGAAACAGATCTGATAAAGTGTCGCTGTTTCAGCCTCTCTTATTTGGACTCTGTTTCATCTATATAATGATCTTGTTTCTTTACATTTAATCAGTTATTGCTGGTTTTCATTGCCTCATTTGGTGATTTAACGCACGTACAGTTTGTCTTGCAACGAGTAATCGTGGATTGTGCACTGTTTTACCATAGAATGCTTTTTGTTTGTCCTGTGTTCCTGGATATTATCAGATTTGTTTTCATAATGCGGTTGTTTAATAATTCAGTTGGGCTTGGAAAGTTTGTAGTTGATGAGTGTTACTCGTAGACATATCATCGCTAAATCAGAATCTCTTCCCGTTTGCTTTGAGTATTGTCTTTTTGACAGTTTGGATCTTTCTCTCCACAAAACCATTTGTTGTGGGAAAGCTTGGCGATGAAGTTACATGGTCAAATTGCCATTGTTAAGCAAATATTTTGAAAGCTTCACAGGAGTATTGTGGTCCATTGTCACTGATCACCCTGGTGGGAATACCATGTTCAGAAAATGTCTGTTTCATTGAGGATATAAACATATTACTTGTACTTTGGCTTGTCATTTTGCGTATGATAAGACATTTGCTGTAGTAATTCATGGTAATTGAAGTGAAACAAATCTGTACCCTGGTGATACCAGATCAGGCTGCCTTGTGGCTCCCTGAGACGAAATTCACCTACATTGACGTTTTTTTTTTTTTTTTTTTTCTTTTGTAAAACTTAATTATGTTCTACAAAACCAAAAACAAAAACAAAAACAACAGCCCCTCTCCCTTTCTCCCTCCCCTTTTTTATTTTATTTTTAGAACTTGAAGCATAAATCTTTTACCTTAATGACCGGATTCGGCATTAAGTGGCCCGAAAGGGGTTGATATGCCGTAGAGCAGGACTGCCAGACCAGGAACGATGATTAGACGTTTGAAGATATAAGGGGCTTGAAGCATAGAAACTTTTACTATAATGACCGGATTCGGCATTGGGTAGCCCGGGGGGGGGGGGGTTGATATGCCGTAAAACAAAACTACCAAACCAAAAACGATGATTAAACATTTGAAGATATAAAGAACTTGAAGCATAAAAGCTTTTACTATAATGACCAGATTCGGCATTAAATAACCCAAAAAGGGTTGATATGCCGTAAAACAAAACTACCAAACCAAAAACCATGATTAAACATTTGAAGATATAAAGAACTTGAAGCATAAAAACTTTTACTATAATGACCAGATTCGGCATTAAATAACCCAAAAAGGGTTGATATGCCGTAAAACAAAACTACCAAACCAAAAACCCTGATTAAACATTTGAAGATATAAAGAACTTGAAGCATAAAAACTTTTACTATAATGACCAGATTCGGCATTAAATAACCCAAAAAGGGTTGATATGCCGTAAAACAAAACTACCAAACCAAAAACGATGATTAAACATTTGAAGATATAAAGAACTTGAAGCATAAAAACTTTTACTATAATGACCAGATTCGGCATTAAATAACCCAAAAAGGGTTGATATGCCGTAAAACAAAACTACCAAACTACCATACCAAATCTGTACCAACAAATTCTCATGCTCGGCTGTTGAGTTTCCTTAGATTGTGCAGGAAAGTTTTCCTGGCATATTGAGAAGGTTTTATCATATTCTAAAAAGCAGTATTAATATTGTTCTAACATACTGCATCTCTGGCACGGAGACGTGTCTTTTCAATGCCTTCATAGCTGAAATGGAGCTGGTCCAGATTGATTTCTTGCTGGCTTTCTGGAACAACAACTCTTCATCCTTTTAATAAGATACAATCATTTACAGACAGTTTATCTCGAGATGACCAATGTGACCGTATTGAAAGTGCAAATTCCTTGATTGATATTATAACTTCGCGTAGCTGATCGAGAACTTAATCTTTTAAAATTTCAGTAATTATGTCACTCAAGCGATCGCTACTGAATCTCACAAGATCTATTATAACATCACAGTCAATTATATTTGTGTTTTAGTACTAGGAAGCTAAAGTCATTTCCTTTCCTGGTATGTACCTTATATGTATCCGGTATCCCTGTATTTCATCATCATCCGTTGTAACTCTTGTCAGTGATTTTTGTAGTATCAAGACCAATGGTTTGTGGTCAGTGAGTACTTTAAATTGACGGCTATTTTTATATTCCGATTGCAATTGCTAGCAGTTCTCTTTCAATACATGCATATAGTTTTTGTGTGTCTTGATAAAGACTATGATGCATATGCAATAGGCTTCTTGTTTTATATCAGTGCAGCTCCACATCGTTTCAGGCTTGCATCCGTTTGTAGTATTGACATCTCAATCATGTCAAAATACGTCAATGTTAAGTCTTGGTTTATTTCGTTTTTGAGTTTCTCTGAAAAAGTGCACCCTTCTTTAACAGTCATTTTAGTGTGATTTGTCAGTCAGGTTTTGGGTGAACGGCTACACGTATGCATTGAGACCTAATAATTCTTGTAGTTCTTTCTTACATGTAGACCCGATCTTATCTATAGTATTAAAACTGCTCTGCTAAGATGGCCTCTGTCATCTTCAATGCCTTGAAAAATCCTGCTACTCTAATAACTGGACATATGCCTCTGTGTTACCAGTGTTCAAGAGTTCTGGTGAAATAACTGACTCGCAAAATTATCGCTCCATTAGTCTCGTTCCGCTCTTCGCTAAAATCTTTAAATCACTAACCAATATATCGTTGCTAAACTTCTTTCTGACCATCAGTATG
The DNA here is from genome assembly GCA_963556195.1 of Sepiola atlantica. Lineage (NCBI taxonomy): Eukaryota > Metazoa > Mollusca > Cephalopoda > Sepiida > Sepiolidae > Sepiola > Sepiola atlantica. The sequence goes on from OY744524.1 coordinate 43,313,206, forward strand.
GATTTAGGCAAGCCAGTTCTACTGTAAATATCTTAACAATAATCTCTGAACGTATCTACTAAACACTGGACAATGCTAGTGAAGAAATAGCGATAGCAGTTGATATATGAAAAGCCGTTGACAAGGTTTGTCATAAAGGTCTTCTCATGAAAACAAATTCGTACGGTATTACTGGACGAATATTTAATATAATAAGAGCTTTCCTAGCCAAAACGAAAGATCCAGGTTGTCCTCGATAGCCGTATATCCAAACAACATGACCAATACGGGTGTATACTAGGGGTCGATCATTGGACTTATTATTTCTGATCTTTATAAACGACCTCTCTGATGCAATTGTGTCAAAGATGGGTATATTTTCCGATAACACCACGCTCTATTCTCGATATGTGAGAAAAGCTAAGGTGCACATATACAAGGTAATGGCTTACTCCCGTAAATGACCTCCAGTCTGTAGTTGAATTAGGACATAAATAGATTGGTAACATTTAATGCTACTAAGACAAAGCTCACTTCATTTAACAATGAAAACAACCTTTTCAACCACCGATTGCCATAACTAATAGCACCCTACACAAGAGTCAAACATTCAAACTATTCAGCCTAACATTCACAAGTAACATGAATCTAAATAAATACATAAGATATCGTCAAGGCTCCTACTACCGTGTTAGAAAACTTCTCGCACCTGCCAGTATGTTATATCTCTACAAAGCCACGATTCATCTAGTCTTTCCCTCTTAGACAAGGTCAAAAATAGAATCTCTAATCCAATAAGACCCTCACTGTCTACCAATGTTACATCGATGTGCTTGTTTTACAAGTACTTCAATGGAATGTGCTCTGCTGAACATGCTGCTTTGGTACCACCTCGGCGTAAATACCTGCGACCAACTCGGCAATAAGCTAAATCCTACGCCTTCACTGTTGAGGTCCCCAGATGCCGGAAAGCTTTTCTACTATAATATCTTCTTTCCTCAACCTTCTAGCCTTCTGTTTCCCTGACTATACCAACATAAATCATTTAAATGAAAGGGGAACAAATATCTCGCTGCATAACTCCCCACTTAGGATGCCCCTATAGATATTGCCCCAAATTAACAGTAGCCCTTCATGTCTCAGTTGCAAGGTGCTTTGGGGGGGGGGGAGAATATCAATACAAAAATGAGTATGGCATGTTTCGTATGTCATTTTGGATTTGATTTTGCATGTTCTTGAGTTGAACACAAGACCGTTCTCTTTAGCTATTTGCATGAGTATGTGCAACACTTTGACATATTCTTCATTTGATTTGGCGTATACAGCAACATCATTATCTACTGCTCCATCGACTTGGTCAAAGATTTGACCTATCTTGATTCTCTTGCGATACACTCAATGCAAATGGTAATCTCTGGAAACAGTATCTACTAAAAGGTGTCTGGAATGTTGTTAGAAGCTGAAAGTCTTTATCCAGATGTAAAGACCAGTAACCAGCCTGAAAATAGCTTGGCACTTGAAAAGTGATGCGATAGCTCTTCTGTTGTAAGAATTCTGTGATGTAGTCTTTTCGAGTGCTGTATTTAGGTGTCTCTGATTCTTAGGTTCCCATCATTTGTGTGTGAATAGGCTAGAATTGAAAGCCAGTCTGTTGGTTCTATCACTTTTCTGATGATATTGCTTTTAAACATGTAATCAATCTCCTGTTTTATGTTTACTATTAATGACATTGGAGTTTTCTAAGGTGCATAAATATATGGTTGTATTTTTCGTGTACACAGAGAGTTTGACAGACTGTGACATAGAGGTAATTTTATCAAAGTGGTCTGGATACATATGTATCAGTTCTTCAATTGTATTTATATGTGTTTCCGCAAAGGTTTGTTCCACATGTTTTTTCTTTACTGTGCAAAGTAACTGCTAATCCTTTTACACCCACTATGTTAGGCTGAATTGTTATATTTGCATTGTATGTTGATGCTGCCATAGCATTTTATTGGAATGTCGTTGTATGCTACCAATGTAATCACACAATTGTAAACATAAATAGAAGAGCTTATAGAACTTACATTCTATCCCTATTGTCCCTGATTATTTTAAAGTAAGGAATGTACATCTATACTCCTCTCTTCTTTTTTCTGTAGATAAATTCGTCTGCGTAATAAATATTATTTTCATTTACGTACAATCATCCATAATTCTGTCAATTTATTTTTAAATTTCGTACTTTATGTAATATTTTTACAATTTTTCACTTTTATTTATACTTCTAAATTTAAATGTTCGTTTTTTATCAATATATATATATATATATATATATATATATATATATATATATATATATATATATATATATATATTCGTATTACATTTTATAAGTATTTTTTTACTTTCCGAATTAATAATAATTTAGCAATCGGTGTTTAAGTTTTTTTTTGGGGGGGGGGGGACCTTCAATAGTAGTTGGACTTAGAAATTAGGGCCAGTTTAGGCCAGCTCAGTTTACGATGAAGTTAGAAGCTACCGCTTGAGGAGCCGTTTCACATTTCAGGTATTGTTTCTAGTTTTTTTTTATGGGGAAGGGGGTCTTTGAATTTTGTAACCATTCTTCATGTAGGTGTGTCTGATATATTTCGGCTTGCCACATATTTTTTAGTCAAGTCTTCGTCTTATACTTTTCACATTTTCCGTTCTGTATTTAGAATAATATAGTTTCTTATTACTTGTAAATTAACTCCTTGCTCTGATGATCAGCAAAGTTAGACTGAAGTCTATATATTGTCCATTGACCTTGCTGTAAAACGCGTGTAAGAAAATGTTTTAATTTTGAAAAAAAAACTAAATAAAGGACAAAAAATAAATAAAAGAGGTTTTGTTTGTCAGAGGCATTAAAAAGAAACGCATATATTTACGGAGATATGAAAATAAAGGAAATTGAAGTAAATATGAACATTATGATTTTGAATTGATTTTTCTGTGGTCATTGCTATGCAACTATAAAGTAATATATATATATATATATATATATATATATATATATATATATATATATATATATATATCCCCGTTAACCTTTGGTTCTGGGTATGATCATAAATGACATCCAGTGGTGATGCCTCTATTTGGAAGCTGTGAGAAATGTGGATTTGCCCTTAGTTGCCATTGCTCCCAGGTCCACTCTGGCCCAGAGTTGTAGTACCTCTACGGGCCCAATCTATTGGTCAAATAGAACCTACTGGCGCTACCAGATCAGACTGTCTGAAGTTAGACTTATTGACTCAAAATGCACCAAACATTGATGCTTTCTTTTGTTTTTTTTCTTTGCCTAAACTCTATCATGTTCGGTAAACTCCATAACTAAAACAACAATTTCCCTCCTCCCCTCTCTTCCCCCTTTTCCCCCTTTTCATTTTCACTCAAGCACACACCATGAATGAATACTTGAACATATAAAGATCTTGAAGCATAATAACCTGAAAGGAAAAATAATACAAACAAACCAAACATCATGAATGAATACGTGAACATGTAAAGAACTTGAAGCATGAGAACCTTTGCAAAAATGACCGGATTCGGCATGTAAAAACCTGAAAGGAGTTGATATGCCGTAGAACAAAACAACTAAATCAAACACCAAAAGTATTAAAATATATTAACATTTTCAAAATGATCGTAAAATACATAAATATTTAAAAAAATTGTCTTAAAATACAGAAACATCTTTTAAAATGATCGTAAAATACATACACATTTTAAAAAATACATAAACATTTTGAAAATGATCTTAAAATACATAAACATTTTAAAAAATGATATTAAAATACTAAACATTTAAAAAAATGATATTTAAATACTAAAAATAAAAACTAATGTTTCGGCATTAAATGACCCACAAGAGGTTGATATGCCGTAAAACAAAACAAACCAAACCCCGTTAACTTTTAATTTATTAAACTAATTTTATTTGTTAACATGATTATTATGTTACCAAAAATAATGTTGCGTAGCGGTGTATGTTGGATGATGAAGTAAAATTAAGAAATACTAAAGGATTTGTTTGGTTGAACAAGATACCGTTTTTGGAGGAAGGACATTTTGAAATAGTCAGTAGGTAAGATAAGTCAGTCAGTATGTAGCGGCGGGTGCTTGCAGATGCCTCTGCGTGGGCTTCTGCCTCCATGGTTTCCTCCATAAGGTAACTACAATGGAAAGGACATGCCATCTCTGACAGAACTAACCACCCCGCATGCAGATGATGGTATGCATGATTAAATAAATTAATATTATGAATATTCAACGTGTTCATATTCATCAATTCATAGCAAACCAGTTTCCAACTTCAAGGAGGAAAAACAAGATTACGACTCGGTTCATTACGTGGAAAGCCCAGATACTAAATAAAACTACAAAGATGACAGCTGGAGAAGAAATATCAAACAATATTTTTAATTCATTTCTGTGTCCAACATAGTACACCACACTGGTCATTGTATTCCCCGGCCTGCTTTAGATGCCTTTTTAGTAGGGATTAATGTTTTTGAAGGTTTCCACAACAGTATTATTTCATAATGACCACAATAGATCGGATCAGCAGAGTCAACGATGGTATCAATTATCAACATCTCACAGAAATGTTTTCGAAGAACAATTTTTAAAAGTCTGAATAAATATACGTTTTTTTAATTATTTCTCATAAAAGTAGAGTTTCTTAAATGATATCGATCTCATGAGCGGGTTAACTGTTGTTGTTGTTGTTTTTTTACTTTCTCCGGATATTTAAACAATATAATTTTTAAAACAAATATTGTTGAAGATTCAGTACATAACACGCATATATTATCATTTTGTGTTCGTTAAGCATGCAAATTAAAGTCAAACTTAATGACTGCAGTACGACTGTAATTTCTTAGCGAAAAACTGTTCAAAGTCGGACAGGGTGGGAACATCTCATAGTCTCATATTATTTTCGATATTTAACTTATTTTTTAGGAATATTACGTGATAAAAATTGAACGGATCTTTTGTTGTTGACTGACGGAAACGCCCACGCGTCCGAACAGACATACAAACTTCCTGTGAAGAAGCAACATGTTCAGCTAAAATCCGCATAGTCGTCTGTTGAAGTAGTTATGGCTATAACATTGATGTAAAACACAATTATGCTTAGGATAAGGGTGTCCCAACAATAAAAATGTTTTCAGAAAAAAATGATGGAACGGAAAAAGCAGGAGGAGAAAATAAAAATCACCGATACGATTTGACGCAAGAAATCGCGTTCAATATAATTGCAAATTATGCAACATTTGAGAGCCAGTAACCTCAGTACTAAAGACAAATCTTCGACGGGAACATCTTAAAAAGAAAAAACCGACTCTCTAACATCAAGGGAGTAGGGCAGCTCTAAATAACAGACACCTCGTCTGCCTATTTTTAGTGTCACTTTTATACATCTACGACTATGGGAAGAACGCGAAGGAGGAAAACTTCCCGTATGTGAACACTGTCTAAAAAGGAAATTGCCGAGCTTATTTTACACTGACTATAAATGCACAAATGAACTAATTATAAAACACTTGTACTTGGAAGCATTTGTCGCACGTTCGTTTTGATATGACTAATGCCGTGTTGACGCTTTCTCTTTGGCGTCATTTCGTTTACCATGTCGTCCCGGATTCCACAAAAGCGCACGCATGAAACTTGACGCTTTTGGGGGGATTTTACCCATGAATTACTAACAGAAACATTAAATAAAAAAGGCGCTGTATGTAGGACGACGGGGACACTTCCTGCAAAAACTGCAAACACCTAACGTCGTAATCTCCCCTGAACGGGATATACATGCAACTCGGGACCGCTTGTGAATTTGATATTCCCATGAGACTTCCCCCTTTGGAGAAATCTGGTTCAACCGCCTGGCATGAATGCTGCTTCGTTTCGTTTTGTTTTATCGTTTCGTTTCGTAATGCTAATACTTCATTGCAAATAAAGTAGATGTGTTGTATATCGAATATCTAGTACACCAGCTAGTTTTATATACTTGTTATTTTCCGTGTGTAATATATTCGATGTCCTTGGAGGCGTGGGAGCCTAGCTGGGGAAAAGTTTAGGTTTGCACTCTTGTGAAAGCGGAAACAAGAATCACGTGATTACGTAACGTCATTGAATAAGCTAGAAAACGATTTTGTAAATAGAGAAACCGATTGGGAAGCGGATCAAGCAGACGTATAAAAAGATGTCTTAAATCAGTAGCGAAAACAAACTGAGGTTGCCTCACTTCTATCACTACCATGCCACGACAACTACTAAGATGAAATAGAATAACAAGTAGTTGTAGTTATTTGTCGGTGTTGGTTTATTAAAATTATCAGCCACAGCTTCAAGCGTTGTCAACGACACAGCCATTAGACGACGAAGATGGGCAACAGATTATTCAACAAAAACGTAATGAAGTGTATTTTTGTCGTCTACGATGCGTATTGTGCACCTGGCTGTAAAAAAACGTTGCACAGAAAAATCCCATTGCTACAAAATCTTATGGAAATATATTACGAACTAACTATTTTCTGCTCGACAATTTTCACCCTGAAAATATGACATGAGTCTATTTTTCAATACGATAATATTCTATCACGCATCATGGCTCGAGTAGCAGTCATTTGACGTGGTGTTTTAGCTTTGTACTTCACTATATCATAACATGAATAACACATTGAACCATATTAAGAATAGGACGAAACTTGTGAAGAAAAGTCTGCAAACAGTGACCAGCTGCGAGATAAAGTAATCGATGTATATTATAAATGAAACACTGGAAAAGTTCCGAGAAATGAAAGGTTAATTTACTTTCTACAAATACTTATGCGTAATCTTACAAGATGTTGGCATACATTACCGTAAGTTTAGTTTGCTACACAATATTCTAAGAAGTAATGAATATTTGACGATATTTCAGAGACTTTTTCTTTTCATGTATGCCAATTTTGCACTCGGCTTCATTATTGTTATGTTATAACGTTTTGGTCATTGCATTCTCCGGCCTGCTTTAGATGTCTTTTGAAGTAGGATTCAACTTAGAATTACCAGAAGGTTAAACAATGCAAACTTAACCGCACGAAGGTTGGAGAGAATTTCTGAAAAATAAAATCTCTTACAAGTATTCATTAATTATCTTAGGTAGTGATATTTTTTTTAATTAAATTGAATCGTAAATACAAATAAGAAAACTCAGAATTGCATTTTTTGTTTACAGTTTAAAAGCGATAATCATTTTTCGTAAACTTGATTGTTTCAAAGTCTAGTTTTACAATTGAAAGTCTATCAATGTTACGACGAGGAGAGTTAGTCTTAATTGTGTGGTTTACTGTAAACAATCCGCATGGTACATTGCTTTATAATTGCTGTGTGTTTTAGGTTTGCATTGAATACGGAAAGTATTAAAAGTGGATTAACATCCTGCACTAAAGATTGCGTTAGCATGAAACATCGATGTGTGTAGGTAATAAATAATTAATATTTATTTATAAATATTATTAAAAGCCCCCTTTACAAAAGGCCGGGCACTCTGAGTGAGTTTAATAACAATCAGTACTAATAGCTTCATTGCGAGATTCAACACAGTTTGTAGATCACTTTCGCAGCTCGTTTTAAAATACCCGCCGACTCGGTATTTACAAAGTTAAATTCCTCCTTAATTATTAGCTAATTTGAGGTGGCCAACGGGGGAACGCTCTTGACTGCGATTCAGTAGCGTTTTGTGAGTTCGAGCCCGCCTACCGTCGGAAATTAACTTCCTGCACTGAAGATTGCGTTAGCATGAAACATCGATGTCTGTAAGTAATAAATATTGTATATATAAATATATATATATATATATATATATATATATATATATATATATATATATATATATATATATAATCATTTAAAAAGAAATAAAACGAGTCATAGCGACCCGGGACACATAAGTACGTACTAAGGATGGAGAGAAACAATTTTAAAAAGTTGTTTTCCTATATTTAAAAGACCATTTGACTAAACTCTAAAAGTTTTTTGAAAGAAAAGTAATAATAGTAAAAAAAAAACATAGATAGGGACCTATATTGCGGTTATCCTAATAGAATCCAACTGACGTTTTTTATATATTAGGTGTAGACGTATTTTTTATTGTTTTCTTTTTCAGTTTTTATCACTTTCGATTTTGTTTGAATTTTTATTTGGCATACTTTCACTGTTTTAATAGTTAAAACTTTTTACAGGGACAAGTTGCTTGCCTAAAGCCAAACCATTAACATTTTGAAAGTAGATAGTAAGTGGAAGAAGTCTCCGGTAAAGTTGACACCTTATCGCCACGGATGAATATATGGATGGCATTAAACTCTTGGAGATTTAAATAAGTTTCCTTATTTTTTCATTTAATTTACATACGTGTTTACCGTCCACACCACTAACACTTATACAAAATGGATAGAAAAATAATAAGTCTGTTTAAATTTATATAAGAATACTAATTCTATATAGAATAAAAATCATAAAGATAATATAGAAATAAAGATACATATTTTGTATGCAATTTATACACATTTTTGTGGCGTGTATGGCAAACGCATATGTAAATAAAATGGAAAATAATAAGACTCTTTACTGAAAATATAAAAGTATAAAAAAGATGGTGCAGTAATAAAGACTCGTCATGTATAATTAATCTCTTTAAATATATGTAACAGTTTATGAATTTTCGACTGAAATCAAAGTAGAATGAATAGTGGTAGTGGTGGAGACTCAACGAGTCACGGGTACGTCTAATTTATATAGAAAGCTGTTTCTTATATGTAAGAAAAAATTAAAAACTAAATTTCAAATTCATAATAGTTTTTTTCTTTTTTATTTTAACTTAGTTTACCCCAAACAAGCAAGCTGCTGCTGTTAAAGTAAGGGCTACTGAGAATTATTGTGAAAGTTAAGGAGTTCATCCTAAATTGGGAGCTGTGCAGTGAGATGCTGGTTCAAATTAGCTTAACATTTCTGCATATCGGTACAGTCAGGGAAACAGAGAGCAGAGAGAGAGAGAGAGAGAGTCCCAAAGGACGGCAGCTCGAGAAAAGAAGCTATTAGAGTAGAATGCTTTTGGGCATCTGGGGACCTCCACAGTGAATTGATGGGATTTAGCTGATTGTCGGGTTGGTCGAGTCTATTTACGTCGTGTAAGCACGAGAGCAGCAAGTTCATTGAAACACATTCCATTGAAGTACTTGTAAAACAAGCACAAGGATGCAACACTGCGTGATGGGACAGGGGTTGGAGCTTGGTGGATAGTGAAGAACCTATTAGATTGGAAACTTCTTTGGACCTTGTCTAAGAAAGAGAGACTAGTGGATAATGCACGGACCAAATGTGACAACAGTACTCCATGCATAGGAGGGTGCCGACTGTAGATATATAGGATACTGTCAAGTGTGAGAAGTTTACTAGCACGGTAGAGAGAGCCCACTTTCTTTTCACCAGTCTTGGCAATGCCTTCTATGTACTTGTTCTAATTAATGTTACCTCTGAATTTTAGGTCGAGAAGTTTGAACGTTTTACTCTCAGGTAGGATGTTATTTGCCATGGCAATCGGTGGTTGAAGAGGTTTATTGTTGAAGAAATAGAGCACTGTCTTGGCAGAATTAAATGTTACCATCTATTTATGACCTACTACAGATTGGAGATCACTTTCTAATGGTTCAGCCATTCTCTCGGATATATACGCGTAAATTTTATCCACATAACAAGAGTAGAGCGTGGTGTTGTCAGCAAATATACCCATCTCAGATACAATGTCATCATTGAAGTCATTTTTGTAAATCAGGAATGATCAAGATCCAAGGATTGATCCCTGGGGTACACCTACATTTATGTCATGCTGTTTGGATGAATGGCCATCGAGGACAACTTGGATCTTTCTTTTGGATAGGAAGGATTTCATTATATTAAATATTCGTCTCGTAATAGCATATGAATTAATTTTTATTAAAAAAACCTTTATGCCAGACCTTTGGATATATCAAGCGCTATAACACTTCCTTCAGCTGCCTTGTTCAGTATATGGTATATTCGTTCAGATATGACCGTTTGGATATCTGCAGTAGACTGTGCTTGCCTAAACCCGTACTGACGGTCAGAAGGAAGTTTAGCATAAACGAAGTGACGGACTATCGCTAGATTGATTAAAGATTTAAAAATTGTAGCAAAGAGCGGGAATAGTATGATGAGGCGATAACTCTGAGGGTCAGTTCTATAGCCAGGTTCTTGAACACTGGTATCACAGAGGTAATGTTCAAGCTATCAGGGACACAAGATTCGTCAAGGCATCTTTGTTACCAGCTGCCTCTGTATAGCTGGAAGATCCAAGCCAGTCACGGTGACGTACATTTAAAATCTCCAAATACAATGTATTTGGGCACTCGAGTCTAGTGAGAGTGCTGTATCTATGCGTTCAGAGACAAAGTTAAGCAGAATACAGTATTGGATCGAAGGAGAACAGTATACGGAATATAAGTAACTAACGCTGTGCTCTAAGGATAATTTAAAGCACATGTAAGCTTGATCATCTGATTCTAGCCTATATTCTCTAATCAAGGAGAAGATGCTCTGAACATAAACTCATAGCCCGTGCATATGTTTCTCAGAGTCTTTACGTTAGAGTGGAAAGTATCCTGTCATGTCAAAATCGTGTGACGAGATTTAGGACTGTAGGTTTGTTTCGCTTAGTGTTAGGATATCCTGGGAGTTTACTATGGGAAAGGTTCTAAGCCCCCAGTCTATTAGTCGAGACTTGATCTATGGGGGTCGTGACTTCGGGAAAGCCAACCGGGAATAACTGTGGGGTGATTTTCCATGCGCGACGTGGTAGTACATTTCCTTACGATATTATATAACTGATGATAGAGAAGCCGCTCTTAGCGCTACCTAAGAGTTAGGGATCCTGTACTATTAAGCAGAAACAGCAGTCAGACAAGCTGTCTAACCTGTACCCTCAACCTGTCGGAACAAAAGCGGCCCATACTAGTCATGTAAGACTTAGTGATAAAAAACTGTTGACAAAGTTGCCTAGATAGAGAGTAAGAGAGACGGCGTTAATTGTCCTAGTCAAGAAAAAAAGCCAAGCACTGGGTGTATTTGAGGTTTCCCTGTGCTAGTACCTCTGCACCTAGCTAATAGACAAATAAGAAATGCAGAAGTTAAGCGATAGGAAGAGACCATCTACTCGATAAACAATTTTAGGCTTGAAAACTGCATATTTTGTTCGAGTCTCCAGCTCTAGGAAAGTTATCGATCAGAACTAAGGAGGCCGTCTTCCCCTAGCGGTCTGCTGCAAAAACGTAATAAGTCAGTAGCACATTTTTTATATCAGTGTTTTTCTTCTCATAGATGGATGCCCTGACAAGATCTACGGTTCATCACACCGGGAGGGGCAATCCTGCGCCCGTGTACTAGTCAGGTATTTCAGAGCCCCCTACAGTTAAAAATATATATACATGCACACACACACACACACACACACACATATATATATATATATATATATATATATATATATATATATATATATATATATATACATATATTTCATGTATCCACATAACATTTTATAAGTAGATATACTTTTTTATTTTATTTTCAGTATTTACTTCAACAGTGCTCGATACGTAAGTCGAGCTAGGTAGAATGAGTTTACACGTCACCTTCAAGTAATAACCGAATATTGGGGATGAGTTCCCTTCTCATGAGTAAAATTTACTGTGGAGAAAGTTCATCGTCCAGTAAGGTGGTAAGAGGGGCTAATCTACTTTTGTATAAATCAAAGAAAGAACACTTAGCGATGATTCATTTTTGTAACGCATTCGTCATCGTTGTACCCTTATGGATTGTGAAAGATAACACTTAATGCCTCCATATGCCGTTTGTTTATAGATCATGAAGCCAAGACGAATTTGAAATTAAGGGGAGATGAAGAGGCGCTTTCTTTTTTTAACTCCATAGATTCTATAGAATTCTTTTTAATTCATTATTTTAGTAGTTTGCCCACGAATTTTAAAAATTCTGGCACGGGCACAATTTAAGCATGCCATTTGTTTAGATACGAAATACTTAGAATGGCTTCAGTTAATACAAGAATTCGGTGAAGAAAAGAAACAAATATAGAAATTAATGCAGATATTAATACAAATAGAGAGCAAACAGATAAGAACACATTTTCTAACGCGTTCATCATCGTTATACTCTTGTGGACTGTGAAATAATATCTCAAAGTGATTCTTTTTAAATATGCCCAAACACTTTTTAGGTATGCATATCTAGTGCTGCAAGATTTTTGAAAAAATGCCACATTGGTATCGCAATTGGTATTTGATTTATGGCCATTCAAAGTTAGTCAAACTTAAACACTGTATAACTGAAGATAATAGCTTCAAATAAGGGGAAAACTCTTTACAAGTATAATGCCATAGTTAATTAAAGATGGAATTAATAATTCTTAGATATTCCCAGTCTTAAACATTGGTGAAAATCACACGCAGTCACACAAATTGCGCAGAAACGATGTAGAAGATCAGCTTTGATTCGTTATATTGTAAAAATGCAGTTGGCTGCATTTTTTAGCGATGCACGTGAATGGCAGACATTGCAAGTGTTAGATGCTTGGCCAAACGAAAGAAGAAATCACTAAAAAAGTGAAAATTATGTTGTTTTTTTTTTAGCCACCCAATAGTTTATTCCTCTTTGAAAGTACCTAGTAAAAGGTGGAGACTCATGATAGGATGTTCACGGATGGTCCCATGATAATCCTCTGTCTGACAGTTGTCTCCAGGGATGTATCAAGTTGTCAGTGACTGGTTGGTCCATGACCAGTAAGAAAGCCCCACTGAGCATGACAGGAAGTAGAGTCTTTTTGGAGAGCTGGCAATAAGTTCAAGCTGAGATGCCCGCCAGGTATCATGTTCCCATTGGGTTCTAAGCCGAAGAACTGTTTTATTTCGCCGGGATAAAGAAATCTCATATGCAGGTCTGCTATTCAACTTGTGACCACGAGTATCTTGTATAACACCTAACAAATAAATATGTTCTTTTTTGATAAACAGGACTCAGTGTGTTTACTTGGCATGCAGCTCTTTGTTGCAGCACTGAGTGAGATCGACCAACAACTTTGGACAGGCACAACGTGTGGAGAAGATTGCGGCCAATGCAGTGAACACACACGCATATATACATGTTCTGGCGCGGTGACCATTGGATTTTAACTCTGTAGGACACAGCAGACGCCACAGAAAAAACAAGAACTCACATCTAGTGCCTAAATGATCCTGAAAAATGCAGTGGATGCTAGAGGCATACACATAATCACACATCGGACGCCCAAAGGACCGATGTCGACTCTGCAAAATGCCCAACTGTGAAATACAGTCCCAGCATTAACCAACGAGGATGAAACATTGGCAGCTCGTCAAAACAGAAGAGCTGAGAATAACAAAAAGAAGTAGGTCTAAAGCGATTCATTTGTGTTCTATCAATCTCTCATTTCTTTTCTTGGTGGCTCATGATGTTTCCATGGCACATTGTGGTTTTAATTGGGATTTACATTATTTATATACCCGCCAACTCACCTTGTAAAAAGGGGATACGTTGCCTTGTAGTTAAAATAAAAGAGAGAGACAGAGAGAGAGAGAAAGAGAGAGAGAAGAAGAGAGAGAGAGTGACAATCGTAGTTGTCGTAGCAGTAATAGTAATAGGGAAGTATCAGCAGTAAGGACAGTGCCGTGGGGCGATTTGATCTGTGATGGAGGAAGTGATAAAATTTGGCAGCGATTTTGGAAGCTAACTACTTCAATACACCCCAAAATAAATATATATAGAAAGACACGCAGAATATTTTGTTTATACATACAATTTTTATATCGGGTATGAAGATAAAATCTAATTTTGGGGGAGATTCTTTTTTCGAACTAGTGCTTTTTGAAAATCTCAGTTGGCAACACTGACGAAAGTAAACAATCCTTATTAAAACAGGATTTTTATTATTTTTTATATAAACAAGACATCATATATACTCGTGAAAGCGTGTTTTTATTATAAATAATACATGTTGTCCGTTAATTATTCGTATTGATCAGTCTGTTTAAAATAAAATCTACAAACATTAGTATTGCAATTACACCCAGACAATAATTCTCAATGTTTCTAAAACATCTTTGATAAATGTAATGTAGTTACAATAAGAGACAGACACACGATCGACATTATGATTAAATAACAAGATAATAATTCTCAGTTTAAGGTTAAGAAAATGTATTAGAATACATGACAGGTAATTTGTGAATTGTGATGGGCTTTTGATTACAGACATACATACCACTTTTATTATATAGCAAGATACGCTAGTGTTTATCATACAAATTGCATGTGGCTGTTTCAGGTTTTCAATGTGATGCTATTTCATCTATATGTATTCCTTAATATCCACTCGACTGAAAAGATTCCTTACATTTTATTCATCGTCCATCTTTCATTTTTCCTCATCCCCCCTCTTCCATTTTCCTTTTCGAAGCCACCCTAATTCTGAACTTTTTTCTCTCGTCGCGCATTCATCCAAAATTGGTTGGTTTGTTTTCTTCGCTTTCGTCAGCCGTTAATTATCGCAATCGTCTATTTTTCATTAGTCGTTCGGATCACAACGCCACTGAAAAACTGAGTAAAAAACGAATCAGAGAAAAATGACGAAATAATTACTAATACAAAATAAAAGTGTAATAAGTGAATAAAACAAAAAGGTTTAAACGTTTAAACGAATTCATAGTTAACGATTGAACGAAGATGGGCGAACCAAATACAAAGGACACAGCTAAGGATTGATCAATACCCCAAATAAATAACATGAAAATGAAGTGAATTAATAATAGATAAAGTGCACCTATAAAATATATTATACTCTGATTTATTTTTATTCTTCCATTTATGACACATGTATAAACATTATATATATGTATATATACATATATTATATATGTATATATATATATATATATATGTTTATATATTATATGTGTTATATATATATGTATATATATGTGTATATATATAACATATATAATATATGAAAACGCCAACCAAATTATCGAAGTTAGACGGCTATAGCATTGTATTTGCCAAATCGATATTTGAGTCAGCATATATTATGAATTACGGAAACTTTCAGTCTTTACAAACTATTTAAACAATTCCAATCGATTTCATCGATTACATACTATATTCGAATATATATTTCCTTTAGTAAGATAAATTTCCAGATACACATCGTAATCTTCATTGAGTAATTGGCTATATTTACTAGCAAATGAAATAGTTGCATTCGTTACTAATAGGTAAATTGCAAATTACTACCAAGATCTGTTCATCTGTAAGTTATGCTGGAACACGCTTGACTTTAACTAATAGACGACAAAACAGTAGTAAACCCCCTCTTCTTATTCCGTGATAATTTAATTTTTATTTCGTTGTGTATTTTATTTTAATTCTTCGCTTCCACTATTTCCTATTATTATTAATTTTAATTATTATAAAACATACCTTTGGAATGCCCCCCCCCATTCCGCTTTGTTGACATATAATTCCACTTTTTCTTTTTATAGGTGACAAATGTCACTAGAATGAAATGCATTACTCACTGTTAGCCAATGCTTAAATCTTTGCTTTTCACGTTTACAGCGTCCTAAATTGTATCGACATGCAGAAATTTAAAACTAATATGAACAAGCATCTCGCTGCACAGCTCCCAATTTAAGACGACCCCCTACACTTTCACCCTAGGTCTCAGTTGCTCCTTACGTCTACAGTAACAACTTGCCTTGTTTCGGGGGAACTAAGATATAAAAAAATTCTCTGTCTTAAAATACATCGTCTGATACGATTATTCGCTTTGTACTTTCACAATTCTGTTTTAATATAAAGCGTCGTTACAAAGAAAAGATATATTCATAAATAGGTAATTTAATGTCGAAAAGTTAGTATTTCCTTCTCACAGTCAATAATGATAGCAACAAAATATTGATACTATCAAACGTAAACTAGTTCGACTTTCATTTCAGTATTCCATCGAGATTAACCTTTCCTGTTTAGATGGATTTTTTTCAGAATTTGGCTTTTATTATTTCCTGTGTACAGATTTATCATAAAGTTGATATTTTAACAATGAACGCATTTTCTAACAAGTCGCAATCTGTTTTCAAACAAATAGAATATTTCAACATTTTCTTTCTTGGTATCTGTACTAAAAAGTATTAAATAATAACCACGAGAATCGTAAAGTAATTTATTGTTAACAATCACTTTATTTATAAGAAATACATGTTTTTGACGGGGGATTGAGTTTGCCAACCGGTGTCGAATTAAAATCCGTCCACTATTACAATCACAACCCGTTTCCAAACAAATCGGGTATTTAAGCATTTACTTTATTCGAATCTACACTTTTTCGTTTATCCGACGAAACATTACTTAGGGTAACCAATTAGAAAAAAATAACAATCCACGTCTTAGCAATAACTTATAACAATCCTAACTATAATTAAAGCAAATCCAATATTTCAACATTTACTATAATAATAATAATAATAATAATCACAAAGCCTTGCAGGCTTCCATTGGAAGGGAACGGATATTGTTGCATTACCCGTTCTTTCGGGGTACCCGCTAAGATCCAACAAGAATGACAAACAACAGAACGTATATGGAAAAACGTTGGTTTTCTTTATTTCCCATCACCGGATGGTTTACGCCGGCTACGCACACACATATAAACATCTTTTGACATACTTTTGTCTCCTGAAAGTCTTTTTCTTGTTGAGGTCACAGACTTAGTTTCCGCTAGAAACCCGTTCATATGTACACCGATTGGAAAGCATTGTCTATCCGAGCGTGAACTAAAGCAATTGTTCCACAAGCACTTTGATGATTCCTTCACGGTACCAACTTGCTTATCAGTCGCATTTTTAGTCAGCGGACACGAAAGTCTAACAGCAAGACGGGCTTTGGTACCATAGTCAATAAAGCTTCATCGGTGCCATAAACAGCGGTAAACTCCCATTTTCTCGGTACTTCGATACTCCGATCACCAAGCGCTCCGGCTCTTCGGGTTTTTCTGAAACCGCCGCCTTTCAAGTCTCGCTTGTACTGCGGAACCTTCTCCTTTTTAACAGTTATCAAGTCGCCTTTTTGGTTTTCTCGACGCCTCACTCACAATGGACTCGCCCACGATTCATTTTTGCCATTCTTCATTATCTTACAATAGTACTGCAATACTGAGGGGTTTATTGTCACTCAAATTCTAGAGAAAACCAACGTTCGTTATCAGCAACAGTGATCGAAAGAAGCGGAGAGTACTGCCAATCTAGGGAGACTTGTTGTCACTCAGACTCCAGGTTTTTGCTGGTCAGTAGTAATGACACCAATCAACTGAAAGGTAACTGAAACAGCTTTGGTGGATACATAAGATAAATACTATAATCTACCCCGACCCTCCGACCCCACGAAACAGTGGCATCAACATCGGTCGGTAACACAGAAACTGGCTCTGGGGAAGCTGAGAGAATACAACTACCGTAGAAGGATAGCACCACTTTGACCTCGACTGAAAGAGTAGAGAAACTACTGGAATCATGAAGGGGGCTTATTGCCACTTAAATTCCACAGACAACCACCGGTTGTTATCAGCGACAGCTTAGTAATAAATGGCTGGTGTGAAAACATCAATTGTATCAGAATGGTGATGTAGGTACTGGGGATCTTAAGAGATGTGCTGTAACTAATTAGCAGAATTACACCAAATTTGGCATAAATCATGCTTGCGAATCCGGATATTTTACAGTGTGGGATAAACTGCTAACATTACTACTAGTATAACTACTACTATTACTAGTACTGTTAAAAATAAAGTATCCTTCAGCAGGAGCAAGTTTATCATCCACGTAGATGGCGGCATTTATGCTTGTTTAAAAATAAAGATCCCATCAAAGACAACACGCTTAATGAATGTTTTCAAAATAGTACAGATAATTGAACTATAAATTGACATGGCTGCATGTGAACAGTTTCAGTTAATCTATAAAAAGCTTCCAAACACATTCAACTTATAAAAAAAATAAAGAAAAAAAGATAAAATGCCCATCTACGTGCTTAACAACTATTTTTATTAAAAATACTCGACCGGTGATTGCTGGGAATTGACAGAAAACAGAACGTGGAAATAAAAAGAGATTAACAGAAAACTCCGGAAATAGAAAAGAAACGAAGTTAAGAAAGAAATAATAAAAAGAAATTCCGATGGAGAAGTATAGAAAAAGAGAGAATCATGACTGACTTCCCCAAAAACATCGATTTAGAAAAAAATCTTCTATGAATTAATTATAGAACAAAGGCAATATAACATTTGAGACTGCACAACAGAATGCTGACTAAAGAGATTATCAATAAAAAAAAAACTACATCAATAGAAGATGCAAATAAAAAAATGAATACCCTATAATGATGAAAATAATGTTGATAGAAAAATCTCTCCCAAATCATAGAAAATGGCCAGTTCGGGCGTGGATTTAGTTTGTTTCGCTTCTCCCTTTCATAGTAATTTCCAACATCAACTGACGAATTCAAAATAAGACAAACGTTGTTTTATTTGAATGCAGTTCCTTTGTAATTGTTGTGTTCCTTTTTTAAATGATGGCGAGACGAGTTCGTATCAGTCGTAACTAAAGCAAGCAGCAATAAGGTTTTAAACATCCGAACAAAGAATGTTTTCATAAGTGAATATGAAAGAGAGAGTTCAGCCTTATTAGAAGTTCCATTGAAAGTAAATTGTTTTATTGCATACAAACGTTGTCGAACTTTCGTCTTTTATAGACGATCTAATAGAATAAAGGGGGAACTATGGTTGTCTTAATTACACTTTACAAGTACAGAATTGTTAAAATATTTAAATTCTTCCCAATAAATGTTGTAAAAAATATCTCTCTCTTTCTCTGTATATATATATATATATATATATATATATATAATTAAAAGATAAATATTGTACCTTTAAATAATGATCAATTGTGATAATGGAAAGCTCAATATACTGGATAGAGCAATAAATCCTTATTATTCCTTGTTTTTAACCTTTGATGAATTAAAATTAGTAATTTTTCCAACTTTTATGGTGCTTTTTGTCTCATCAATGTTAGGCTCAATCATCATCTCAACGATCTCCTTTTGAGGGAGACTATCAATAACCAGATCATATATTTCAGATAGATTATCAAATAAATCTCTAAAATGTTCTGCCCATCGCTCCATGATGCTCTCAGCATCCTTAAAAAATGTAGAACCATCTTTAGATTTCACGGGTACCATTGTTGGAGGCTGTGGACCAAAATCCAGTCTGATTTTGTCACGCATAGCTTTCGAATGATCATAAGCTGTCTGGATTTCCGCTGAAATTGTGGCCCACCAACTGTTCTTTATTTGAGGTGTTTCACGCTGCAGTTTTAATTGCGGTTCATTGAAAGATTTTTCTGAAATTACATTAGCTGGTCCATTTGAACACAGAAATAGAGCCTTGTTTTTCTCTTTCAAAAGATTGGTGATTATGGAATCATTTTCATTAAACCAATCCTAAAGCCCAAAACATCAGATCCTTTGGTGTTTATCTGTGACTTGAACTGCTGCCAGGTTCCGTCAAATGTGATATTAATGCAGGAGATCCTGAAAGTTTCACATACTTCCTTATTTTTAATTTGACAAGACGTTTAGACACTTTTACTCCATTGGCTTTGATACTTTTCCTTATACACATCTTAAGTTTTCCATAAATAAGTTTGCGATCATTGCCACAGTTTGAACACCACACAACTCTAACTGTACACATATTCTGAAGATCGCGCTTACACGCGATGACATGATCTGGAATATGCTCGTGTTTTGATCAAGGATTTATCCATGTTACCTTGTGAGTATGTTTTTGTTAGTAAAAGGTATTACATACTGTAAGTTTACATTTATTGCTCAACTGAAGAAGACGAATACCATTAGAATTGCCTTACCAAGGCCGTATTTTTGTAATACATCCCAGGTGTTGTGATCACTTCAAACCCGTGCATTAAAGTCTCCAGGTAAAACAAAATCTTATCCGCTTTTGGTATTCCTTTGATACAATTCCTTACATCTTGATGAAACTCCATTATGACATCCTGACTACTATCCAAAGTAAGGGGCATGGTCTGAGATAACTGACGCGTAACTACCACAAGATAAAGGTCCCCCCAGTGAGATGATTCGATCATTAATTCCACATTGTTGCTCGATCTGGGATGTGATTCTTTTCCTGATAGCAAAGCAAACTTCTTCTTACGTTTTTATTCTTTTGGGTTTACCTTTCCAGAAGAAAGTGTACCCTGCATCTTTTTCAGTAAGTTGATCTTCAGCACTAAGACGAGTCCCAGACAGAGCAGCAATATCCACGTTGTATCGAGCCAGTTCCCTGACAACTATTGCTGTTCTCCGCTTTTGATTAACTGACTCTTCAAGAAGTGTCCATACATTCCAGGTAACAATATTTAATTCAGTTTTCTTTTTAGCATAAATCTCTTTTTTTCTTTTGTTTTCTCTGTAAAAATGAAGAACTGTCAGCCGAAGATAGCTGATTAGCTGGAAGGAAAAACAGACGATTTTATGTCACCTGTTCTATACACACCCCATGACTTGAGTGAGCAACGCTGTCCCACAAAAGTGCTTCTCAGTCGCAAAAAAGCCCCACCGAAGCTTTTACCGTTCATAAAACTAACAAATATGTTAAGATAAGCTTTGAACCGCAGAAGATTTGTGACTCTGTAGAAAAAGATCTCAATGACAAATACTTCTACTACATATATATCACCCTCTGAGCATCATCAGTCAGGATGCAATGACAAGCAGGTGTAAGATAACTGGTAACTGAATCCGTCGCAGGGTTTCTTGGGTGTCCTTCGCACAAAAGCAATGACTGGTCGAAAGATACTTTCAGTCACAGGGGTCAGGCCACCATTAACAACCAGATACTGGACAGACGCATCATGGATTTGGACACGAAATTTTCACCGTATCCTTGGCAGGGTGGCTTCCGCGTACTATGCTTTGCCAAAGGGCAACCTGTGATTTTGTCTGGCACTGCTTATTGGATATTTGCAGCTTACCTTTCTGTCTAAAAGCCGTTTCCCTAACCATAACCTGAGGAGCTGATAGATGGAAGTTTTCGTCTCTACAAACTTTATGTGTATATGAAAAAAAGGAAGCAAATGCTTACATAAACTCGGCAAGGACATGTTACGCGTTTCGTAGATACTTATCCGTGATGATAGAACCTGATATGATAAGCTGGTCGGTTCGTCGTTTCATCTGTCAGCAGAGTTCCATGAGGAAAATGTAGGACGTAGCTTGACGTGGGTAGTCAATCGGAGGCCGTGGCTAGGATTACCAGATATCTGCCAGAAAATGGCCAGACCCATCTCTGAGTTTACTAGTTAATTCTATCGTGTCGTAGCGATGGGGCATATGTCCTCCGAAGGTTTCTGTTAGGAACTTCACCCGTAGCCTTTGATGGATCCTGGACCCCATTTGAAGTAAATGCATAGTTCTTTTAAGTGGACGATATACCATCATTACATTTCAATCAAATAATATATATATATATATATATATATATATATGTATTATTGAGTTTTTATAAGGAAATTATGTTTTCAATTTAATACTTCTTTAAGACGAAGAGACTGAGAGATAAAGAGTTGGTGTTAATGGAGATAATAATGGTATAAGGTAGGTTAAGTAATTTTTATGACTCTATTATTCGCCAAAACTGATGTTCCTCCGAAGAACAAAATGAAATATGCAACAATTTTAAAGATAAGTGAGATTTATGTTATTTAATACTAGCGGACCGTGCCCCAGCGTTGCCCAATAAAGTTGAATCACCCAATAAACTCATGACGCCGACATGGTCCGCTAACGGACCTTTAGTTGTGTTGCATAACATACGGGTTACATTTCAAAAAGTCGTCGTTTTGTTCTTCATGGACCCCCATAGAAAAGTATAAAGTGAGTATCTTCACATCTGCCCCTTCGGAATGACAACACTTAGTACCCATCAAGCGACAACATATTTATTTTTATCTGGATATTTTAGGATTAAACGAAAATACTTGATGCTTAGGATGAGGGGAGATATTGAAGCAAACAGAATTTGATAGATAACCAAAACTCTTATAAATTTTGTTTGAATTTTTGTTGAAAAACTTGATGTTTTGTCATAGCAATTTGTATGATAAAAACAGAAGTCAAAATATTTTTAAAATCACAAAAATAGAATAATAAAGGAAATATAGAAAACTGACATAAAACCATTTATACAAATTAAAAAAAATGTTAAAGACAAAATAAATGGTTGCCTCAAATATTGAAATGATTGAAGGCCCAAAGAAAGAAAGAAGAAGCGTTCCAAGTGTCCCGTTCAGAAAATCTGTCAAAGAAAATTTCACGTACCGCCAATTGCGAAATCTTTGCCTTCATTTTACGTGTTCGCGTCGACTAAGTGGCTTTCACGACGGAATAAACGTTTCCCTGATGTGTCGGATGGCAGTATAACTCACTCATCTGGATAAAGGTTTAGTTTAGTTCATTTGTTTAACGGCAATTCAATCCTTTTTGGCGTTATTTAATACCGAAATATAATACCATTTTGAAAAAGTTAATTAGTTGACATTGTTTGGTCTGTTTTGATTTTTATTAGGAAATTACAAATATGATGTGAAACCATTTAATGTAAGGGACTATGAAGGAGAAAATACGACGAAATGAATATAGTTTAGACTTGAAAGTCTAAAGTAAATTCATTTTATTCGTCATGTCTCATCCGAAGAAAGAAAAACAATGAGTTAGAAAAGAGTTTAAGTCTGATAGTCATAGAAAGAAAGTCATGATTATAGAAATACTTTTTTTAAATAAGTCTAGCAGACGATCTACAAATGATATCTTTTCTTTAACTTGGGTAACGTTTTATGTCACACTGAAGAGTCTTGGAGATGTTCTCTCAGCCTTTGGACATCATGGCCAAAAGGCCCAGAGAACATGAAGTTTATATTTCCCCACATAACAAACGACCGTTTTATAACTCTGCCCAAGTGTGAAGACAAATAAATAGAAATGTTTGTATTCTTTAAGAAGTAGAAGGAGACGATTTTACTGTTAAACTATATGTCATTGAGTTGATAAACTGAGTTCGAATTCTTTAACTAGTGATTGCTACCCGACTATCATCATGGCGGTACTAGGGTGCTTTGTTTCCCCTATTACTAGGAACCGAACATAACGTGTTACGAAGCTATGTTTCGGAAAGCAAAATATCTTATATGTCGTGTAGATAAACTAAATTTCTGGTAACAACTGAATTTTACTTCGATCTTCAAATCTCTTCGATGTCAACTGTCTAGTTTTCTTATGTGGTTCTAGCTAACCATAGTTATCATACCACGTCAATATTCGCGATAAGTAAAAGAAATTGCAACCGGAGAACAACCTCTACATTTCATATCAATAACATATCATTGGCAAGGAATATACAGCATTTAGACTACATTAACTTCGGATCTCATTTAGGATCTTATGCCAACATTGGATCTTGATTGTACAACGGTTTATCAAATCACGCGTATCTTGACCCTTTTGCCCATTAAAAATTGAACATTTGCACACATTTACACAACGAATGGCTAGCTGGAGGTTTCTAAAATAACTACATAGAACAACAGACAGATGATGCCCTTCTCTGGTAAATTACCGTTATAAATGATGTCCACACTAATATTGAGAACAACCATTTCATGAGATGTTTAACATCTTATGATGCTTAGCGCAGTTGCCCAAACGGCGGAGGAAAATACTCTGAAATATTATTAAGAGTGGGTCACGTGAGATAAGTTTTTATATCGGTCAGGAAATTATTGTGTATAATGTTTTAACCCTGTGCAATGTCTAAAATGGTGAATGATAACGTGTATTGTTATTGATGAGAATTTAATGAATGTTGTACCGTCTTGCCTATTCGGTATCCCGAGAACATCTTTAATTGCATTAGAAAGGTCACCTTTCTTGGTTATACAAAGAACGAGACCATTAGAATTATATACCAAGAGATATACTTACAGATGAGTGGGGAAATGACTTATGAGCAATATAGAACAAATATGAACAGACAGACATATGTAAACATATATGCGTAAGGAAATCTATCATCTATCTGTAACATATTGGCTTCTTGGTTGCAAACACACCAGCAAGCAATGTGATGTAACGAGAAACTTGCGTAAAATGCAACTAATGACCAGTGACTTACTTGCTGATAAAGTAAATATATAAATGTGATAAGTTTTCAATTAGATATTGTCACGTAATTCAAGAAAACATCACGAATACAGACAATTTGGACGACAGTTAACTCATCTTTGTCGATAGAGACATGCGAAAATATTTTCAATCTAACTCTGATCACGATTCTAGTACTAAATACCATGCTGCAATAAAGAAGCTCTTCAGAGTATATCTGTTTAGGAACGACTTCTGATATTTATTTCGAAAGACTAACACTGATATAAAACATATCAATTAATTGATAAATAAAAACTGTTTACTTGAATACACTTTCGTTATGAATAAAATATAAATTACAAATATATAAAGTAGATAAACTTAAGGACGTAATAAAATATATCAATTTATATTCATAATACTGAGATTGGTTGATTGTGACATCCTACCCTACGGTAAGCTGTTATTTTAAACAAGCCCGATGTTGCTTATGATAAAATAGCAAACGATGTTCCAAAGTGATGTGGTCGTAAACTATAATAGCAATTATCCATAGTCTGATTTTACACATACGAAACATATATAAGAGTATATACAGTGTCCTTTTCATATTTCTCAATTTTGTGACGTGTTTTATTGTGCATCACTTAAAAGAAGTGCATCAAAACATCCATGTTCACAACAAAGCGATAAAGAGACATTAATAAAGAAAGTTTTTCTTTTCCAAATGAACTTAAATATTAATAATGCCCTTAAACGGCCAATGAAGAAATACGAGAGAATGAGATGACATTTCCAGATATTAGGCACTTCTTCAAACTCCTTGAAATCGAAGAAAAAAATAAAATATGATGGTCATATCTGTCGAGCGGTCGCTTGGCGTTTGATATACGGACACAAGCTGAGTGGGAATGGTTTCATTTAATATTTCGATGCAGCTAATAAGACGAAAAGGTAGAAAATGAATTCATCAAACACGGAACAATATTTGTCATTGGAAAGAAAACAAATAATGATGGGAAATTATGAAGAACAAACAAAATTATCCCGGAAAGAATACAATTAATATTAATGGGCCGAGGTGAAGGTGAAATATAACACATATATATATATAACACACACACACACCCACACACACATATATATATATATATATATATATATATATATATATATATATATATATATGTGTGTGTGTGTGTGTGTGTGTGTGTGTGTGTGTTCGTGTAAAACATGATGTGTGTCCTATGAATACCATTATCATATTATTTAAATGAAGACATAAATTAATAAACCACAAAATGTATCTCCAACGGAAGCAGCTATCTATACAATATCATGTAAAGCCATACTTAATACGCAGAGTAAATATACTCCTCTCTGTACTATAAGTGTATCTATCGAAATATATATATATATATATATATATATATATATATATATATATATATATATATATATATATATTAATGATAAAATTAAAAAAAAAACAAACAATTAAACGGGTAAATTAAAAAGAAATGACGAAATATTGACCGGTTTCGTTCGGATCATCGACATTCTTCAGAAATGTGAAGATGTGAAAAACGAGCTAACATAGTGTAGTAGGGGTATATTACATAATTTGAGTGCGATTTTTAAGGAGTTAAAACTAAGCCTGAGATTTACGTTAGATGGTGACGAGAGAAGGATGATGGCGCGCGTTCGATCTACTGGCGGCGTGGGAGGGGGGATTCAGTCTTAAAGAGAGTTATGTTTGTAAGATCGAAATTGTGGTTCAAGCTATTCCTTTATATGACTAATGCGTTCTTAGTGGGTTTCTTGTAGTTGAGATCCTTTTTCTGCTCCTAAATACGACATTGGAAATTTCTAGCCGTCCTACCAATATAGAATGCCACACATGAAGCATGTTTTATTTTTTATATGTCGGCTTGGGGGTAAGTACCCTTAGAGGTGGAATGGGAAACAGTTTCGTATTAAGTAGAACTTTAATTGCTTGGGAAGTTGCTGTCGCTATTTATAGGTCGATAATAATATAAAACTTGTTTTTATTAATCTTGACGGTGTTCTTGCGTTGGTGTCGTTGTTATAGTGGGAATGTAGGTAGTGTTAGTCTGTTTTTATTGTGAATATTGAAAGCTTTGCGTTTGGTGTTGTGGACGAAAATGTTCGGATATTTTTAGGATCTGTATGTGTTCTCAATGTACGTTTCTTACTTGTGGAAGTAGGCGGAGCTGCAAATTTTGAGAGCTCTGACGAACGAGTCTATGATCAAGCCAGCTTTTATCCTGTTGTTGTGATAGAATTAGTAGTGTATGAGGTAATTTTTGTTGGTTGGTTTTCTATAAACTGAATAGTTAATGTCGTGTGGGTGTTGTGTAAAGTAATTTTAAGGACGTGCTTTGTTCCTAGTTTCGAGGCAAAAGAAAATGGCGTGTTCAATTATATTACGTTTATCGACAATGTCGGGGATACTAATGTGACAAGAAGTGTGTAATTGAAATGTCTAAAGTAGTGAGAGTTTGGGGGCTGGATGGATTTGAATGGGCAGTTTTATTAAAATTTAAGAAAAAGACAGACAAAGAGTTTGCTGAGGGGGAACTAATGGGTAATATACATTTTTGTATAGATACTGGATATGATGGGTCCCATGGAAATGTCTCGATTGTGTGTGTTTTTTATAAACCATGAGGCTTGAGAGTTTTAGGGTTGGTGTTCCAAAAGTTTAAACCAGGAAAGGTAGTCCAACAAAATGTGTTGCTTTCGCGTTTTAAGTATTGAGTTTTTTAGTGTTTGCTGAAGAATGGTAGTTGTGTAGATGTTACTATTTAGTATGAGCTTGGTTTTATGTTTGTATTCATCCGCGTCCATGATGACAACACCGCCTCCTATCAGCATGGGTGACGAGGATGTACTTCTTATGGGCTTGTCAAGCAATGTGGACGCTTGCTTGTACGCAAACAAACAAAAAAACATACAATTTCGACCAAATACATAACTTGGAAGAAGTAATTATTCGAAGGAAGTGGCTTAGTATCCGAGATTCACTCAAAGGGGTATACTACAGACTAAAAGCTTTGGAGTACTATTAAAAATAATATTATTTTACATAAATTGAAAGCCAAAAATTATGTTGTGAATTATATAAAAACAATTATTAATTAAAAGAATATAAGTGTTTTTTTCTCATAGACAAAAGGGAAATATCACATATTTGAAGTCTGATACAGATGGTAACTATAAATTGGGCGTTGAAAATCACGTTGATGTTAAAATATTTTTATTTTTATTTTTTAACTTGTATTTAAAAAAGGGTTATTATTGATGCGAAGTATATATATATATATATATATATATATATATATATATATATATATATATAGAGAGAGAGAGAGAGAGAGAGAGAGAGAGCGCCTGCTTGAAGATTCGAGGTTGACTCGGTGAACTGGGTCCGCGCCTTCCGACCATCTGAAATTGTTATTTTCCTATACTTATAAAAGAAATAAGCTTAAAACGCAAGCGTCCCCAAGTTATAAATAATCTGATTTTATTTATAAATATTATTATAATTTGCCCCTTTTCAGAAATTAAAGACAAGCTTTCTCGGGGATGTTTAAAATAGACTGTCAATCAGCTTAAAAGCAAAGTTCCGAATACGTTCGTCAAAATTTTTCGATTAGTCTTCTGTCTGCTGCTCGCTTATAGGCACATACAGATCTTAATTTCCCTTAGTCACGTGACAGTTTCCGGTAGCCGTGAGGATAGGGCGTCTAATTCTAGTCTGATTCGGTGAACAGGGTTCGCGCCTTCCGATGTCTAAAATTATTACTTTCCTACACTTATGAGAGCTTAAAACGATAGCGTCCGTAGATTAGAAATAATATATATATATATATATATATATATATATATATATATATAACGTAAAATATAATAACACGAAATTACATGATTGTCGATGCAATAATTTATTTCAACCTTGCGGTTTTATTCAAGCATCCAACTTAACAATTACATTTTTGATACTGTATCAAAAATGTAATTGGTAAGTTGGATGCTTGAATAAAACCGCAAGGTTGAAATAAATTATTGCATCGACAATCATGTAATTTCGTGTTATTATATTTTACGTTATTATTGCTCTGTTTACCACATTGAGCTCTCTTACCCGGATTTCTTCCTGGAATTATTCCATTATAACACTATATATATATATATATATATATATATGTAAATTATAACTAAAAGGTAAACTTTTAGAGAGTTGGACCTATTGTGAAATAAGGAAAGCTCAATATACTGGATAGAGCAAATATATATATATATATATATATATATATATATATATATGTTGTGTGTATTTCAGTAGCATTCTTTTCATATGTATGAATATGTGCTTGCTTCGTTGTCTATTTACTAAATTCACTATTTATCACATTAAGATAAGAGACAACAAACAAAATATTAAAAATAATAAATAAGACGTTTGGCTTGTTTATTTATTTTATAATAAAATACATAACGTGTAGAGAAAACAAGAAACACGAAGGAAAAAGCACCGAAAATTCAAAATTAACTATATTATAATTGAGAATTGTATGTCTTTCTGTCTGTCTGTTACTTATCGGCTTCAAACATATTCGACATAATTGCAACAAATCTGGCACGAAGTATCCAAGATATGTCAATCTGTCTTAGGGATTACATGTGTTGCTCCGATTACTACTACCACTACTATCACTGCTACTACTGATACTACTACTACTACTATTAATAATAATAATATATCGAATACAAAAATCGTCTAGGTTCGCAAATTATTGGACATTATTTGACCAAATATGTTACAAAGCACCCTTGAGATGCATAGTGTGTCATAAGGTGATCAACATTTTATTGCTACTACTATTAATAATAATAATAATAATAATAATATATCGAATACAAAAATCGTCTAGGTTCGCAAATTATTGGACATTATTTGACCAAATATGTTACAAAGCACCCTTGAGATGCATAGTGTGTCATAAGGTGATCAACATTTTATTGCTACTACTATTAATAATAATAATAATAATAATAATATATCGAATACAAAAATCGTCTAGGTTCGCAAATTATTGGACATTATTTGACCAAATATGTTATAAAGCACCCTTGAGATGCATAGTGTGTCATAAGGTGATCAACATTTTATTGCTACTACTATTAATAATAATAATTTTTATCATGACACAATCATGATAAACACTTAAAGACTCTTAAGTTTACGAGCATAATTTATTACACTACATTTCAAATGAAGCGCTTTGGGAATTCCGATATTTCATACAGGGTAAAAAGTGCCATACTACTACTACTAATACCACTAATACTTATGATACTACTACTAATAATAATACTACTACTACTACTACTACTACTACTAATAATAATAATAATAATACTACTACTACTACTAATAATAATCATAATAATAATAATAATAATAATCATAATAATAATCATAATAATAATAATCATAATAATAATAATAATAATAATAATAATTATAACTATAATAATAATCATAATCATAATCATAATAATAATAATCATAATCATAATAATAATAATAATAATAATAATAATAATAAGTGGTCATGGAGAACCAAAGAGGATGGAAAGACTGATGAGGAAGAGCCCCAACCATACTTCTACTGGAAAGGTACGGAGAGTACTAGAATCTGGGGAGGCTTATTACCACCCAAATTCCAGAGAAGTTCAACAGTCTTTGCCAGCAGTAAGGCAATGGTAAATGGCTGTTGCGATAAAGCAAAATAATTTGCAATGGTTATCCGAAAGAGGCGAATAGTATTAAAAACCCGTGGAGACTTGCTGTCATCCAGATTTCAGAGAACACTACTTGCTATTGTGAGTAAACTATCACAGGTAATGACTTCTGTGAAAAATCCTAGTCAGTTAATAAAAAATACTTATATAACTCTAAGCTATTGGGTTCAATATCACCAAATTTGAAAGGAAGAGCCCTTGATGTGCCTGATGTGATTAAATTGAGAAAAGTATCATGTTTCAAATATAGGCACTCTTCACATACGCTACACAAAATATCGCCATTAAGGCGTCGTTTTGACTAATAAAGAATAAAAAGGGAGAGAGAAAAAAGTAAAAGAAGAAAATCGAGATAAAGAACAAAAGTACACAAAACACAATTAAAAAGAAATAAAAATGATAGATATTATTAAAATTAAGTGAAATTCTTGTCGACGTAAAAGGTGAAATCACCAAATGAAAACCGAAACGAATCGCCTTTTTGAAACAATAAATTTACTCGACCCAAATCGAACTTAACTGATACAAATTGTATCCGTCTGATGGAGACGTTGAAATGAGTTTGAATTGTGAGCAGATGAATAAAATTGGTGAGTAAATTCTTATTAACGCCGGAATGAACGAGACAGACACGAGCGAAATGATTGGACGAATCAACGATAAATTAATGGATGGTGGCATTATGAACATTTTAATCGAAGCAAAAGATTTCATAAACAATTCAATGTTTTTATATTTTTTTATTTCAGTTTAGGCAGAGAAATGTACTTCATTCAATATCAATTAACATGTCACAACATGATTTATATATGTGCGAATGTTTCGATCTTGATATATATATATATATATATATATATATATGTATATATCGTACATGTATTGGTTTCTGTAAATGTAAATCCGTAGAAACTCAAGTGTTTATAAAAAGTGCTCAATACCAAGTAGAGCTGTTTATAAGTATACATTTTTATTTATACAAACATTATTGGTAAACCAATAATGTTTGTATAAATAAAAATGTATACTTATATATGTATATATATATATATTACACTAGATATGCGTATATGTTTATATATGTGTATGTATAGCTTTCATTCCTAAACTAATTATTTAGTTTAATTTAATTTTATGCAAATAGGGGAAAACTGGGTGGAAAGCCCTTAGTAAAAATTCATGTACCTAGATTTTTGTTAAATATTAACAATAGGCATCAAACATAAATTAATAGACGTTTCGCAAATTTCAGTTTCTTTGGAGTATTTAAAAGGGTGTTTAAAGGGAATAATATGAACACCACCTTCCATCTGAACATTCAAATATATCAGATTTGCATTGAATTTTATTCATGCTCATTAGATACCAATTAAGAAAGATTTTCTGAATTTCAATTTCTTAAGATTCCTTCATTTTGAAGTCTTCAACTTTAGACATTTCTAGATTCAAAATCATGTAATGGATTTTGATAACAATTATAATAAGTATTCTGGACACAGTTTTGTATCATTATATCTTGATTGTATTCTTTGGATAAGAGCATAAAAGTGATGCAAGGCTGATTCATTCGGGGAATTAATTTTACCCGTCCTGGGACGAATATTCTTCTAGTTATATATATATATATATATATATCTTATATATATATATGTATATATTTATGTATAAAATATATATATATATATATATATATATATATATATATATATACGAATTTATTCAGCCATGTTTGATACTATATCTACATACGCAAATATATATAAAATATATATATGTATATATATATGAAGATATATATATGAAGATATATATGAATATATATATATATATGTATATATATATATATATAAAATATATATATATACGAATTTATTCAGCCATGTTTGATACTATATCTACATACGCGCCAATATATTGAGAAAAACACGTACAGATGTAAAGTATTTAATACGAGTTGAAAAAGGTTATTTTCTATATTACACATTGCATCATATGCTTTATCTTCATTCTATTATCATCCACTTTTGTTTCACCGGCAGTGATTGCAACATTCGTTTACGGAGGATGCACTATATAATAAACTCGAAGAATAATAGACAGAACCCCAAATTTCCCGATTAAATCGTTTATTTTGTGTGTGTGTTTCGACGAAGGGTGAGCAAGGAAATTGCAGACAAACTTCCTTAACCCATTTTCACGTATTTACGACAGACAATCCTTAACAAATCGCACTACTATCAAACTAAAACCAAAATATGGTGCTCCAGACACAATTCTTTCTAGAATTACGCCTTTCTAGAATGTTACTTAATTCGGTACTAACTAGATGCCAGATATGATTTAGCCAATCAAGTACTTGAGTCTATAAAACAAAGCATTTTTCATCCGTATTTGCCAAACAAAGAATTCTGTGCGCTATCAAAACAAAAGGATTTTCGCGCCAATTTTTGTGACTCGAATTCTAAAATTTAAAATTTACTCTCGATGTATCTATCAGTGTATCAGAATTGAAAAAAAATCGTTAATTTTCTTTTACTAAGCATGACATATTTTATATCGTCAACAAACCTATAATCATGCCGATTCTATGATATTGGGCGATATTATTATTGCTAGTGAATCATATGATTTAGAGCAATAAATTACATCGCCTTGTAAATTTCGAAGAAATTGTGCTGATGAGTGAGTTGGGAATGAAGTTTAGGAGATCTGTACACTACTTACTTTTATAGATATTAATGTTTTCAACTTCGGTTCTACATAATGAGATCTGTTTTTGCATCTAGTGTACACATAGACAAACATCTAAGCAGACTTTCATCGAATTTTTTAAAGATCTTGGGCATTTAAACTCAACGAAAAAAGTGCCTTACCGATTCATAGAGCTTTTTAAATGATAATGAAGTACTGAAAGATTCTAAACCGTTTGATGTCGACCATGCGATAGGTGATTTAATAGGATTTTTAAATAGTAAGTAGTCGGCGAAACACATAAAACGAATCTAAACTACATATTTATCCCCAGTCAACTGACAGAGAGAAGTAGCAGTGAAATATCTTAGGAAGTTATGATTCAATCAACCGAATAATGGTTGCTTGTTGAATTGAGTAAATAAATTAATATTTGTTTTAGAAGAGGCTTCGGTAGACATATATTCATCCAAATACGAATTCTAAACACGACGATAATATTAAATATGAGGATACAATCCACATGTGAAAATAAGAATAAAGGCACTAAGATGACCACTGGATTAAGTTAATTGCTACAAATTCTTCGAATAAGATATGTGTGACTCTTCTTAAAAACGTTAGACATGTCAGTTTTAAGCGATAAGTTCGAACTCAAATCCACACGCCAGGCATTTGTTCGACATCATGAAACCATATAATCTTACGACTGGATTAAAATGTTTTAATATTTTAGATTAATCAACTCACAACTAGATATTATGTAATCGGCTCATCTGGCATAATTGTAAGAGTGTTCGAAAATGGGCCGGGAGACCAGAGTTCAATCCTAGGTCAAGTCATATCAAAGATCGAAGATAATACTGAATGCCCCCGGACACCCAGCATTATAAGGTGAGGAATAAGAGTAAGCGGAGTAATCGTGGGAAACGAGTTGCACCCTTTCATACAACTTGGTGCAGTAGTTAATGAAAAGGGATCCTTTACAACTTGATATAGTGGGTAAAGAAAAAATAATCCGAATGCTTCTTTGTAAGAAATGTGGAAAAGTGGAAAAGTATATGAATAGAGAGACTGAAAGGTACAACAGATCATTGAATATTATTCATTTATTTTTTTACAGATAATCACTAAGTTTTTAACTACAATTTAAGGTACTGTGAGTAAGGGTGAAGCATAAACTCGTCCGTCATAATGCCGATCTAATTCCATTTAATTAAATTCTTTTGTATTTTTTCAATTTTTATCCTTTTGTTTTTGCTGTGGATGGAGCATCCTACCGGATGCCAGACATTCGCCCGCTATTTCAGAGACACCAACAGAGAGATCTTGTTAAGATTCCAATCGTCCCTTTAAAGCTATATAATTTTTGAAATTCTTTTTCATGAGCTTTGGTGCTCCTATGATTACTAGAATGATGGAGATCTTCCCAAAATTCCAGTTTATTTGCATGTCGTACATAAGATCTTGGTAATTAGTTATCTTCTTCCTATCAGCATCATTAAAGATACTGACTTCGACTAGCGTTGCTAATTATTGCCTCTTGTCCCATATCACTATGTCAGGGTTAGCAGCTCCATTTTCTAAGTATATAGCATAGTCCTAGTGGATGCTGTATGACTCATTTCTAACAGTTCTTTCTGGTATATGTTCTTGAAACTTGCTGCTAGCCTAGATACTTGACTTTTTATAGATAGTCCAGTTGAGATATTAACACACTCTATTGTGTTGCATTGTGTATTAGCCCTAACCCAACAGAACCTTACACCTCAATGTCTCTCTAATTCTGGGTGGAAACCCCTGTACTTGTTGTCTTTGCTGAGACCGCTCATCTTCTTAAAACCATTGGTCAGTAAGACTTGATCTTAACCAGTCATATATATGTATATATTTGTACATTTATATATTATGCATATTAATATGTATTTTAAATTAGACAATTTGTATAGCTAACACCTTTCTTTAGAATATTTATCCTCATGTTTAAAAAAAAAGTTTTGATTTACCACAATATCTGTTTAGTTCTGTAATTTCAACAACTCCACTCTTTAAACTTAAATAGGTTTTACGATGTTAACAGCGTTCAGAAGCACCCAAACTTTCTGGGTGACTCAATAGTACAAGTTTTCTTTTTATTCTTATAATTTGCCGCGGAGATTTCATCACCGTCGTCAATGCAAAACTTGTTATTGCTCCCCAATTGTCATCCTTGCCCAGTAAGATTTAAAACGAACAACCTAAATGTGCATTTCAAACACGTAACTTTTTTTTATAAAAAGTTAAAATTCTGAAAAAAATCTATACTCTTTGTTGGGTGAGTGATTGATCTAATGAGTACCGTCGCGCAGTATGGACTACTCTATACCAAGTTCGTGCGTACCTTTTACCTTTCATGTTTCACCATTCACCATTCACAACTAAGCATTCACCATTTACCTTTCACCATTCACCATTCACCTTTCACCAATCACCTTTCACCATTTACCTTTCACCATTCACCTTTCACCATTTACCTTTCACCATTCACCTTTCACCAGTCACCTTTCACCATTTACCTTTCACCGTTCACCTTTCACCATTTACCTTTCACCATTCACCATTCACCTTTCACCATTTACCTTTCATCATTCACCTTTCACCATTCACCTTTCACTATTTACCTTTCACCATTTTCCTTTCACCATTTACCTTTCACCATTTACTTTTCACCATTCACCTTTCACCATTCACCTTTCACCATTTACCTTTCAGCATTTACCTTTCACCATTCACCTTTCACCATTCATCTTTCACCATTTACCTTTCAACATTTACCTTTCACTATTCACCTTTCACTATTTACCTTTCACCATTTACCTTTCAACATTCACCTTTTACCTTTCACCATTTACCTTTCACCATTTACCTTTCACCATTCACCTTTCACCATTTAACTTTCACCATTCACCTTTCACCATTCACCTTTCACCATTTACCTTTCACCATTTAACTTTCACCATTTACCTTTCACGATTTACCTTTCACCATTTACCTTTCACCATTCACATTTCACCATTTAACTTTCACCATTTAACTTTCACCATTCACATTTCAACATTCACCTTTCACCATTTAACTTTCACCATTTAACTTTCACCATTCACCTTTCAACATTCACCTTTCACCATTTAACTTTCACCATTCACATTTCAACATTCACCTTTCACCATTTAACTTTCACCATTCACCTTTCAACATTCACCTTTCACCATTTAACTTTCACCATTCACCTTTCACCTTTCACCATTCACTTTTCACCATTTACCTTTCACCATTCACCTTTCACCATTCACCTTTCACCATTCACCTTTCACCATTTACCTTTCACCATTCACCTTTCACCATTTACCTTTCACCATTCACCTTTCACCAGTCACCTTTCACCATTTACCTTTCACCGTTCACCTTTCACCATTTACCTTTCACCATTCACCATTCACCTTTCACTATTTACCTTTCACCATTTTCCTTTCACCATTTACCTTTCACCATTCACCTTTCACCATTCACCTTTTACCTTTCACTATTCACCTTTCACCATTCATCTTTCACCATTTACCTTTCAACATTTACCTTTCACTATTCACCTTTCACTATTTACCTTTCACCATTTACCTTTCAACATTCACCTTTTACCTTTCACCATTTACCTTTCACCATTTACCTTTCAACATTCACCTTTCACCATTTAACTTTCACCATTAACTTTTCACTATTTACCTTTCACCATTCACCTTTTACCTTTCACCATTTACCTTTCACCATTTAACTTTCACCATTTAACTTTCACCATTCACCTTTCACCATTTAACTTTTACCATTTAACTTTCACCATTTACCTTTCACCATTTACCTTTCACCATTTATCTTTCAACATTCACCTTTCACCATTTACCTTTCACCATTTAACTTTCACCATTTAACTTTCACCATTCACATTTCAACATTCACCTTTCACCATTTAACTTTCACCATTTAACTTTCACCATTCACATTTCAACATTCACTTTTAACCATTTAACTTTCACCATTCACATTTCAACATTTAACTTTCACCATTTAACTTTCACCATTCACCTTTCAACATTCACCTTTAACCATTTAACTTTCACCATTCACATTTCAACATTTAACTTTCACCATTTAACTTTCACCATTCACCTTTCACCATTCACCTTTCACCATTTACCTTTCACCATTTACCTTTCACTATTCACCTTTCACCATTTACCTTTCAACATTTACCTTTTACCTTTAACCATTTACCTTTTACCATTTACTTTTCAACTTTCACCTTTCACCATTTACCTTTCAACATTCACCTTTTACCTTTCACCATTTACCTTTTACCATTTACCTTTCACCATTTACCTTTCAACATTCACCTTTCACCATTTACCTTTCACCATTTACCTTTCACCTTTCACACATTTTCACGTCACCTTTTACACACATTAAAAAATAAAATCGTTGGATCAGCAAAGGTTGTGATTGTTTATTTATAGTTGCTAAAGTAAAGAATTTAAACTTTAATTATTTTATAATGAATGTCGTGCGGTCGACTAAAACAACACACTTTTAGATACATACATTTCAAAAAGTGACATTCGTTTTTGTTTATTCGAAGACTATTTAGTTGACAATTATTTTTATGGTAAGAAAGAAGAGAATATTTAAAGAGAAATATTTGTTTTATTTTTGAAAACAACATTTTGCTAACAATGACAGATAATTATTTTTACGGAAAAAGGAAAGGGTGATTTTCTTCTTAATAGTATTGACACTGACAGGCATTGTTTCAAAAGGAATATAATTATTAACAGTAACTTATACAGATTAATATAGAAAGAACAGATGACATTTCACAGTGTCCTGTTAGTGATCTAATGTTGTTAGATAAGACATGGACTCGCGTTCACCAACATAGGGATAAAACACGACTTGAATTCAACGCATCGTATATAAGAGATCGTTTACAACAGGTAGTTTGTTTCAGCATTCAATGTCACAAAAAAGGGTTGATTTGCCGTTAAACAACGAGAAAAATCCAAGAAATCAAACCGAACCTAAAAATTATTTGTAAAATGCATGATGAAGGTGCTACAATTGGATCAACGCTTCGAAAATATTTTTGAAAAAAATCAAAGATGGCGGTTTTCGGCTTAGCGCGGACGCAAGTCCTTTTCAAAAGGTTTTCGAATTTCAATTCATCGTTTAGCCAACATTGGTTCATATCTTTGCAACTGCTGCGCGACAAATGTTATTAATCGATTCAAATATTGTTAGAGACGAGTAACGATAATTAATATTTATAATTAAGTTGTCGTCAAAATGTTTGCAGGTCCTTCATGTGCCAAAGCCTGCTTGTCTAGCGAGTCTGTTCTAATGTGACGATGAATGGATTCCGTGATTGGCAAACTTTGCGGGACGTCATTTGATCGCTTTTTCTCCGGAGTAAAAAAGGCGGGAAATGGAATAACATAATGCAATAAAAGAAATTGAGAAATATTTGTTTCGTGAAAAGAAAGCATAAAAATTGATGTGTAAAATTGAGCTAGTTGATTTAAAGGCAAAAAGGTAAAAGTTATTTGAACTGTCAACTATTTAAGAAAATTGCATAGATAATGAATTCAGAAAAAAATAGAAATCGCATGAGTGACATAGAATTTTCTTGGACAATATTACGAAAATGCAAAGAGGAAAGCGAAAAAACAGATGACGTCATATGGTCGACATCTTTCAAAAACAGATGTGCGTGGGATATGTGTAGCTTAGGATCGAGGGAGCAAGAGAAATTATATATATATATATATATATATATATATATATATATATATATATATATATATACCCCTAGATTAACCCTTTCATTGACAAAATATATCTCCATCAAGGTCCAACCATTACATAAAAAGTAATCTCCCCCCCTATGTATATAATTCATGAAAATAAATTTTTGGGAAAATACTAAACTATAAACAATAAACAAACAAGAAAAATAATAATACATAAATCAATAAAAGATTTGAACGTATTCCACCCAGAGCCTAATCAATAAATTATGCCACTCAGTTATACCTAATTATAAGTACACTTTTGAAACAGTAAAAGAGACAACACACATCATAAGTAATGAAATCAATTTAATATATATAATTACGATTAAGATCCATATATTATTTTAACCCTGACCCAGTATTTATTTTAAAAGGGACACGTCACAACGCACCGTTTTTTATCGGTATATTACGCCGCCAGCTCCCTTTATTTTCGGGTTTTTTTCGAGACAATTTAAAAAAATACGAAACAGGTAAATAAAACACCAAACAAAATAAAACCTTTAAAAAACAATTCAAAAAATAAAATAAATAAAAAATCTGATACACAAATTTGAATGCGGTATCACCATCAAAAAGAGACTTCAATATTACAACTTTTAAACGACGTATTCAAACACCCTCCCCCTTTTATTCTCGTTGTTTTTCGAGACACTTTTTAAAAATACGAAAAAGGTAAATAAAACACCAAACAAAATAAAACCTTTAAAATACAAGTCAAAAAATAAAATAAATAATAAATCCGATACACAAATTTGAATGCGGTATTACCATCAAAAAGAGACTTCAATATTACAACTGTTAAACGACGTATTCAAACGCCCTCCGCCTTTGCATTTTTACTTTTCATGACACCGGTAATTTCCTACGATCTACAAACAATACATTGAATGAAAATAAAAATACCAAGTTACAAGAGAATAAAAAACTTAAACACTTAGTGGAATAAAATGAAAACCTTTTTCAAACAAAATCTATTAATAATGAATAAAATAAAACTCAATTAATTCCCAACCAATATATTTTTTCCAGAGTGACTTTCCAAGAATGCACCGTTTTTTATCGATATAACGCCATTTCTCATCGTGCTTTGATCTCATTCAAAACGCTGACGATTCTACTGGGTATGTAATTTTTAAAAGCTGTAAAAAGTCAGCTTATCTGGATGAAACCGCGTAACGTCTCTGAAATATACAACATGAAGTTTTCAAATAATTTATATTAGCTCTCACTTTATTGATTTCCTTTAAATATAACCTAACACACACTAAATATATATATCTATATATATATATCTATATATATATATATATATATATATATATATATAACATTTTTAATCAATGAAACGGGCGGGTGGAAAAAATTGCAAAAATTTTCCTTAAGGCCTTATCGTTTGATCCTCTAAAAGGAAATGTCAGAATGATAAATTAAAAACTAAGAAAATCGAATGAGATATGAGGGAGAAAAATTTAAGTTGGAGGAAACGATTGAGGGAAAAAAACAAAAAAAACGTAAATCTCTCACCGTTATGGGGGATTTGAATCATTAAAGATCTCCAACTGATGCTTCAAAATCTTTTGTCTACACAGGCTAGGTCGAGAATTGTTAATAACTAACGCCTCAATAATATTTAGATGGTAGTTCGACCTGGCACTGTGTAAAACAGAAAAACACCCATCGGATACTTGTCAGAACAACTATTTGTACTTACCAGGTGATTACCGATGGCTGATTCCTGTGCTTGAAAATTCCCGGATGATCTCGAAACCTTGTGTAAACGAATAACACGTTGTATGTGTTGAGATATATACATATATATATATATATATATATATATATATATATATATATACATATATATATATATATATATATATATATATATATATATATATATACATATTGTTTAAAGTTAAGTATGTTTATATGTTTATATATTTTTATTACAGGATTCACTTTTAAACTAATTAACACAGTTGCTAGACACAAGGGGTCTAAATATTTAGTTTAATTTAGTTTTATGCAAAGGGTGTAAAAATGGACTGTAATCCCTTCATAAAAAGTCAGATACCTTCGATTTATGTGAATTTTTTATCATAGATATTATACATGAATTACTAAATATTCCCTCAATTTCAGTTTCTTTGGAGTATTTTTGGTTTAAGGGGGCATAATATGAACACAGCCTTTCATTTAAAAATTCAAATGTTTCAGACATTAAGTAAGCAAAATTCCCAGAATTATAATTGTCTTAAGAGACCACTTACATTTTGAATATTTTCCAGAATTTAAATTATGTAATGGATTTTGGTCAAAATTATAACAAGGATTCCAGACTAACGTTTAGCATCTTGATTTTAATCTTCATAAGGGAATTAAAAGTGGTGCAAAATTCTGGTTCTGTTCGTGGAATTAAATCTGGGATTGGATAGCAAAACAATTATTTGTTTATGTTTCTGCTTTCATCTAGAAAGAAAGAAGATAATTTTTAGATTAGCCAATTGATACTAAAGCTAATACTCTTTGTTGATTTCCATTCATATTTAGACAATGTTGCACTATTTCTTTATTTGTCATTCATTTATCCCATCCTGTGGTTATTCAACCTACTGTTGAAATTATTTTCCGTGGCCCCTATGTATACATTTTGTTCATTGTTATGCATACGCAATAATGGTCTCACCACTACAGGTGTTATTTTAATTTTAAAAGGGCATAAAAATCTATCTCCCTGTTTATATATATATATATATATATATATATATATATATATATATATATATATATATATATATATATATATATATATATATAATAATCCAGGTAAAACATCCACAGGGTAGTAATCCACAGAATTTTAACCGGGTTTATAAAAAGTGCTCAATATCCAATAGAGCTTTTATATATAATTATTTTTATTTACACAGACATGTACAAAATCTGAAACACTGGCATGTCGATGTTATCGATCAACAGCTATTACAAACTGAGATCTCATCAGGCAGAGTTAGAATCCGATCTTAACCCTGGATCAAATTTGGGAAGAATGAAATGGAGAAAGAAAGAAAGAGAAAAAGAAAAGAAATTTAAATTTCTAAAATTTAGGGAGTCACGTGGTTGGGACCGTTAAGAATCAAAATATTAAAGTCCAATATATATATATATATATATATATATATATATCCACGATCAGCTACTTTCTTGTTTACAACTCATCAGTGTGGCTAGCCGTAGGGAGTTAGTACCGACTGATGTCCTACCAATCTAGCCACGAGAATCCGCTTTTAGAGGTGGAATACATTATATCGTATCTAAATTAAATTATTTATATGTTTACATTTGTTTACGATTCTAATAACCGAAAGGAGTAAATCTTTTAACTGGAAATTATTGCTTTATACTAAGGGTAAACAATCGTTTCATCTACCAGAGTGCTCCATTCACAAGGAAGCTTATATATATATATATATATATATATATATATATATATATATATATATATATATATATATATATAGTCTCGGAAGTTTCTCAACCATTAAAACTATATAAAAAACCCAAAAAACCCTTAAGTCCCAGGTCGTTCAGTGGAAAATCACTCATGTAAGTCAATTTAATTTTTACAGTTATTATATTAGTTTGCTTCTAACATTATTTAAGGGATCATCAGTTGTTTACCATGAAAAACTGTTTCGGGAATTTAAAAACAAGACAGTATTTAATTTCATGGCTTACAGCAGAGTTGATCAGACCCCACTTCCCTTAAAAGACAAAAACATAAACGTTCCGTATACTAAACCTAAGATTTGTTCCGTATAAATATTTTGCTAACTTATATTAGTTATTAAAAAAAAGAAAAAATAAGTCTTCCTTACCTGTGTTGTTCGTCTGTCTAATGAAATTTATCCGTTACTTACAAAAATGTTGCTGCATTTTAAAGTGTTTAGACGAATCCATTACACTACTTTTTAGGTGATTAATGTATTTTTAGTTTTAGTTTTATATTAAATATATAAAAAATATCAACATACACAAATATAGAAAAATATATTTTAAAATTATATATATATGCACATATATACTTTGAGTCCTTTTTTCTCCCCCTCCTCCATCTCCGCCTTCTCCTCCTTTGTTGTTTAATTCCTTGTCATCAATTTTAAATAAATACTAATTTCCTTGCCAACTCACAGCGTTCATCACTTAACTGCCGATGTTTTCTCTTTCTTCTTTTTTAACTCACAGCGTTTCCAACCGGCGTTCATGAGCTAAAGCTAACTGTCTATCTTTTCTCTCTTTCTTCTTCTTCTTCTTTTTTAACTCACAGCGTTTCCAACCGGCGTTCATAAGCTAAAGCTAACTGTCTATCTTTTCTCTCTTTCTTCTTCTTCTTCTTTTTTAACTCACAGCGTTTCCAACCGGCGTCCATAAGCTAAAGCTAACTGTCTATCTTTTCTCTCTTTCTTCTTCTTCTTCTTTTTTAACTCACAGCGTTTCCAATATATATTTGATACAAGTTAGATTAAACAGAAGTTAAAATTCCAGTTTGTTCCAGTTTTGATCTAATTTATCGAGTTGGGAGGCCAACGATCTAATGTTTTGCTCCAGGATGAATAAGAACTCGCCATATTTGCAAACGTTTTCCACTCTCGTGAGTCGTCGTC
Source organism: Sepiola atlantica (assembly GCA_963556195.1). NCBI lineage: Eukaryota > Metazoa > Mollusca > Cephalopoda > Sepiida > Sepiolidae > Sepiola > Sepiola atlantica. The sequence continues at coordinate 43,356,641 of OY744524.1, forward strand.
AGACACGTGATGGGATTTAAAAATTTAAACCGGTGAATTCATTACGAAAGTATTGGATCAAAAAAGGAACAAACATGAACTTTCACTTCCGTTTAATCAAACATGTATCAAATTAAAAATGTTGCCCATATATATATATATATATATATATATATATATATATATATATATATATATATATATATATATATATATGTGTGTGTGTGTTTGGGGGGTGCGTGTGTGTGTATGTGTGTATTACAATTTGTTTGAACAAGATACGTGCGCTTATGCTTCAAGAAGGTACGAATATCAGTTGTGGTATAGTCCATTACCACAAATCTACTCATTATAACATGTCATTAACGTTTAATACTATAGGCCCGTTCACAAGACGAATATTTGAAGTGCGTCTGATGTGCAGCCTTGGAATTTTTTTTATAATAATGGTTAATATTTTGTTTGGTAAAGTTATATACATATATGTAATGGTATATACTTTTTAAGACTATAGTAATAATCAATTACCCGGCATACACATGTGTTCCCCTGGTAAAGAGGGACGTTAAAACTTCAAGAACAAAATAAGGATAAATAATGTGTAATAGATAAAAAACATGTTTATTGATGAATTGTTGAA
>OY744524.1:43359759-43362259 GCA_963556195.1 Sepiola atlantica
TTTATATATATATATATATTTATATATATATATATGTATATATATTAATATATATATGTATATATATATATTAATATTTATATATATATATATTTATATATATATTTATATATATATATATATGTATATATATTAATATATATATGTATATATATATTAATATTTATATATATATATATATATATTAATATATATATATATATATATATATATATATATATATATGCGTGTGTGTGTGTGTACGTATATGTGTATTCATGTATATAATGCTTCCCAAAATCAATTTCTCCTATACGGATTACAGAGATCAATTCTGAAACTTACCCGAATTAAGACACCATAGCTCTGTACGTGTAAAGGGTTCAATATCAATTGAGCTTACAAAGAATGTGAAAAAAACTAATGATGAATGCATGAAACTGTAATTAACTATTGAGATGAGTTACAGTAATTGATTATATTTATATGCATATATTATGAGATATCGAAGTGTATACATACATTTACATATGCACACTTTACAAAAAATACTCTATAATAAAAGAAGAAACGCAGAATATATATAGGAACACAGAATGACAAACAAAAACTTAAAACATGCCAGACAATAATTATTTCGACCATAACTGGTCTCTTTCAGGTCTGGCAATGAAGATACGATTTTGATGTTCTCTCTTTTATTACAACATCGCGAAACACTTCAACGGATACAACGCCGGTTTTAACGCTTTTATTATTTTCTGACCACCAAATAATAAAAGAAGGGAAAAGGAACAAACGAAACAGAAATAATAAAGAGAGTGAGAGAGTCGAATAAGTAGAATGCAGAACTTTTTTTTTATGTGGTGAGGGTTTGGGATGAATATTTATCTCACACCTAGATACCGAAAAGTTGGGAAGTCAAACAGTCAGCACTACTAATCGTGGTGATATTCCCGTGTGTTTATAATAGACTATTCCAATCTGTTTACGAGTACCTTACTTTATTACCTTCGACTGTTAATAAAGGAATAGAGAGATAGAGATACAGAAATAGATCGATAGAGATAAATATAGAAAGAGACAGAAGTGAGAGCAATAGATCACGTGTGAAATACGTTTACTGAGAGATCGGTCACTTGGTGAGTTGTTTGCAATTGCGACTAATTAGAACAATTAGAATGGAAGATCGTCCAAACGTAACTCAATTCCATAACTCAGCAATATCTTAGTATGTATTTTGTATGGTTAAATATATATAGGAAAAAGGCCATATAGAAATAAGCGTTGATTTACTGAGCTTTAGTATATTAATAATAATAATAATAATATATTTAGGTAAAATATATATATATATATATATATATATATATATATATATATATATATATATATATTCATATATTTGTTTTTATTGTTATTAATTATTATTATTATTATTATTATTATTATTGTTATTATTATTATTATAATTATTATCATTTCTGCTCACAAGGAGTTATCACACAAGTCATCACCAGTGATTGCTCACCGACAACAACCAGTGGTGTTACCTGGAGTCTGAGTGATAACCAGCCTCCCCAGATTTCCAGTACCATCCACCTCTTTTCGGTATCGCAACAGCCGCCTACCATTGATTTCTAGCTGGCAACGAACATTGGTCTCCCCTGGGATTTGGGTGGTAATACACCTCTCCAAGGTCCCAGCACTCTCCGCATTCTTCCAGGGGAGCTCTAGTTAGTGCCATCCCTTCTCGTTCTTCCCATCCTCCTTGACCCTCTACGACTATTTTGTGTGGTGTCAGCCGAGGCCAGTGCCATCATTTTTTGGGGAGGATGGGGGGGGGGCAGCTGATTATATTTCTTGCAGTTTCTGTTCCTTGGTTCGTGCGGTTGTGTTCTTCCTGTAGTTTTGTTTTCTTCGTATTGTAATAATAATAATAATAATAATAATAATAATAATAATAATAATAATAATAACAAAGCTCTTAAAAACAAAATTATATAGCAAAAACCTAATCAAAGGAATTACTTTTGATTTTGCCTTTTTATATTTAATTGACTCTGCAACCTCACTTTTTTCTGATTGAAAAGCTCAAATTCGAATGCAATGGGTGGCCCAACGCGTATATAAAACATCACTCCAAAAGTATCGGGCCTAACTAATAAAACCATAATTTTTAGAGAAAATTCGACTTTATTCATCAACATAGTCATATTCTAGGAGGATACACTGATTCCAACACTTCTCTAACAATTTGATGCTCCTTGAGTTGTGCCTATACCACAACCTTTGCATAATAAGCACATGTTCAGCCACCAAGCCTCATCATCGCGTATTCTGGCGACACCCAAGTTCCCATCACTGGCACCAGCTGGACCTTGTCATAATGCGGAGACCCTCATTGAACTGCGTTCTCATCACACGTAATTATCACATTGCTGACTGTGACACCGACCACTCCATCGTTAACAGTAAAGTCCATCTCTAGTCTAAGTAGAGAACTCCCTCCTCGCATTAA
>OY744524.1:43369759-43387259 GCA_963556195.1 Sepiola atlantica
CAATAATCAGTAGCAGCATATAATTTACAAGCAATAATCAGTAGCAGCATATAATTTACTAGCAATAATCAGCAGCAGCATATAATTTACTAGCAATAATCAGCAGCAGCATATAATTTACAAGCAATAATCAGTAGCAGCATATAATTTACTAGCAATAATCAGCAGCAGCATATAATTTACTAGCAATAATTAGCAGCAGCATATAATTTACTAGCAATAATCAGTAGCAGCATATAATTTACTAGCAATAATTAGCAGCAGCATATAATTTACAAGCAATAATCAGTAGCAGCATATAATTAACTAGCAATAATCAGCAGCAGCATATAATTTACTAGCAATAATTAGCAGCAGCATATAATTTACAAGCAATAATCAGTAGCAGCATATAATTTACTAGCAATAATCAGCAGCAGCATATAATTTACTAGCAATAATCAGCAGCAGCATATAATTTACTAGCAATAATCAGCAGCAGCATATAATTTACTAGCAATAATCAGCAGCAGCATATAATTTACTAGCAATAATTAGCAGCAGCGGCAACAACAACGATGACAACAGCAAAAGAAAAAATAATTCAACAGGCTGTCTTGGAATGATTTAAGAAAATTCACTATTTGTTAATACTTTACTTGCATTGCGTAGCATTTCTGTTTACGCTCAACAAATAATTCGAATCCAGAAAGATAAAGTCTGTGGTCTCTATATACGCATATGATTTCTAATGATACAGGAGATTTAAAACAACTCATACAAATCTATCGAGATTTATTGGTTTTATTTATTTACTTTATGCGTGCTTACAATATTATCTTCTCAAGTGAAAATTAAACGGAATTATTGTTTTCATTAGATCTAATTACAACTACTTTTTGTTTACGAATACGACTGAATGTAGAGAATTGAGAATTACATTTTTTTACAAACATGACTACATTATTTTTTAAATGACGTCGAAACATTGGTTGCTGTAGCAGAATCGTTTCGATTCTTCGGAGAGGATCTGTATACTTAGTTGCAGAGACAAAGAGATGACTTCTTTTTGGTCTGTTGCATAAAATACGTCTAATGCAATATTTTATGGGTATGCCTGTTGTCGAATCGTCATCAGTGTGTATGGAACATGAACACTACGGTAATAGCAATAATTATCGGAGCATTCACAATAGTCTTGGAAAATCTATAAAACAGATTGAAAAAAATTGGAATCAGAATAATGATTGACACAATATAAACAAGGTCATAACAAGAAAAGTCCAAGACTACGGAAACAAATCCATATAACCAGGTGATCCTGATAAACCACAAGGAAGCTGGCATAAAATATCGCTGACACTAAACCAAACTCAACTCAAAAGAAAACATAGATAATATTAAGACGAAACTAAGTGCACTGTCTTACGTCTGGGGATATTAAAGAAAATACTATAAGTTTACCCCCTCAAGACAAACAGAGCGCAGGGTCTGCGAGAATAGGAAGACCGAGAATTGATCGCATCATCCAGATCTAGACTGCGAGGGAACGGAGAATGCTGGAGTATTGAGAGGGTTTATTGTCACTCAAATTCTAGGCGAAAATCAACAGACCGTTATGAGCAAGAAATCACTGGTAAAGACTCGGACGAGAATACCAAGTGAGTTACAATAACGATGGAATATAATAGAGAGTAATGGACATCTGGAGATACTTGCTGTCACTTGAAGTGTAAACACAAAGTGAGCAATAATAATGCTAATAATAATAATGATGACGATGATTATGATGATAAGAGAAATTGGAACGAAAGGGTGGATTGACACCATACTTAACACGGCATCGATGAAAACAGCTGAAACATAACGGAAAATCATCGAATGCGGAAAACAACTCACATAACCAGCGAACACAAGCCAACTACATATAATTTAAAACAAAAATAGAACAGAACTATACAAAGAAAATTACACGAATACAAAGGTACTAAATCTACCAAAAATCCCGTAATCTGACACCACCACCAGCCAATATTGGTGACATCAACCCCGATTGGTACCACGCAAACACACAAAAGAGTCGTGGAGAGTCAAGGAGGATGGAAAAGCCGAGGAGGAAAAGCAGCATTAAAACCTCATCTTCGAAGATACGAAGAGCACCGGAACCTTTGGAAGCCTTATTGCAACTCAAATTCCAGAGAAAGACAAAGGTTCGTTATCAGCGAGAAATTAATGGCAAGCGGCTGTTGTGATAACGCAAACAGATTTGAAACGGTTATCGAAAGAGACGGAAAGTGCTGGACATCTGGGAAGACATTTTGTCACTCAGACTCCAGGGAACACCACTTGTTATTGCCAGTGAGTAATCATTGATAATGACTCGTCTGAAAACTCCTCGAGAGTAAATAATAATGATGATCTTTTGCAAGTAAATTACAAAGAAATTTATGAACCAAAATTTGTAGATGAAAAATGTGTAAAATCAACAATATAACACAACCATTACAATTCACGGATTGCATCATGCGAATAGAAAAGGTCTATCATCAAATACTTAGAACTGTAGATTTCGGTACTGTAAGCAATTTCTGTCGATATCAATGCCATTCTTAGATCTCAGCCTGCGCCTTCTCGTCTTATGTTGTGCTCCACCCGGTAATGAATTCCATACCCAATTGAGAAAATGATACGACAGCTATTTTTCATTTTAAGACGACAACCACTACGGATTCGTTTCGCTCGGGTTTTCATTAGGAAAAAAACATTTAGCCTTTCGAAATAAATAAATAATAAAAGTAAAAAAAAGGGGAGAATAAAATATTGGCCTAATAAAAAGCCAAACTACACACCAGGAGATTATTGTAGAAAGTGGCTCAAAGCTCAAACCGTGCTTTATTTAAAAAGAAAGAGAAAGATTTCAAATGGTTTTCTCTTGTGAAGAATCTATCATAATTTTGGCTTTTTTTCGCAGCGCTGGCGGCGGCCATTTTGAAACATGGATTCCATTGCCACAATACAAGCTCAAAGGCAAGAATAAAAGCAATGAAATAAATCGACAATTTAACAAATAAAATAAACGACAAAATTAACTTATAAACAAATAAATAAATTGTAAAAGAGGAAGAGGGTCTTTTTTCATTCTCTTCCCGGTCTCCCTTTCTCGTTTCCCACTTTTCTTATGCCGTTGCATAGACCTAATAAGTATTAATCACTTTTTATACCAGGTTTCGATAATAAAAGAAGCTTCATGATAAGATGCGATATATTGCTATGATGGCAGGTATAATAAAGATTAATTGTTTTCAATTGAAATGAATAAATATAAAAGCGTGTTCTTCTTGTTCCCCTTTCCTTTTTTCATGTCTTTTATCGAAATCTTTAATACAAATTTCGAGTGGCCAAGATAACATTTCCAATATATTTTTCCAGCCATTTCGCATATTCCATTATGGAAACATCAATTTCCATAGACTCAAACCGCATAAGCTTTGTTACATTTGTTTTGTTTCTACATATTCTTTTATTGTCAATGATTTTTTGCATATTGCTTACATATTTTAGGATGAATGTTTTCTGTGGTTATTTTATTGAAGTTTTTTTTTGTTATATTCTCTTGTTTTTAAGAGGTTGTATTTCATTTTCCAACTCAAATGCTTCAAGGATTTCTATTGAAGTTTATATATCTGTCTATATTAGCTTGTTGATATCTATCCATCTATCTATCTATCTATCTATCCATCGCTCTCTCTCTCTCTCTCTCTATTGCACTCTCTCTCTCTCGCTCTCTCTCTATCGCTCTCTCATTATATATATATATATATATATATATATATATATATATATATATATATATATATATATATATATATATATCATGTAAGCCTCCGGTTCCAGTCTCCTGAGTTCCAGCGCATTAGATGTATGACTTTTGCTTTTCAAAATTAGGAAACCTCCGCTGGTCAGAAAATTGGTGTCTAGCATACAATTCTTACATTTATGAAAGCTTTGATACTTATGTGACAAACACACACACACACACACACATATATATATATATATATATATATATATATATATATATATATATATATATATACACATACTATTTGAGTGTAGAATACTACACAGGATAAATTGGAATTTACCAATTACCAAAGACCACCAACATCTTGCAAACACTTTTAGACTCCTGAACAATTTAAGAATCATTTTCTTTTCAAACCTTCATCCCTAAATAACGGATGATTTTATTTTTATTTTTATTTCATTTTGTCCTGACGTGTTATTAGATAACACCCACTTTGACTTTACGCTCACACCTCAAAATAAGACTTTTCACCTCTGGCCCTAATTTTTGTTTTTACTTTATATCAAATTTTCAAAGTTAATTGTTGCCGACAATATTTATAATCGCATTGTCGGCTTCCCCATCCTCTGATGAGAAGAAATGTTTTCTTTGAAAATCCATGGATTAAGGATATGAGGCTCCTTGCTCTGAACTTTTGATGTTTATAATAAATATTGTATCTTTACAATGTTTTATTCTCATCTTTTACCTCTAAAATATATATATATACATACATATTTCGCAAAAAATATTATACCTGATATTTTTTATTGTATGTTTTAACCTGACGATAACGAAATATGACATTTGAAAGCTACTTACATTTTCCTGTTACCTAACTAATATTCTTCAAGAATTATTCGTACGTTCCAATGTAATACGTTGGGAATGAGATTTCAAATGTCCTGAATTATAAATCTCATTCAGGGTGTGAGTGCGATAGCCCGAGTCTTACTTTCGTTATTGTGAGATATAGAGTCCATTCTTTTGAAAAAATGAAAAAAAATGGCAACAAGTTGTACAAAAATGATGACTTTATTTTTACGCTTACATGCAAAACAAAAATAAAGAGTGGACGGACTTTTGCGTAACTTCTAGCTTCGTGCGTCCTCGCTTTCTTTGTCAGATTCCGTCTCTTATGAACTACTCCACTGTAGTTTATCTCACAATTTATGAAATACTTGTTTTATGTCACTCAACGTCTGATCTTCTGGTCCACTTTTTACTAGCTATTAATTGTCTTATTGTCTGTCCAGTTAATATATTTTAGTCAAAATTCCAAATCATATTCTGTGTAACACATTGTATAAATCCGTATTTCTCCTTGTCCAATGTTCGTCTCATTCACGTTAAGGTCAAAGGAATGTTGTGATTTCCAATATCTCTCCAAAAATAAATATTATTTAATTACGTGGTTTAAAACGACTAGGTATATCATTACACCAATAGGTTACATAGTAAAGGGGATTTTGAGGTACAAAGTGCGATTGATTGCCAAAGGTGACGTATTTAGTTGAACAGGTAGATTTTTAAATAGTCAGCTAAATTTAGACATATGCATAAATAACATACAAGTGACTGTTTGTACGCTATTACGTCATGTCAAATTTGAGTCTTAGAAACTCTTGACGCAACTTACATGCCGACTATTGCTGTGCTACTTTATTCGACTGTGGAACTAATATTTAGATGAGAAATAACCAAATCATCGGGACATAATTTGGCCTATCTACTGGAGAAATATGATTTCGGAACGGATAATTCTAAACAGCTATGCTTCGCCGATGGATTTGAATGCAAAATATTACATTTTGAGGGAAGGTCATTCATGGTCTTAGCTAGCTAGGACTAGTGATATTAATAACAACATTTAGATAAGAACTTAAATGCATGGGTCTTAAAGATCTTGGGGCGCCTAGTTGTGAGTACAGACAGAATAATTTTCTGGAAAAAAATTGAATTAAAAATTAAAAAAATGGCCGCCTGGTTTCGTGAATGGGAATAAAGGGAAAGTTAAATGTTGTTTGGACCGAGAAGAGGACAAATTACAATCTAAATGTATTATATGCCTCACCTGGTCAATGATAAATTAAAATTGATTATAAAATTGAGAGTTTACTGAAATTTGCTAAGAAAAGCAGGTTTTATAATCGAAACTTTAAGATGGGTACCACACACCTTTAATAATTACATTTGTCGAATTGACAGCTTCTAAGGTGAAGCCAAGTAGACGAATGGAGAAAGTGTGACTTATGAGAACTCAATGGAAGAAGTCTAGTAGAGAATATAAAAATTTAAGCGGTCGTTCTCAAGGTAGAAAGAATATAATTGGATGAGTTCGTAGAAGAATGAGAATGGTTTATGTCGTAATTTGTTAAGTATTAAAACACACACATTGCTAGCTCTTCTGTAGGATTGTCTAGAATTCTCAGAACCATCTTGACAATACTGATTACAGTAATGGTTACGATGGGCAATTGCAGAAGCACACACAGATGAAAACCATGGAGGAGAATGAGGTTTGGTCTGAAACTTACGATGAGGAATAAAGGTGTAAATTCCAACCAGAAACCAGTCAGTAACTTAACTGGCAGCATCGTTCGGAGACATACCAAAGATAGAACACCATGGAATGTCACATAGGAAGCTGCGAAGCTCATCTCAATTATCTATCCTGTAGTTGAACGTCCTGCTATGGAAGGGACGATCAATAAAAGACTTAACCGAAAAATTAACCTCAGCATCAACAACCGCATGATCAGAAAAAAAAATGGAGGAGAAAAGGAAATATAACATGAGCCAGGAACAGAAGTGGGTAAAAATCAAGTAAGGATGGTTGATGAACATCATTATCAGGAAAACGTGTGGAGAAGGTGACAATTTGGGACAAGTTATAAGACAGAGAAAAGTTAAGACAGATTTCACCAGCTAGATCTGTGCGGTTAGAGTGAGGAAGCCAGTCAGAATGATGAGCATTACAATCACTAAAAACAAGGATGGAGCTTGACAGATGAATTTGCAATGCATTATCAATACTACTTGATATAGCATCGACAACAGAGCAGTCATTGTCAGAAGGAGAACGGTACAAAAAGAACAAATAGGAAGTGGAGTGCCGCAAAGACAACCACATAGAGATAAAAGGAAATCCCTGAGATTCAAGGCTGGGGACACGTGCAATGGGAAGATATTTGCGATGAAAAAGAACAAGCCCATGCAAATGCATGGAAAAGTCTAAGCGGACAAGAGGCAACTAACCATCCACATGTTAATCGTTGCTATCAATAGAAGCATTCAGATTAGTCTCACAAAGAGCAAGGATATGAGGTGATTTTCACAAGAGAAAGGACTGAAAATCAGGCAAGTTTGACCTGAAGCCTCTGATGTTACTATAGGAAATAGTAAGGTAATTGTGGTGTGGATTTGTAGGAGGCATAATAATAAAAAGGGAGAGATAGGTAGAATCACTTCATAACAAACCAAACCTGAAAGACACCCAACCACCAGCATTCAATCCCATGGACTCCAAACAGGCGAGTTCAAAAAGCCCTTCAAGAGTCTAATAGGGAGGGAATGTTGCTATGCTGCCTGACAAAGAAAGTCTACTCCTACCATTTGCAAGATTGACCCCATCCCCTTTCTGTCGACACGGAGTTTTTTCTCCACCAGAGAAGAAATTTGAAACCTGTCGTTGTGGACTTCCGTCAGATTGGGGCAATGGCATACGAGATCCCTGCAATTTCTTGATTTCCACATTTACTGATGACACTAGCGCTTTTGTGTCATGCTTCGGATACGTCAAGACGGTGACAGAGGCGCTAACACGTTCGTTACCAGACGATCACGGGGCCCCAAATACACCGCAGCAAGTCGATCAGCTTGCAGTTGGGTGCCTTGGGCGGTAACGCTATGCTTCCTGCTTCTTTTTTTTTAAGTGACGGTCCGGTTCGAATCCTCGGCGTATGGTTCGGACCGGGTCTCCAGCTCGATCGGAACTACAGGCAATCGTCGAAGCGTCGGTTAACACTTGGCTTCAGAATGAATCTCTATTTTAATGGTAGAGCCAAGGCGTGTGCCACTTACGTCTTTCCTCTCATCCTTTACCGAGTGTCCATACTTCTTCTGCCTATGACCCGCCTAAAGGTCCTTTTCCGCCTTCTGTCCTCGCTTCTCTGCTACAAGGGAAAGCATTGACTCCGCACACAGGTATGTACAAAACGTCCGTGTGAGGAATGGTTGGAGATGTCCAACTTGACGTGTCATCTACATGGAGAGAAAGAGAGTATACATGTTTATTTATACAAACATTGTAACTACACATTGGCAGACATGTCTCAGCTCCAGTTGAAAATCAACTGAGGTTTCTCAGGCCAGGGTCATTAGTATGAAGGCGAAAATATGATTAGACTCTTACGCCATAGCTGTGCAATAGTGTAATAGAAGGAACACTACGATATAAACAGACTCTCTCTCTCTCTCTCTGCTTATCACGACATTTTTTCCAGTCGTCCTGGACTTCGCCTTGCCACTGAACTCAAGCAGTACGTGTTCAGCAGAGCTATCGTTGAGGTGATTGCTTAATTTTTGTTTCACTCTACACCTCTTACAGGGAGTATCCATTTTCTCTCGAGACGGAAGTGACGGCATTTATATATATATATATATATATATATATATATATATATATATATATATATATATATATATATATATATATATATAAATATATATATATATATATATATGATTATTTTATTTACACAGACATGTAAAAAATCTGCGACACTGGCATGTCGATGTTATCGAACAATAGTTGTTATAAACTGAGATCTCATCAGGAAGAGTTAGAATCCGATCTTAAAATTAGATCATATTTGGAAAGAATGAAATGGGGGCAAACAGAAGAAGAAAAGAAATGTCAAAATTTGGGAAGTCACGTGGTTAAGACTATTAAAAATCAAAATGTTAAAATCAAAATCAAAACCCAAATATAAAATATAACATAAAATAAAATAAAATAATATGAAAAGAGATATAATAAAAAGAGTGGAATAAAAAGATAGATAGATAAATAGAAAGATAGATAGGTAGATAGATAGAAAAAGTGAAATCGTCTGTTGATTCAAGCAGAAATGGTGGAAAGGGAGTGTACATGCAACAGAATTTGTCAAAAAACCGTCGATTCTCAAATCAAGTTGTAATCCGCGGCAGCACATATGTGTGTGAGCGTGCAGACGTGTGTGTGTGTGTGTTGGGGGGTAGGGGTTGTTAACACATTGTGTCACTAATTCTGTATTTACACTGTTTAATTCCTTTAAACTTATCAAATTATCATTAATTAATTAATAAATCAAACAAATTCACTAGCAATTTAATTGAGTTTACATAATTAGTGGTAATAAAAATGATAATAATAATAATAATAATAATAATAATTAAAATAATATAAAATAATAATAATATCGGTTATAATTTAAAAGTGCTAAATGTTGCTATTGGTAAGTATTAATAAAAATAATAGTAATAATAATAATAATAATAATAATAATAATAGTAATAGTAATAATAATAAAAAAATACTAATAATAATGATAATAATAATAATAATAATAATAATAATAATAATAATAATAATAATAATAATAATAATACTTACAATAACAATAATAACAATAACAATAATAGCAATCGATAATAATACTAATTAATAAGAAGTAATAGTTAGGAAAAAATAAAATAATCAGGAAATATTAGAAGGTAATAATAATAATAAATACTAAATAGTAATTACTGATAATAAAACTATTAATACTATAGAAGAAGGTAGCAATAATATTAATCATAATTGTTGTAAATATGGTAATAGAATAATTTTATTAATAATAGTAGAATTAGTTGTTGCAATAATACTAATCTTATTAAAAATGGTAATAACAATAATAGCTATATTAATAATAATGATCACAATGGTAACCACATTAATCATAACAATGATAATGAAAATAATAATAAATAATAATAAAAATAATACATATAGTGGTAGTAATAATGATAATAATAATAATAAAAATAATAATAATAATAATAATAATAATAAAATAATAATAATAAAAATAATAAGAATATAAATAATGGCAATATCACTCATAGTAATACCACCATTGCTACTAAAATTAATTATAACAATAGTAGTAAAAGCCAGATGGCGGTAACTATGGTAATAGTAATATAATTGACAATAATAATAAAAGTGGTAATATCGACATTGTTACTGCTACAAACAATAATAATTATTATAATGATAGTAACAAGAACATTAATAATAATAATAATAATAATAATAATAATAAAAATAATAATCTCGATAATAGTGCCGAAATGGCAAATAATAATATTTAAAAATATTGATAATGATGATAAAAATCCATAATAATAATCTATAGCAGTAAGCAATAGTTGGATAAAAATAATCAGGGGATATTAGAGGATAAACAAATAAAAAAGATGGCAATTAATATTAATCATATTAGTTGTAAATATGATAATAAAAATAAATTATTTGATAATAGAGAACTTATCTGTTGTAATAATACTAATGATATTAATAATAGTAAAAGTAATAGTGATAGCTATACTAATGTTAACAATGGTACTACACTTATCATAATAATTCTAATAATAATGATAATTATAATAATAAGAATAATAGTAGTATTAATAATAGTAATACAAATAATAATATTATTAGTTTATAAAACTAATAATAATAGTGGTTATTCTAATAATAGATATAATGGTGGCTATAAGTAGTAATTGCAGTAAGAACTGTAAAAGATAATAATAACAACAATAATAATTTATTAAAATAATGACAATAATGATGGTAATAATAATAATTAATTATATATATATATAAATACATGCACACATATATATATATATACATGGAGACACTCATGCATACACACAAAACACATGTATACATGTATATATATATATATATATACATATTCCTATGTCATTGCTGATAATGGTTTCGATGGTAATACTTGGTGTAATTTATTATGCCTACAGTTAATTGAGGTTTCTTGTTTTTTTGTTTAGAAGTTTGCCTCTATCACAGAATTTAATTATTTCAAGTTTTTCAGTTAGGCAAAGATAACATGGTGAGTTCAGGGAACTGCAGGTGCTGGTTCTTCTAATGGTGTTCCAAATCACTGTTGGTGATTGATTATTGTGGGTTAATTCTCAGTAATATATAGAGAGTGAGGTTCTATTTTGGTATGTAGAGTTATTAAATGAGCATTTATGGCCGGTATATCTTTCTTTGAAGGTATTACCGGCCATACCTATGTAGTATCTTTTCAGATTTGGGTGTTCTTTAGTTGAAATTGTTGTTTGGTATACTGATTGAGTTATTTGGCAATGTTGTTGTAAGGGGCATTCCGTTTTGTTTGTGCAGTTACAAGCCTTGGTTTTCGTTGTTCTTCTTTCAGTAGTTTTTTGCCATTTAGAATTTTATTGTTGTTTTTCTTATTATTTTTTAAAAATTTTCTCGGCAGCTATAGCTTAATTTGAGGGTGTTTTTATAAAATATTTTATGCAGCATATTATTAGGAGGAAAGTGTTGGTTAATTGAGTCGAAGAATCTTTTACCGAGTTTGGTTTTAACCATGTGATTAAACGGCGGTGTGAACCAAATAATTTTTCTCCTTCTACTTTTGTGTTTGTTGTTGGGAGGTTTAGGTTTGGTGAATTTAATTTGGGTGTTTTTATATCCACTTTGTTTTTAGCTTTATTGTAAAAGGCCTTATGCTTGTTAAAAATTGCTTCATTAGAGGAGTTATTGCTGATTCTTTTTTCAATTGATCTGGGGATATGTTGGATTATGGTTTTTGGGTGGTTAGAGAGTGGGTGGACATAGATTGGGTTGGCATTATCTTTAGTATAAGGTTCATACGTTTCTTTATTTAAGTTAAATGTTACGTCTAAGAAGTTAACTAGTTTAATATGTGATGTTATTTCCACTTTAAGATTTAATCTTTTCATTTCTCTAAGGATATTTTTTTGTTCTTTCACATTTTTGTCCATTTGAGTTTTTAACTACCAACAATCCGTCATCTCTATATAAGTCTATGCCTTCTATGCTAGTGTCTTTTGTAAGGTTGTATAATATGTAGAGCCCAACTAGATCTGTGACTTCTGCTGAGTCTAGAGACCCATAGAGACATCAAAAGATCCAAATTGATTGCTTTTTGTACATTGTTCTTGTTTACAAATTAGTACCGTATTTCTACATTTTCTAATGATGTTGATTTCATCGGCGGAAATATCAGATAGATAAGTGGCAAAATCAATAACATTTTCAAAAAGTTCTTTAGATATGGATGGGTAATAATTCATAATGTCAAACTGGATGAACGAGCAGTTGGTTTTATTTACTATGTTACAAAACCAATTTATGGTATTTGTTGTGCTTACCCACTGATTTAGTTTATAAAATGTTTTTATTTGCTTATTTACTCTTTCTAATATTTTTTTTACTAATTTTCCTTATTTCTTGTCTAGTGGTTGGTTTCGTTTGGAAGTAAGGTTCATGGTCTTTGAGAAGAATATATGCTTCTTTTCCCCTTAATTTACCTACTCGCTATTCTACCCTTTTTATTATATCTCTATTCACTTTATTTTATTTTATTTTATATTTTATATTTGGGTTTTGATTTTGATTTTAACATTTTGATTCTTAACGTGACTTCCCAAATTTTGAAATTTCTTTACTTCTTTTTTCCCCCTATTTCATTCTTTCCAAATATGATCTAATGTTAAGTCCGGATTCTAAATTTTCTTGATGAGATCTCAGTTTATAATAACTGTTCATCGATAACATCGACATGACAGTGTCGCAGATTTTGTACATGTACGTGTAAATAAAAATAATCATATATAGAAGCTCTATTTGATATTAAGCACTTTTTATAAACCCGGTTTAAATTCTTTGGATTACTACCCTGTGGATGTTTTACCTGGATTATATATATATATATATATATATATATATATATATATATATATATATATATATATATATATATATATATATAAAGTAAGATTGTCCGTTTGTGTGTTGCGGCATCACAATTAAACGGTTGATCTATAAAATGTCAGATTTTCTGGGACCTTTTTTAAAACTCTCTATTTAAAATTAAAATACGTTAAAATAACATTAGAAACAAATGTTCCAACATTTTAAGCGTTGTTTTTCCGATTAATACTTTTAATTATTAGCCGAGCAAACAACATATTTATAATAATCTGAACCTGTTCACTACCAGTAAGAAAAAATAAATAAAATAAACATATAAAAATAAGGCAAGGTTGTTTTTTAGTCAAATAATCGTACGTATTTGACATCCTTGTTTTATTAAAAATAGAATATTTCTTTTATGATTTATTCCTTATTTTAGAACATAGGACTATTTTAGATCTATGTGGAGAGGTAAACAGATTTTTAACTCATAAACTCATAAACTGTTTAAGTAGGCTAAAAAGACAAACTATTTTCGTTTGATCAGTGTCCGTATGGATAAAGTGTTCGTCTTTAGTTTTTTTTTATTGTATAGCGTTTCAGTTATTTCCTAGCCGACATCGATTATCATCATAAACATTATGAATATTTTTCTAATTAATTTATTGCAATTTAATGTAAATAAAAAAAATCATTTGTACTGATGTACAGAAGAGAAAAATTATAGACCAATAGTGGTGACTGGTTCTTTGGAAAGTTTGTATGTAATACGAATAACAGATATTAGTATGTCCAATTTTTGACAAAGAAAACTGAGATTATGTAACGGACACTTGTTATTGCTGCAAAGCGTGTAATTGTAAGTAATTTTCTAAAGAAAAACTATCACATCTGCCGAATAAACGACTGCCTGTAAGCCCGTCCAGATAATACCACTTGACAACAGCGCTTTGTTGTCTCTTGGCTTACTATTCATTTTTTCTTTTTTTCCTTTTTTATAGTTAAACAAACTATTCTTTTTAAGTGTTTTTTTAAACTTTTTTATTTTCTCATTTTTTTTTCTAAATTTGTTCTTGTCCAATTTTGTTGTTTTTTAATAACAAAATGTTCTGTAACTCTTTCTTTTCTCTTTTTTTCCATCGTTTTTCATAGTTGATCCTACTTTATTTTCTGTTTCCTCCTCAGATCTTGTTCCCATGTATTAGGCAAACTCACAATCTAACTTAATTCTTTATTATTATTGAAAGGTCTTCAGAGTTTTGCGGGCGAGAAGTCTCTAGAGAATTAGTAGAACAAAAATGCCCTAGACATTTAAC
Organism: Sepiola atlantica; assembly: GCA_963556195.1. NCBI lineage: Eukaryota > Metazoa > Mollusca > Cephalopoda > Sepiida > Sepiolidae > Sepiola > Sepiola atlantica. The sequence goes on from OY744524.1 coordinate 43,383,927, forward strand.
AACAAAAATAATTTGCAAAACTGTCCACAAAGATCGACTTACATGCATCTACACGGAGGTTTATAGAAACAAAACGAATTGTCCATTTAGTTTTTTTTTTTTTACTGGAGACTCAGAAAGATATGTGTATTTTTGTATTGTTACTCAGAAGCTAGTACATGAATTTCAACCAAATGGGACAGGCAGATAGGAAATATAGAGTTGAAATAAACCAGCCTGGAAGATAATGACAAATAAAGAAAACATTCCTCATAAAAGTGTACCTCCAATCAGAAATCATAAAATAAAACAGTACAACACTCTTAAAAAGGGTGGGGTGTATGTCTTTCACTGGTGAGCCTAATTGCACCAACATTCAGATAAAAGCATCAAATCTATGCTGATCAAAATTATACTACTACTAATACTATTACTACTATAACTAATACTATTAATAATAATAATAATAATAATAATAATAATAATAATAATAATAATAGTAACAATAATAATCACAACAATTAATATTACTTTTAAAAGTAAACAAACAATAATAATATGCATACTACTATAACTATAACTATCAATAATAATAATAACAATAATAATAATAATAATAATAATAATAATAATAATAATAATTGTAACAATAATAATCGCAACAATTAATATTACTATTACAAGTAAACAAACAATAATAATATGCATACTACTATATCTATAACTATTATTATTAATAATAATAATAATAATAATAATAGTAACAATACTAATCACAACAATTAATATTACTATTACAAGTAAAACAATAATAATATGCATGCTACTATAACTATAACTATTAATAATAATAATAATAATAATAGTAACAATAATAATCACAACAATTAATAATACTATTACAAGTAAAACAATAATAATATGCATGCTACTATAACTATAACTATTAATAATAATAATAATAGTAACAATAATAATCACAACAATTAATATTACTATTACAAGTAAAACAATAATAATATGCAAATAACTATAACTATTATTATTATCAATAATAATAATAATAATAATAATAATAATAATAATAATTGTAACAATAATTGTAACAATAATAATCGCAACAATTAATATTACTATTACAAGTAAAACAATAATAATATGCAAATAACTATAACTACTATTATTATTATTAATAATAATAATAATAATAATAATAATAATAATAATTGTAACAATAATTGTTACAATAATAATCGCAAGAATTAATATTACTATTACAAGTAAACAAACAATAATAATATGCATAACTACTATAAATGTTTCTACTACTATGCTAATAATAATATTACGGCCGACAAAAACAATTACGATACCAGAAGGAACTACATAAAATTGAAGAGAGACAAGACCTAGGGTAACTGTAAATTTAGAATTTCTGAACAAATAGACAAAAACGAAAAACACATCATAAGTGGATTCAGCAAACTAAACAAAAAGGAAGATGAAAAACCTGAACTACATTGGGGTAGGAAGGTAGTCTACTGGGAACATTGCAAACGGCTGCATTTTAACACACAGACAAATCGTAGAGACACGAACCTGCCTCAGTATGGGAAAATCAAAGACATAAAATCGTATAGGACATAGAAGTACAAACGGACACACTCATCCAGGCAAGAAGACCGGATGTGATAATGATAAGAAATAAAAATTTCCAAATCGTAGATTTCGCAGTTCCGGCAAATCACAAGTGAATATGGAACAGGAAAAAAACTACTACAATACCAGTAATTGTAGGAATACTAAGAAAAATTTCAGAAACCCTGAAAAAATGAGAAGCAGACATTGGAATGTTGATTTTATCCTTGAAACTTAATACATAAATTGAATATAATAAAATATAAAAAAATAAACAAGGTTCATATCGGCTAGGCATAAAAGGGCATAGAGGTTCCCCATTCCATACCGGGCAAAGTCGGATAATGCTGCAATGTTTAATTTTATATTTTTGTCTGTAGAGATCGACTTGCTCCAATAATCTTGAAGCTCCCCCCTCACGTATTTGCTTCTAAAATTGGACATGGCTCTCTTTCACGCCCCTCTTTAGTAGAGTGGCCAAATGACAAGCCCTTGAAATTACGAAGGGCTTCATGAGCGCACATCTTACACCCTTTCTCCGTAAAGTGTGTATTTGTAAATGTAAAGGCTGATGACATCGATTTAAACAAAGAACAGAGACGACTTGTAAACTGAAGGGTTACGAGTCGTCTATGTTGAAAAATATTTTAGGATATTTAAAATATCATCAAAATTAATTTTCTTAATAGATTGCGTTTTACACTTTATGTGAAGAGCTTCTGATATCTGTAGTCTTAGTTTGTTAGTTTCGTGTTCAAATATTTAAAAATATGTGTTCTTTACTTTATACCCTCCCTGAAAATGGCCCATTGAAAGAACGGAAAGTACTAGGGTACACAACGAGTACGGCAAATACATCTGACAGTTAAAGTCCGAAACTCGATAACTAAAAAAGAATTTCGAAAGAAAAGATAAGTTGTACAAAATATTTAATGAAATATGTCTTAAAGAAAATATGTTGCCCAGATATATATATATATATATATATATATATATATATATATATATATATATATATATATATATATATATTCTATATATATATATATATATATATATATATATTCTCTCTATATATATATATATATATATATATATATATATATTATATATATATATATTCTATATATTATATATATATATATATATATATTCTATATATTATATATATATATTCTATATATTATATATATATATATATTCTCTATATATATATTCTATATATTATATATATATATATTCTATTTCTATATATATATTTATATATATATATTCTATTTATATATATATATATATATATTATATATATATATTCTATTTATATATATATTTTATATATCATATTTATATATATATATTCTATATATATATATTGTATATATATTTATATATTCTACTTTTAATATATATATGTATTTATTTATATATATTTATAAAATATAATTATATTTATATTCATATATATATACATATATATATATAAATTTATATATATTTATATATATATTTATATATATTTATATTTAGATATACATATTTATATATATATTTATATATATGTACATATATATATATATATGTATATATATATATTTTTATATATGTATGTATATATATATTTATATATATATATATATTAATATATATTTATATAAATATGTATGTATATATATATTTATAAACAGTTATATATATGTATTTGTATATTTATATATA
>OY744524.1:43389759-43417259 GCA_963556195.1 Sepiola atlantica
TTCTATATTTCCGCGGTCTGTTTACACTTAGAGATATATTCCCTTAGGTGATATGCATTTTCCAATAATCCGACCTGTCACATCTATGGGAAAATACAAGAAATCTGCCGGCGATCTGTTTTCGTAACGTGGACGCACGTGAATAAATATGTACATATGTGAGAATTTATATATATATATATATATATATATATATATATATATATATATATATATATATATATATATATATATATATGTATATATATATATTAATACTTCATACATATGTATTTTTGTTTCAGTATTTACTTCAACAGTAATTAATACTTAGTAGTAGTATAACATACTTATTGCAAAGTAAACTACACGGAAACACATCAGGCTGAATTTACAATGTAAGAACCGCGTTTGGTTTTAATTGGCTATCTCAAATATAGTTTATTTTATATTCACAGTCGTGGTTATTTAACTTGTACTACTTAACTTAAGTACTATTTTCATGAGATCTGTAAACTTTAGCATTATAGTCTCTCGCTCAAACATAAATTGCAGGTATTATCTAAATATATGTATGCTCTAGCGATCTAAAGATTGTACTCTCAATTATCGACGATCGTTCCACTCCCAAATGGTTCGATAATGATGTACTATATCTGTGTTTTAAAAAATAAACTGTACTTTTAGGTATTATATAATTTTAACGGCAATGAAACACAAACGTTTTAGAGTAGCCTCATTCTCATAAGTATATTTTATATGATTATATATATATATATATATATATATATATATATATATATATATATATATATATATATATATATACAATAAATGTAAAAATGTGGTTGATCCTTTCATCTTTTAATTTTTCATCTTTTTATTTAAAGTATTTTGAATTATTTTCCTGGGTTTTAATTTTACAAACTTATTGTTATAAGACTATATATGAAATCATATTAATTTGTATGTTTGTTACTGATTATTAAAATACATGTGTACCAGTTCTGTCAGAAAAATTACATTTTTTAAACATTCAGTTAAGCATTGAAATGAGAGGAACAATTTATATAACAATAAAATGCATTTCTCTCTAAAAATGGTCTATGTGCATCATACTTATCCAAGCATGCTTCATGTGAATGCTTTTATTCCTAATTTAGATCAAACGACCGCAAACAATTCTCACTATTCATATAAAACTTCGAATAATAATAAGCCTCAAAATAGATCTGTATTTTAGAGCCCTCTAAATATTAAAATTTGATTAGATTGAGATGTTGCTTGAATCTTTAAAATATTCCACATATCTAGTCATAAATGCAAGGAAAACATCTACATGCATAACTACATTGATCCCAAGAACCACGCACTAAACGTATTCAGTTATATCACTTGCCAACCAACACACGCAATGAAAGCATCTGCAGCACTCTATTCAAATTTTGGTTCCATACCATACGACCTATTTATCAAAACATGCAACAAACGTTACATCGAAGATACCCAACGCACACTGGATGAAAAGATATATAAGCACAAGAGAGCTGTTGAACATAATGATTATAAAACGCTATTTTTCTCATATGATTGATTTAGACCAGATGTTAGATTTTCCACGGGCTTCGACAAAAATAAATGCGCACACTTTACACTGCATGCGTCTTATTGAAGCGGATATCATCAATTATACTAATTTAATGATGAGATAAAGAATATGAATTTTAAAAAAAATTACATCAAACTTAGCTTAAAGAACTAACATTTCGTTAAACATTGGTTTAATTAGCTATTTACCCACACCCACTTCCGTCGTTTCTTATTCGCCACTTTTCCGCACTTCAAACAAACATAACACATATTTTTTACAGATTGCCATCTCCTACTGTTCGTTTTAAGTTCGAAATATCTAACCCTGAGTAATATTAAACCACATTCTTATTTTCGATTACTCTCTGACTGTCCATTGACCTTCGCTTTACCACCATAATGTGACTTTTTCATATTCTCTTACCAACTACTACAACCATTTATTCTACCCAATTCTCTTACTCTCGTCCCCGTCGGCTACCCCGATGTCTATCACTCATTTCTATATTCTCCCCTCCGAAAAGTGCATCTCTGGTTATAAAAGGTATCTAAGATGCCATCTTGTTTAATTTCGAAGACATATATGTCCCTGAAAAGAAAACACGAAATATTAGTTTTCCGATGGTATTTTGGGTATCATTTTGTCTTTTATATTATGTGGTGTATTCATTTTTCCATTTTATTTTTTTATAAAGTTTGTCAGAGTTTATCAATCTTATGCCGACAAGTTCATTTCTTTCTCTGTTTTATTTATTTGTTTGTTTGGCTATTATAGGAATAGATATGTTAATAGTTGGAAAACTTAAATAAGGGTAAAATGGAATTTCAAATTTTCCTTCGATTCAACCTGAGGTCACCTGGGTCAAAATATCGATTCCAATTATCGCTTACCGAGAATGAAATTGAAAATTGTAGTTTGAAAATAAAAATGAATAAAATGTCGCTTATCTCATGGTGGAGGAGAGAAGGGGTGTAGCCGATAATTGATACCAGTAGAAAAATAAGTTCCAGATACTTGCCAACTTAAGTATCGTTTAATATGTTAATGTTTTTATCTTCTTGACTATTAAGTTTCGTCTTGGAAATAAAAGGCTGCGAATTTTTATTAAAAGTTTTTTTTGTAGAGTGAGGGTACGTTAGTTGAAAGTTGGATTTGTGACCATGATTTGTTGAAGAAAATTTGGATTTACGAAGTTTGAAGTTTTTGCTACAATTGTGTATTATTGTTGGCGTATTTTACGCTGACATCATTAGACGATGTAATAACACTTATCAGACACAATTTGAGTAATATTTAATGAAAAATCTAATGGTGGTATTCATTCTCTATTGAGAGTTTTTTTTTACAATAATGTGGGGTCTGCGATCGCATCGTACGTACATAAACTGCAAATAAAATATCTTTATTTTTAAATGTTAAAATTGTAATAATGAATACAAAATTTTAAACGGGAAATTTTGTAATTTATTTCTCATTAAATTTTTTTACGAAATAAAAAACTGCCCGAAATGGCATTACTTCTAACTCCTTCAAGCGACTGTTACTCCTTTATTCTCGTATCATAATATGTATTCTTAATTGTATTATGTCCTGCATGCAAAGTCCTGTTTGTATCAATTAAAAAAAACTTTTTTGCTTTTTTTCTTTGGTTGAATCTTTTTACAGCATATCAATCTTTGCCGAATCAGGTCAATTTGGTGAAAGTTTTTATGCTTCAAGTTCTTTATATCTTCAAGTATTTATTCATGGTGTTTGATTAAGTGAAAGGGGAGGGAGGGAGAAAAGAAAAGGGGGAAAGGGAGAGAGGGGGAAGGAAAACAGAAGAGGGGCAGAAGGAAGGGAGGGAAATTGTTGTTTTTTTTGTTTTGGATTTTGCAGAACATGATTGAGTTTTGCAAAGCGAAAAAAAACAATAAAACATCAATGTTTGGTGTCTTTTTGGCCAGGAAGCTGATATCTTCCGACAGCCTGGTCTAGTAGCACCAGTGATAAGTGTTAATTGCTCGTAGTATTATTAGTAGTTATAAAATTATTACTAATAGTAGTCGTACGCCTATTAGTAGTGTTCATGATGATGATAATAATAATAATAATAATAATAATAATAGCACTAGTAGTATAAAAATTATCACTTATTTATAAGACACCTTGTATGTAAAATCGAGTTTAACCGAAATTTTATAAAAGAAAAAATAGTTTTTAACCCATAACATATTATTAATTATTATTATTATTATTATTAGTAGTAGTAGTAGTAGTATCTTTCTTTCCTTCTATTAGAATGTTGACCTTACCAATGTAAGGTCAAGCTAAATAAAGAATAAATTCAAAGTTGCTGCTCAATAATCTAATTGTTATAAGTAGAACTCATTAGCTTTTTAGTTTTTACTGACATTACTACCGTACTCTAGCATGCCGCTAGAGCGCTTATCTCTGAGAAACAAACAGGTTGAAATATTGACACTATATATAGTAATCCACAGACTGTTTCGCTGTATAACAGCTCTTCAGCTTAAGCCGAGAATTAAATTCGAACGTCAAGACGACAGTCGGCATTTCTAACTCTTTAGCTATCAACAGCTGAAAGTAAACGACATATCCGGCCTTTTGGCTGGGATCAAAGTGTAGTATCTGTTCCGATGGATACTGCACGCCTGTCCTGTGCAGTTCTAGGAGGTCCACCCTCCCAGGCTTCGCCTCCCCTCTTTGGGGAGGAGTACGTTCATTGCTTACTGTCTGAGGCGCCCTTACCGGGGAATGCCGACGGGGCTGCCCAGGCAATTTTTAAATGGCCAGAGTGCTCACCTCTCGAGCGCTGGCTTTTAACCCCACTTGCTCGACCCGATCTTGGGTCACATCTTACTTGTGGGAGTAAGATAAAACTGGCCTTGTGCCTAACTCCGCGAGGAGTAAATAAATATCCGGCCTTTTGGCTGGGATCAAAGTGTAGTATCTGTTCCGATGGATACTGCACGCCTGTCCTGTGCAGTTCTAGGAGGTCCACCCTCCCAGGCTTCGCCTCCCCTCTTTGGGGAGGAGTACGTTCATTGCTTACTGTCTGAGGCGCCCCTACCGGGGAATGCCGACGGGGCTGCCCAGGCAATTTTTAAATGGCCAGAGTGTTCACCTCTCGAGCGCTGGCTTTTAACCCCACTTGCTCGAGCCGATCTTGGGTCACATCTTACTTGTGAGAGTAAGATAAAACAGGCCTTGTGCCTAACTCCGCGAGGAGTAAATAAATATCCGGCCTTTTGGCTGGGATCAAAGTGTAGTATCTGTTCCGATGGATACTGCACGCCTGTCCTGTGCAGTTCTAGGAGGTCCACCCTCCCAGGCTTCGCCTCCCCTCTTTGGGGAGGAGTACGTTTATTGCTTACTGTCTGAGGCGCCCCTACCGGGGAATGCCGACGGGGCTGCCCAGGCAATTTTTAAATGGCCAGAGTGCTCACCTCTCGAGCGCTGGCTTTTAACCCCACTTGCTCGACCCGATCTTGGGTCACATCTTACTTGTGGGAGTAAGATAAAACTGGCCTTGTGCCTAACTCCGCGAGGAGTAAATAAATATCCGGCCTTTTGGCTGGGATCAAAGTGTAGTATCTGTTCCGATGGATACTGCACGCCTGTCCTGTGCAGTTCTAGGAGGTCCACCCTCCCAGGCTTCGCCTCCCCTCTTTGGGGGGGAGTAAGTTTATTGCTTACTGTCTGAGGCGCCCCTACCGGGGAATGCCGAAGGGGCTGCCCAGGCAATTTTTAAATGGCCAGAGTGCTCACCTCTCGAGCGCTGGCTTTTAACCCCACTTGCTCGACCCGATCTTGGGTCACATCTTACTTGTGGGAGTAAGATAAAACTGGCCTTGTGCCTAACTCCTAGCGAAGGAGTAAATAAATATCAATGTAAACATTGTCAATTACCATCTCTCTCTCTCTCTCTCTCTCTCTATATATATATATATATATATATATATATATATATATATATATATATATATATATATTTAATGCCCCTTTAAGATTTAATAATCTTAATAGTAGAGCCCTGTTTGGAGTTACGAGATTGTTGTCACTGACGATTATGCAAAATTCCACTCGATCGTCGAACACTTTTGACAACAAGCCACTTGCCGCCGCCTCTCAGGTAAGTGTACATTAATTTCAATTACTGTCTGTGGTCATTTCTCTCGGTCGCGTAGGCATAAGCGTTAGGTTCATGATGGTAGGCTAAATCTACGAACTGCGTTCGATCCCATATGATTGCTTGCAAACGCAACTATATCGCTTGTAGGTATAAACACACTTTAATATATATATATATATATATATATATATATATATATATATATATATATATATATATATCTTGCTGTTCATTGTAATGTAAATTTTAGTGAAATATCTGAAGTTTTTCAACATTTGTTTATAGGGGAACCAGGGGAGAGGCATAGAAATTAATAACTGTTCTGTTTTTAAATCTCTGAAACATTTACATGGTAAACAGCTGATGATTCCCTTTTTCTATTTCACGATTTTAGGTAAAGTTCCCTGTTTGCTTCATTACTGATATAGTTGAGTCCCTTCTTGTATGTTTGAGTTTTCCAACTTTAAATCGGCTTAAACAAGTTCTAAGTCAGCAATATTCGGATTTGATTAGCATCTCTTGGATTTACACTGCATTTTTGATTCGTGTATAAATAATTAAAAGCTTATTCATACATATATATACATATATATATATACATATATATATATATATATATATATATATATATATATATATATATATATATATATATAATCCGTTGGCTGATTAATTTACTTTCTATTCGTACCTTATAACTTTTTTACACTCTTTTGAGCGAGAGCATTTTCGACGAAGGATTATGTTTTAAATAAATATTCGTTTTATAAAATTAATCTTGTGATTCATTAGAAATTTCAACGGAAAATTGAAATGAAAATATAATCTCCATCCGAGCATAAACTAAGAAGGAGAATTTTCCAACGAATACTCGTTTCGTTATCACAACAACGGTGCTGGTCGTTTGATCACAAAGAGTAAACAATTCACAAAGGTAAATCTTATTCCATTTGGCTGATTGATACGTGACTGAATTTGCAATTGCTTCCGAAATAAAAAGCATGAAAGTCAATGCAAAACTTACAATTTTCCGCCTTAAAATATTTTCGAATCGATAATTAATAAACAAAACAAAAACAGCTGTAAGAATTTAACATTTCAACCTATAAATGAATCCCCATCTTTAAACAAACTCAATTACTGCTTCACATCAAGCTCAATCAAATGTCAATAATAATAATAAACAGCAAGAAATCCCATACACTAATACAGCCCCTTCCCCAAACAAGCACACACAAACATACGCAGGTGGTGACACAAGCCTTGGCTGGTGTCACACAAAATGGCCATGAAGGGTCAAAGAGGAATGAAACATCGAGGAGGGAGAACACCATGCAGACTTCCAATGGCATGGTACGGAGTGCATTAACATCTTAGCGAGGCTTGTCACCGCTCAAATTGCAGAAATGAAAATAAATGGTAAACGACGGCTGCGATAAAGCAACATTATTTGCACTGGTTATCGAACGATACTGTAAGCTTGAAGAGACATGTTGTCACTCAGACTTCATGAAACACCACTGGTTATTGTCAGTGAGCAATCATTGATAATAGCTTCTGTGGAAACTTCTAGTGAGTAAGTAAATAATAATAATAATAATAATAATAATAATAATAATAATAATAATAATAATAATAATAATAATGGCACTGAACAAAACAGCTGTAATCTTAAGGAAAATCCTCGAATGCGGAAACTACCCCGCATAAGCTACAAAGAGTATTGATTTACTCCTCTCCAGGAGTTAGGCACAAGGCTAGTTTTTATCCTACTCCCACAAGTAAGATGTGACCCAATGTCGGATCGGGAAAGTGGGGTTTAAAAATTGCCTGGGCAGCCCCGTCGGCATTCCCGGAAGGGGCGCCTCAGGCAGTAAGCAATAAACTTACTCCTCCCTAAAGAGGGGAGGCGACCCATAGACTGGCGTAAATCAAGCCCGAAGGTCAAGACAATACCAGTTTATGGGGTGCAGTATCCATCGGAACAGATACTACACTTTGATCTTAGAGTAACCAGTCACATATAATCTATAACAGGAAGAAAACAAAACCACAGAGAAAACACCACATCACAAGCCAAAGAAACAGAAAATGTAAAAAACATCACTTCATAAGCTACCCCCTCCAATGAGTTACACCGGCCTCAGCTGAAACCACACAAAAACGAACCAATGCACAGAAATTGCAAGAAACACAATAAGCCGCTCCCCTGTCCTCCTCCTCTTCTCCCCCTCTCCCCACCTCTCCTCCCCCACTGTCATGGTTAAAAAAATACCTGTTAAATATAAACGTTGTCAATTCAGCCGATAAATCTTATTACTACGCCCATTAGACCATGCCAATAACTGTGTATAAAAAGCACCGTACAAAATCCTTTTCTTGTAAAAAAATAAACGCCATTAAACCATTCGGTCTTCATATCAGAGAGCTTACCAGTGAAATAGAAATAAACTCTAGTCAGATACACCAAACAAGTATCAGCAAAACTCAACCCTGACAATTGAAACAATAATGATGATTTGGCCAGTTTCTCAAAGAAAAAGACAACACCGACTAGATTTAAACATGAATACTAAAATTTGGTTACGTAGTGATTTGCTTTCCAGGTGGATTTTTTTTTTCGATCAAAGCAAGCTCGGATTACTATTGAGCTCGTCTGATGTTGAAAAATGTTAAACTAACATGAAAACCAACGCATCACTGAGGATACAATTCGAACCATTTTCTACGTCTAGTTTTCAATCAATTTATTACCTGTGACTCAAGTTATTCTCTTTAAATTTTCTCTGCACTTTAATTGATCTATCATCATTTAAACTTGATTTACCTTAGTTGAAGAATCAAGTTGGCATGGAGACCCTAGCCATGATTGGTTGAGAAAGATCACGCGGTCATTTGAGAAAGGGGTAAGTGAAATCGTCGGTGAGATGCAAGGCTAACCTTCGCATAGTCGTATATGGATGATATACCTGGATGAGAAAGTTATAATTAAATGTCTTTATGAAATGTAAAGCAACCCTATAAGTCGGCTGTTGATTGTTGATCTGCGATTAATAAATTTATATATTAAAAAAAACGCGTCTGTAGTTAGCAATTAATCCATACAATCCAGACGTGACGTGGGCGAAATCTAAGATGGCGATCACACACACACACACATATATATATATATATATATATATATATATATATATATATATATATATATATATATATATATATATATAGGGGTCTCATTCATATCCCAATCGGTGCTCAGCTTAAAAAAAGAGAGACAACGCCAAATAATGAATAATATATTGTGTTCCAGTACTAAATAACCAGAAAAGGGTAGATATGCCGTAAACTAGCATACTACTACTATTACAACTACTGTAAAACAATCCGAAAGTTCATATCTATGAGAGCAAAATAACCCCGACCCACCCGACTCGCTTCTAAATCCCACCCCTTTCTCTGCCAAAAGATTATTTAATCTTGTAGCTTCTTTCCTCGGATCGCTTACGTTTGGAATTCTCTTCTTTGACTGTACCACCATGCAGAAATTTAAATGTAATGTGAACAAATATTTTGATGCCCAAACCTACACCCAAGTTGCCCCTATAAATATGGTCTCTACCACAGTGGCCACTTACGCTTCAGTGACAGTATGCCTTGTTTGGAGCGATAAAAATAGTCAAAAATAGTCATAATTAGTTGTAAATCATTTTTTACTCAGTTTTTTCGCTTTCGCTCTCTGATTCATTTGGTGTCAGCATCGATTAATAACATAAATAGCTAAGGAGAATGGAAACACCGAAGAGAGAGAGAGAGAGAGAAAGAGAGAGAGAGAGAGCAACACCAAGGCCTCCACTAGAACGGCACGCAAATCACTGGGTCTTTGACGAGGCTTATTGCCACATCGTAGATCTTGACATAATATATATATATATATGTATATATATATATATATATATATATATATATATATTTTTTGATTTTATTCCATTAATTGCGACAAAACAGGTTTTGTTTCATTGGTGCGAGTAGCTACCAACTCATCGGGCGAAAGGAATTCAAATGGCATAAAATTTTAAGTTCACTCTAACGGGAGATTGAAAATTGAAAATACATTGGAGGGGGAGGGGGATAGAGTTGGGGCTTTGTCTATAACGGCGACATGGGACATGAGAGGGGAGGGGGGGGGACTCCAACAAGTCGTGTTTCAAATTATTACGTGGGAGGTGTTGCACGTGTCAGTGCTGTGTCAATCTCAATCTCGGCCGGGGTGGGAGGAGGGGGATGGGGCGACGGCCGGAGTGAGTTAAATTTAAAATGAGAATTATGGTTACAACCGTCATTCTCATTTTATTTTAATTCTAATAAGTAATTATCATGTGGATAAAAATGTTTGATAATTTTAATTTAGGGTATTAATTGCTACTTTTGCATTTTATTTATTTTATTTTAATGTTTTGTTTACTATTTGTAGTGAATTTTGTTGTGATTATATTTTTTATTTTTTTATTTTTATTTATTCCCTCTACTTTTTTTATATTTTTTTTATTTTTTATTTTTTTAAATTGTGATTATATTATACCGAGATCAATACTAGTGGAATCATTTTATAAGAGAGGTTTTCTGGTGTTACCAGTCTTATCAATAACAAAACCGATTATGCCAATGGTAACGCCTGCCAATCATGCCTACGGTAGTCGCAGTGATAACCGCCTTATGTAAAAGCCTTAATAAAAATGAAATAAAAAAATAAATAAAGATAAATATAAATAAAATTAGAATAAAAATAGAAATAGAAATAACAAGTTTGTAAGAATATTAATGATAATAACAATAATAATAATAATAATAATAATAATAATAATAATAATAATAATAAAAATAGTAATAATAATAATAATAATAATAATAATAATAATAATAGTAATACTGATAAATACCGCCATCAATTACCATCTTGCTACTTGTGAAGTCATTGGGCGAAATAAGACGACAACTGATGGTAGGCTTTTTTAATTCCACTACCAATGACAAGGACTAAGTACCAGTTAATAATTAAGTGTTCAAGGTAGTGATCGAGGGGTTAAGTAATTGAAATTAGTCTAAGTGATATCAGTGTTGATAGCTGTCCTAGTTATGGGTTTATGTTAGAATTGGTAGTATGGCTGAGAGGTTATTGAGGCTGTGCATTATAGGTAGAGATTTGATATTATTGGTAGTTCGGAGGGGTGGTTATATATTTATAGATTCATCATGACTTGTGGGATTGGGTTGTAAATTTGGGTGGGTGAGTAGGGGGTTATAGTGTGTTTTGGGGTAGTGTATAGTGGGGGTTTAATGTTATCATTCATTTTTGTAAAAAACAAAAACAAAAACTGTTAATTTTATGTTGAAGTTAAGTAGGGTTGGTGTGGAGTTAAGGTGGGGTATGTGGGTTGCTAAGGAGGTAGAGTTTACTATGTTTACAGTTGATAGATGTCTCTTGTTTTCTATTTAAGAGTTTGTTTTTGTCCTTAAAGCGGATAATTTCCAGTTTTTCATTTAAGCATAATCTACATGGAGAGTTTATTGATTTGCAGGTGCTGGATTTTTTCAAGATTTTCCACTTTATTATGGGAGTTTCTTTTTTGGTTTTTATTTTGTGGTAGTGTAGTGAAAGTCCGGTTTGGCCAGGATGGTCTGGGTTGTTGAAGGAGAGTTTATGGTTGTAGAAACTTTCCTTGAAGTTGTTGCCTGCCAGACCAATATAATAGTTAGTCTGGGATGGGTTTTCAGTTGAGGAGATAGATGCCTCATAGACCACTTGGGTTGATAGGCACATTTGATTTAGGGGGCAGTTTGATTTGTTATTACAGTTGCATGTTCTTTTAGAATTTGAGGTTACTGGGGTGTTTAGTATTTTCATGTTGTGCTTTTTTATGATTTTTTCTAAGTTGTCACCACAACAATAGCTGAGTTTTAGTGTATTCTTATTGAAAATTTTATGGAGTATGCTGTTATTGGGGAAATGAGTGTTTATTAAGTTCAGGAATTTATTCCCTATTTTGGTTTTAGTTGAGTTGTTAAATGGAGGTGTATACCAGATAATTTTCCTATTTCTATTTTTGTTCCTATTAAGGTTATTTTGTGTAGTTGGAATATACTCTATTTTGGTATTTTTGTATCCACTCTCCTTTAGTGCTTTATTATAAAAGTTCTTATGTTTATTGAAGATATCTATATTGGAGGAGTTGTTGCTAATCCTTCTACTAATTGATTCTGGGATGTGTTTACTTACAGATCTAGGGTAGTTAGATAGTGGGTTGACATAAAGGGGGTAGGAATTATCTTTAGCATAGGGCTCATAAGTATCTCTATTGAGGTTGAAGGTAATATCGAGGAAATTGACCTGTTTAACATTTGATGTTATTTCAGCCTTTAGGCCTATTCGTTTCATTTCTTTGGATATTATTTTTTTGGTTTGTTCACATTTTTGTCCGTTTGTGTTTTTCACGTACATTAGGCCATCATCTCTGTAGAGGCCGATTGAATCGACTTCAAGATCTTTTGTTAGGTTGTATAGTAAGTACAGGCCAACCAAGTCTGTTACCTCGGCAGAGCCAAGAGAGCCCATAGATACATCGAATGAAGAGAAATGGTCTTTCTTTGTCCATTGCTCTTTGTTATTTATTAGTACTGTGGTTCGACATTTTTTGATTATGTTTATTTCGTCTTCCGAGATATTAGAGAGGAGAGTGGCGAATTCTATGACATTTTCGAAGAGTGCTTTGGTTATTGAGGGGTAGTAATTAACTATATCGAATTGTATGAAAGAGCATTTATCTTTATTTCTAATTCTATTGAACCAGCTTATGGTTTCTGCGGTATTGATCCACTGGTTTAAGTTGTAGGTGTTTTTAATTTGCTTATTTATTTTTTCTAAGATGTTTTTACTGATTTTGCCTATCTCTTGTCGGGTAGGATTAATAAGCTTGGTTTGAGGTTTAGTGTGGAAATTAGTTTTGTGGTCTTTTAATAGTATATATGCTTCTTTTGTTTTTAGTTTACCTACTCTATCACTAATCTTGAGTTTATCAGTTATAGTTTTACTATCTGAGTTGATTTTATCGATTAGGTTAAGATCAGATTTTTTATAATTTTTTGTGATATTTTGTGTAATTAAATTCTGGTATTTTGTTTTAGTAAGTTTGTAAAAGTTATGAGTTTTGTCTGCTTTTACTAGCACAAGTTTGGAGTTATTAATTTCATTAACCATGTTATCCAGTTTTTGCTGGAAATGGGTTTTTTTCTTATAGAAAGTTATATTTTTTATCATGTTATATAAGTCATCTTCAAAATTATCAAGTTGTTCGACCCGGGGGCCGTTACCTTTATTCTTGAATCCGTAGTAATCCGTTGAATTTTTTGTGGATCCTTTGAGGAAGAAATAGGCTTTCCATTTCATCCTTCTTAATAGTTCTTCTGTCTTCATGATCAGAATAGTAAGGTAATCCCGTTTGTTTATGGAAGGGATGTTCTTTAGGGATGTGTTGAGGTTAATTTTATCCATTTGGCAGGGTATAATCCAGCGGTTTGGAGAGTGCTCAACTGGTTAGGAGCAGAGTATAATTAACTTGTTACAAATATCCAGGGGGTATGAATCCGAAGGAAGTTGAAACCGGGTTTATGAGAGTGCTCAATGAAAATTCAGAGCAAAATATATATTTTTTGATTTTATTCCATTAATTGCGACAAAACAGGTTTTGTTTCATTGGTGCGAGTAGCTACCAACTCATCGGGCGAAAGGAATTCAAATGGCATAAAATTTTAAGTTCACTCTAACGGGAGATTGAAAATTGAAAATACATTGGAGGGGGAGGGGGATAGAGTTGGGGCTTTGTCTATAACGGCGACATGGGACATGAGAGGGGAGGGGGGGACTCCAACAAGTCGTGTTTCAAATTATTACGTGGGAGGTGTTGCACGTGTCAGTGCTGTGTCAATCTCAATCTCGGCCGGGGTGGGAGGAGGGGGATGGGGCGACGGCCGGAGTGAGTTAAATTTAAAATGAGAATTATGGTTACAACCGTCATTCTCATTTTATTTTAATTCTAATAAGTAATTATCATGTGGATAAAAATGTTTGATAATTTTAATTTAGGGTATTAATTGCTACTTTTGCATTTTATTTATTTTATTTTAATGTTTTGTTTACTATTTGTAGTGAATTTTGTTGTGATTATATTTTTTATTTTTTTTTTTATTTATTCCCTCTACTTTTTTTATATTTTTATTTTTTTTTTATTTTTTTAAATTGTGATTATATTATACCGAGATCAATACTAGTGGAATCATTTTATAAGAGAGGTTTTCTGGTGTTACCAGTCTTATCAATAACAAAACCGATTATGCCAATGGTAACGCCTGCCAATCATGCCTACGGTAGTCGCAGTGATAACCGCCTTATGCAAAAGCCTTAATAAAAATGAAATAAAAAAATAAATAAAGATAAATATAAATAAAATTAGAATAAAAATAGAAATAGAAATAACAAGTTTGTAAGAATATTAATGATAATAACAATAATAATAATAATAATAATAATAATAATAATAATAAAAATAGTAATAATAATAATAATAATAATAATAATAATAATAATAATAATAATAATAATAATAATAATAATAATAATAATAGTAATACTGATAAATACCGCCATCAATTACATCTTGCTACTTGTGAAGTCATTGGGCGAAATAAGACGACAACTGATGGTAGGCTTTTTAATTCCACTACCAATGACAAGGACTAAGTACCAGTTAATAATTAAGTGTTCAAGGTAGTGATCGAGGGGTTAAGTAATTGAAATTAGTCTAAGTGATATCAGTGTTGATAGCTGTCCTAGTTATGGGTTTATGTTAGAATTGGTAGTATGGCTGAGAGGTTATTGAGGCTGTGCATTATAGGTAGAGATTTGATATTATTGGTAGTTCGGAGGGGTGGTTATATATTTATAGATTCATCATGACTTGTGGGATTGGGTTGTAAATTTGGGTGGGTGAGTAGGGGGTTATAGTGTGTTTTGGGGTAGTGTATAGTGGGGGTTTAATGTTATCATTCATTTTTGTAAAAAACAAAAACAAAAACTGTTAATTTTATGTTGAAGTTAAGTAGGGTTGGTGTGGAGTTAAGGTGGGGTATGTGGGTTGCTAAGGAGGTAGAGTTTACTATGTTTACAGTTGATAGATGTCTCTTGTTTTCTATTTAAGAGTTTGTTTTTGTCCTTAAAGCGGATAATTTCCAGTTTTTCATTTAAGCATAATCTACATGGAGAGTTTATTGATTTGCAGGTGCTGGATTTTTTCAAGATTTTCCACTTTATTATGGGAGTTTCTTTTTTGGTTTTTATTTTAAAATCTGTTGTCATGATACCATCCTTCTAGGCATTACCACTTCCTTTTTATAGAGGTGTGGAGGTAGTGTAGTATCTGTTTTGTTTTCATGATACAATCCTCCCAGGCATTATGTCCTCTTTTTTTGAGAGGTGTGGAGGTAGTATTGTATCTGTTCTGTTGCCATGATACCATCCCCCGAGGCCTTACCCCCATACCTTTTTTAGAGATGTGGCGGTAGTGTAGTATATATTCTGTTGTCATGTAACCATACTCCCAGACATTACCTCCTTCTTTTTTTAGAGGTGTAGAGATAATGTAGTATCTGTTCTGTTGTCATATTAACATCCTCCACGACATTACCTCCTCCATTTTTGGAGAGGTGTGGAGGTAGTCTTGTATCTGTTCTTTTGTTATTATACCATCCTCCCAGCTATTACCCTCTCTTTTTTTCAGAGGTGTGGATGTAGTGTAGTATCTGTTCTTTTGTTATTATACCATCCTCCCAGGCATTACTTCCTTTTTTAAGAGGTGTGGCAGTAGTATAGTATCTTTTCTGTTGTCATGATACCATCTTCCTAGGCATAACCTCCTCCTTTTTAGAGCTGTAGAGGTAGTGTAGTATCTGTTCTGCTTCCAACTAGCAAAAATATGCGACTGGAGGGAGCATGTATTTGCTTATAATAATAATAATAATAATAATAATAATAATAATAATAATAATAATAATAATAATAATAATAATAATAATAATAATATTTAAACATTACACCCTAGAACCATTCGGCGACATGGTAGTTAGCATATAACATTATATAGGAATAAACGATGAATATATAAAAAAGCTATATATATATATATATATATATATATATATATATATATATATATATATATATATATATACAACGATCTAGTCATAAACAGATGCCGAAGAGTGTCTCGTAAAGAAGCCTATTATAGGTTCCCTTTGTTAGGATTTGAAACCGACGGTACTGATGTTGAAAAAGCAATTTCTTAATCTATATATTCTCTCTTTAGTTGGAGATTAAATAGTAGAGTGGATTATACTCTCAAACCTTGGTTTGACAATTAGTTTATGAAGAAGGAAAACTCCGAAACAGTGGCGGTTCAGAGGACGGGGTAACCCAGGCGCAAATGCTAGGGGCGGCAAAATGCCCTCTGGTGGTGACCATGCCTCCAAGGCATTTGAAATGTTCAAAATCCTTTTCGCAAATATTTGCTAAATGTTTATATGGCACCTCTCGGAGAGTCCATGGCAAAAATATTTAACAATTAGGGTATAATTATTTTTTTTATTGCTGGCGCCTTGGCCTTGTGTTTTCCCCATTTTTGTTTTTTTTCGGTTTGAACTTCTTTAAACCTAGTACTTTCAAATTAATTGAATCAATTTTCAATTTATAGACAGTTAAAAAACTTATGACTTCTAAACTATCTCCCAAACATCTATATTCACTCGGCGTGCTGGTTCAATGAGAAAAAATTACTCAATTGTATTTGGAAATATATGTTTAAATATAATTATATTCTTTTTCCTGAATAAGTTCCTAAAGTTTCATTAAAATTTGATAATTATACCTGATATTTTTTAAAGATTTTCCAAATATATCCGGTTAATAAAAACATTTGTTTTAATAATGACACAGAGATTGTTCTTAGTTTTTATCTGGAATAAAACTGTCGCTTTAGAGTTATGAATGAAATTAAATTTATCAACATTTCAGGGATATTTTAAGTAGTATGACCCTTTAAGCAAATGTGGTATTGTGGTGACGTTTCTTTTCTACGAGTAGGATAAACAAATATTATTTTATCCGGTGTTAAGGGGAAAATTACCTCACCTTTGACATTAATTGTGCGAGTTTGAATAAGTTTTTCCAAGCGGAAAAAAGCATATCATCTCATGAAATTAACCGTGTGCTCTTTGATATTTTGTTTTAATTGGTTCTTTGTATATTTTTACAATTTTTGATTTTATTGATCTGAAACGTTCGTGCGCTTTTTTGATTCGTGCGCTCTTTCAAGAACCCTTCTCCACATACAGACTGATCCGATATTTTTTTTTATTAAAAAACAAACAAACCGTTGCGTAACCCTAAACTAAGTTTTAAGTTTATTTCAACAAAAGTCGGTTTAGCTTGGTTCGTATGGTGTAGAAGCACAAATTTATATTTAAGTAAGCTGAAAATGATCAAAGGTTTGAGCAAGAAGTTAAAAGAGATCTATACGAATATCATGATCGTCCTGTGACTAAACTAGAAGAAAGATTCGACTCCATGTTTCATCTAAGAACTGTCTTCGCTGGATTATGGTCGCCAGCAATTCCAGAAGACACTGACGAGGAATTGCAACACACATTTAATAGTCTCGGCAAAGAATACACTCGGGACTTAGGTGTTTCTATATGGCCTTTGGAAGTTCTTCGTATCCAGGACGTTTTAGCGACAACTTTCGAGGTAGAAAGTGGTGTAAACCTAACAGTGATCAATAAATCATCAGCTATTGAATGGCTGAGATTGATCCATCGCTGGCAAGTACAAGAAACAGTGCAAATATTGTTATTGTTCTGCGGATCTTTTTTAACTCTTACAGTTTCTGTTGCTACAGGTTAAAAATGGCACCGTAAAAATGGCACATTAAAAATGACACCGGTAAAAATGATAAAAGTGGATGAATAGGAATAAATGGCACAAGGGTAAAAATAGATGAATATCTCCCAATGAGTTTATTAACATCTTCAATAAAATACATAAAGGGAAAACATGAGAAGTTTGTCAAATTAAAAAAGAAAATTCAGCTAAATCCCCTCCACCCCCCTAGAATTGTACTTTTTAGGCGATTACGTCTGAACACGCTAGAAAAACTTGTGAAAATACAATTATAGGTAAAAGAGAAACAGTCCACTTGATGACAGCTTCCGGCCTTGAAATCGGAAACCGACAAGCCGTGTTTATCTTCTGATAAACAGTCCCTCATCATTTTCGTCCGCTTAGAGTAAGAGGATTTTTGAAAAAATTCACTAGTTTGAACACGTGGAAATCAGTCATGCAGTCGAATAAAAACAATTTTCTCGGGAATATTTTGTATTGGATACATTATTATTATGATGTTTAATATGATGTTTTGAATTGATTAAAACATATTTTCAAAGAAAACATTCCTATTATAAAAAAGTTTTATTTTATTATTTGTAATAAGACAAAAATAAAAAAAAATCCAATTATAAATAGCAGTTTGATTTTACTATGTGTTAATATAAAAATGGTGAAAAGAAATTATTAATTGCCTCCAAAAAATACATCCGACCTAAAATATACTGATAAACATTGTTGCCAACTTCCGATCAAAAACCGGAAGCCACCAACAAATAGGCTGTTTCATTTTTACCCAATTATATGAGAATTTAGAATCAGAGGTCAGTTTCACATATTATATTTTTTTTTCAAAAACAAAACAAAACATGCCCTTTTTGAAAAATCGAAAATTTCAAAATATTTATTTTTAAATATTGGGAGCAGGGGCCTAGCTCTTATTTAAAACTTATTTTCCGTTACCGAATTGTTCTTGCTTTGTGCCATTTTTCCTACTTATTCACTTGTGCCATATTTACCGGTGCGACTTTACCGGTGCTATTTTACCGTGACATTTTTACCTGTGCCATTTGTTACCGTGACATTTTTACCTGTACCATTTTTTTGGAGCACCACCGCAGAGAGAAGCTTCTCAAAACTAAAATTTATAGATCTTATATATATTATACTTACTAGCAAATGTATGCTAGCTCCGGTCGCATATTTTTGCTACTTGTTTTTAGTTACATATTACATACATTACATTTTAAACTAAGTAAATAGAAGAAAGTTATTAACTGGAAGTTATTTTATTGTTTCAGAAGACAGCGATACAAAATTTATATTTGGCGGACCTGTAGATGACACACCCTCCTGTCTAAAATCTTGAATTTAACTGGACAAAAATAAATTAAAATAAATAATTAGATATTACATCTGATCAACTATAATTTTAAATTTTATTTTCGCTAAAAAAATAATATCCATTATGGAACTATTTAACTTTATGGAATATAAGTCATGTAAGTTCGCACGGTGATCGTATAATAAAAAGCCGAAAAAAAGTTTTTTTTTGTCTTTTAGTGTTGGAGACGTAAATAAGGGGTAGGTAACTCTTACCACGAATTTTAAGCAAGATTTTCCAGTAATCAAAACTGATGGCTTTAATTGGCTACTGTGCAAGGAGAACGTCGATTAGACATTAAAGGGTTAGAGTAAGGGTTAAGGTTAGAAAAATATTGTTCGAAAGCTAGAGCGGTTGTGAAGAGTTACCTGCCCCTTATTTACCTCTCCAACACTAAAAGACAAAAAAAAAACTTTTTTTCGGCTTTTTATTATACAAGCACCGTTCGCACTTAAGGATAATTCTGCGAGCCTATTGTTTACATTAGTTAGCATTTTAAACTAAACTCATTTTCGTATTAAACTTGTATATGAATTTGAAATTGTTCTAATTCATTATTTTATTTAATTAAACAATTTGATTCAATAAATTTGTGCTTTAAAACATAATTTCTAATAAAATGTAAATACAAACAAACGCAAAATGTTTTAACAATAAAAATCAAAGTAAGTATATAATTTTTGAGCGACTCGTACGATAAACCTCAGAGAATGTATTGTTTACATGTTATTAATCAAATAACGTGCCCTGTCTTGTGTCCATCTCCCTCTTTTTCTCTTTCTCTTTTTCTCTCTCTCCTTCTCTCTCTCTCTCTTTCTCTAATCTGACGTCATGTTAACATCTGTGGATTTCTTGAAATAGAACTTTCTGCCCGTTTGAAATAGAACGTTATACTTAATTATCAGAGGGTAGGTAACCAAATGTAAGAGTGGACGCCGGTTGTTCCATAATATTCCATTACAATCTAATTTAATTACGTAACTCAATTGTATAGATTAAAAAAAACAATGTCTTTAATTAATTATAATTATAATTTTTATTAAGATTATGATAAAGAAAAATATTTTAAATACATCTGGAAAAGAAATTATGAGTGTATATTTGCGAATATTAATTTATTAGAAGCTTTAAAACAAATTAATTATGTAAATTTGAAAGACGCGTGATGTTTGGGGAATTTTTAGAATGAGTATATATAGAAGCTGATAAGTAGATACAAAAAGAGAGCGATCATACTAATAATATAGTTTCGGCTTCAGACAGATACATAATCTCCATTATTACTAGATATACACTTTTTAAAGATCGAGCATGTCGCAAGATCGCCTTTCGAATTTGTCGCTCTTATCAATTGAATATGAAACTGTGGAGCTGATTGAGTTTGACAAAATAATAAGTTACTTCAACGAAAGTCGGTTTAGCTTGGTTTGTATGGTGTAGAAGCACACATTTATTAGCCGTTATCCTCGAGTGACCTTTTGCCCTTGATAAGTGGTGGCTTTTTAGTAAAAAAAAAAGTGTGGGATGAATTTTATAAAAAGTTCATGAATCGGGCCCCGGGTGGCACTTTGCCTCGGTTCGCCACTGCTCCGAAATAACACTAGTCGCCCTGGACTTTTTCTTGCCACTCAACTAAAATAATGCCGGTTCAGAAGAAGTGTGATTGATGATTGCCTTACCCTTTCTTCAGTATAAATTCCCCACACAAGCATCTTTACAGGGAGTGTCCATTGTATCAAGATTAAAAAACGGCCTGTGTGTGTGTGTGTGTGTGTGTGTGTGTGTGTGTGTGTGTAGCAGTGGCGTTGTGCACTGGATACAATCATGGACTGTGGATTCAGCGTGTCAAATTCGAGTCCTCAAGCTACAGGATCACTTTCACTAATACTTTTGAGAAATATATTCCCCTCCAGCTATGAATTAAATAGTAGTGTAGACAAAACTCTCAAGCCTTGCTTGTTCATCTAGCTTTTGCAGAAACAATGAAAAAAACAACTTTGAAATAACATCAGCATATCCCCGTTTATGCCGTCATTGTTTCCGGTAGACCTGGACTTCTTTTTGCCACTTAAGTCAAATTATGCCGGTTCGGAGGGAATACGGTTGTGGATAGTCCAACCCTTGCTTCACTATAAACCTCTCACGGAGGCACCGTTACAGGGAGTATCCATTGTTTCTCGAGACTGAAAGGAGACCGATATATATATTATATATCAGTTACATATTGCATAAGACAGGAAGATTTTCAAAGAATCTGCAAATACAAATTATGTAAGAATCAGCAATTTTCTCTGCAGAATCAGCGACAAAACTTCATTTATTTTGTTTATTTTATGTACATTATGGAAAATGTTGTAAAACTTTGACAAACAAAAGCGAAAAATAAAAAAAAACCGACTTGTTACATTCAGAGTGTAAAAAGGGAAAATTGGACTTGATATTCCGACGGAAGGACACGTCTTCGTCCACACACACATTTTTAAGTCTGAGAAAAGAAAATTGATATTTCACTCATTTGTCAGCGCTTATCATCGTCAAGTTGAAATCTAATGTATTACTTCATGTCAAAATCAGGCGACAGATGGTCACAGTAAAATGTTATTTACGGTCTCAAGGCCAGTGATACGGAAGCTTTGTGTAATGTTTAAATGTAATAAGCATATTTGTAGTTTTTGGGGGAAAAGGGGTAGGAAGAGAAAGAGAGAGGAATAGAGATATGGAGAAGATCATTGAGAGAGAGGGGCGGAAAGAGAGAAAAGAAAGAGAGAGAAAGAGGTGTCGGAGAAAAAGAAGAGGGCGGAGATAAAAACAAAGTTTTTTTTTTATACAGAAACGCACAAACAGAAACACCCATATACACGTACACAAACACTGTTGGCTCAGAGAGTAGAGCATCGGGCTGGTACGATCAGTAGTGACTGCTGTCTGGCGTTCAACGTGTTTCGTCGCCTCTACAACTCATCGGGGTGGCTAGACTTAATGAGATTCGAAATACGAACCCAAGTGGTTTGCTTTCGGTGCTCTACTGAATGAGTCAACGAAACTGCTAGCGGCAATGTGAGAAATTATATGAGCAATTTCAGTTCCTTTAAATTAGTGTAATGTCCTTTCTATATTTTCTTCTATTTCTACATATTTGTGGTGGTTCCATGTTATCTTATTAGGTCGGTTGACTTCCACAAACGACATTTCAATTTTTTAAATTTTCTTTACGATACTTATAACCGAAAGTTCTCAATTCTTTTTAAGGAGAAGTATTGCTTTAATGCTTAGTGGAAACCATCATTGCCCTCATCAGAGTGCTTTACCCACAGGGGAGAGTATATAATTGTTATTCAATAATAACGCACACAGTTACCAAACCTACACTCATCAAGCCAACCATCAATATGAACTCTTAGACTCAATTTTCACTCTTCTTTGCACTCTTCAGTAGGATACATGACGACCCAGAATTTGAATTGCACGAATTAATTTCATTATAGTGGATCATGAATTGTCGAGATCAAGACCCAGTCTATATGTACAGGTGCACGATGTGTCAGGATCTACCTGGTCGCAGGTGTTATTTCCAAAACTTATTCTCCAGAAGTCCTTGCTCTACAAAGTCTACTCTACTATTATTTTATACATAGCTGTTGAATGATTTTGGATATGGAGAGAACACTAATGAATATAATTTTAAATATTTCAGAAAAAAGTTTTTTTTGCAAATTTAGGGTGTAAATTTTAGTCATGTTTTTGAGAAACCAGAGTTTTTTTAGAGTCACAAGTATCTATTTCATATACATAATCATTAATCGTCACTTTTGGTGGAGTTCAAGCCAAAACAAATAAAGGTAACTTTAAATAGTTGTTTTCTGCTTTTATAGTCATATAACTTCATGCAAAATTTCATGAAAAATGAATGAACCAATTTTGTGAAAACATAACACAGCAGAATACGGAGGTAATTGACAGAAAGAAAGACATCAGTCTTTTTCTGATTAACGTGCATTTGGATTAATGTGCATTCGGCATTTCATTTTTGCTTAAATTTATGTAATGCTTTTCGAGGCAACTCAACGTTCATTTTTCTGTCATCCGACAATGTATAAATCTTGATGAAGGAAATCAACAAAAAAAATTGCGTTCGTGTTAGAACAAATAAATAGAGACTTATTGAAATCAATTTTTTTATTATTCAAACTTTAGAATTTAAAAAAATGTCGCTGGCATTATTTCAAAGGAACTTATATATATATATATATATATATATATATATATATATATATATATATATATATAAGTTTTAATTAAATATTAAGGTGTTGTTTACCTACAGACGATATCGTTTCGGGGTTTTTGCCCTCATCAGTGCAGACGTGGTGGTTGTAAGCAGTCGCATGGGATTGAACGCAGTTCGTAGATTCAGGCTAGAATTACGAGACGAACGCTCAGGATCATACATATACCGGAACTCAGAACATACAGTAATTGAAATGAAGATACACTTATCCGGTGAAGCAAGGGAGAAGCAAGGGAGAAGCGGTATTGCTGTCCACAGTGTTCAATATAAATATATATATATATATATATATATATATATATATATATATATATATATATTCATAAACTTATTTCTTAAATAATATGTTGCAACACTGTGCATTTTATAAATTTGAGAGTAAATTTTTATAAAATCAAACTTATATATTTTTCAAAAACTATACCTGATGAGCAAATGAATAAGACATATATTTTCTTCTTAACATGAAATATGTTTCGTGCTTGTGTGTTTTACGACTAAAGATCGGAATATTATTTAAAAAGATCATAGCTTTAAATACCGCCCGGCTTAATTCTGGCGTTGACGTTCTTGCAGGAGGGACCACGTCATGATTGCAAACACTCCTAAGTGAAAGTGATAATATGGAACCGTCTGGATTCGAACTTGGCACACCCAGGTCGTAAGTCCGTGTTGTTATCCACTTGACCATCCGTCACGTCCTTTACTTTACTTTAGTTGACTTTAGCTTGAAATAAAACCGGTCATTATCTATTATTCTACGATGGATACGTTAATCAACGTTTGTTTTCTAATACTTTTTTTCTATATATTTTAATCACACAACATACATGCTAAATATTCTTAGACTTTGGGATTGCGTTATGTTTTTAGAAAATCAACTTTAATTACTCTAATAAGCCGTGATTTGAAATTTACTCACCAAGTGACCCATCTCTTTTTAAGTTTTTGCCTCTTACTCTGTCACTGCATGTAATAAAACTAACTATATACAAGTAGATTGGAATAGTATATTATAAACAATAGAAAATATAACCAGAAGTATTAATATTATTTAACCCATAGATGGGATGAGAATGAGAGATTGAGAGATTGAGAGATAGAGAGAAAGAGAGAAAGAAAGAGAGAGAGAGAGAGAGACAGAGAGAGAAGGCATTGAGAAATAGTGAACAGAAAAAATGATGTTAAGTTTTGTCTTTTTATTTTTTTTAAATTTAATTGGCTTGACAAACTCACCTTTTTCTTATTCAAACACTCTAACCCGATCTTAATAGGTGACTCAACGTGTCAGATTTTCTCTAAGATATATATATATATATATATATATATATATATATATATATATATATATATATATATATATATATATATATAAACTTAATTAAGGCGATGTCTTTGAGTACAGGTAGTCAGTTGTTAAACTCCAACCAAATATCAATTTATTATACATTAATCTATTGATCGCAATATTTCTCAGTATATACTGATAATATCGTTTCTAATGGAATAAACGGTCGTGATAGCCAGTGTGATACTCATTTATGGCTGAAACTATTGACGCCATTTTGCGTGTTGCGCTCCAGTACTAGTCAACAAACATTTCACTTTTGGTGTTTTCGTACCATTTTTCTCTCTCGGTACAAAGTGACGTCAAACGAATTGGCAAAGTGGATGCCAATTCATACACTCGCCTCTTTAGTTTTGTCGGCTGCCAATTTAATATATTACTTTTTCATGATTTTTGTAAATAGTATTTGTTTTTTATTTGAATCATCGTCTTCATTAGAGTCGTGTGATTAATTTTGGCGGGAAATTAATGCGCCATGTCCGTCTAACTGGACGATATGCTCCTAATTAACTCGTTATGTTAATTAGTTTATTATGTTCGTTCAGTTTTGCGTGAACGCTTTTGATTAGTCGATGTCTGTCGGTCCAGCAAAATTGATAAATAATTAAAACTGAAAAAAAAATGACAAACGTTTTATTTATTTTTTGATTAAGAACGTTTCTAAAAGTTTAAAAGAATAAAAGAAATAAAGAGATAAATAAAAATAATGCTGTTTTATTTGGAGGGGGTTGAAGAAAAGATAAAAATACTAAAGATATTTTTAAACGATAAAGTAATTATTGAAAGCAATAATAAAACAAAAACAAGTAATCGGGATGAAATTTTCAGCTAACTGATTTCCTAAATATCTCGGATCTTTGATTTG
Source organism: Sepiola atlantica (assembly GCA_963556195.1). Taxonomy (NCBI): domain Eukaryota; kingdom Metazoa; phylum Mollusca; class Cephalopoda; order Sepiida; family Sepiolidae; genus Sepiola; species Sepiola atlantica. Next base: position 43,415,333 of record OY744524.1, read on the forward strand.
GAACCAAGACGTGAGTTGGGAAATCTGAAGGATGAAGAAGTGAAGTCTAAAAGAAAGCCAAACAAAATAAAAAAGATCTGAAGATGAAAACAAGGGTCTTTCTTAACAAGATCAACAGCACAAAAATAACATGGCTGGTTTGGACAAGCGCAACAAGGAAAACAAATGGAGTAGAATTGACGAAGAGGGAAAATAGAAACGACACAAGAGAACATAAATTCCTAAACTATGGGAATCAAAATATATCATTTACTCTCATCATTATTATGTGTGACCATCTATTTATCTCTGTTACAACACCACCAAATAAATCAAAGCGAACCCAGCATGCCAGACAAAGACGAACTCTCGTCGAGAACACAGTAAGTCCTCTTCACCATCTTTACTGCCAGACTCCAGTGCTGGTTTACCATTTCACCACACTATCTAGAAGTAGAGGTGATATGGTGGTTAGTAACATGGACTTTTGACTCGACATCTGTGTTTTTACATCCTACAAGTCTGTTTAGTCTTTTTACTAGTATTCTTGGTAAAGGTATGAATTCATGCACCCATACAGTCATAACTTCCCTGGTGGATAGTGTGAATTGTGTATTCAATGCACGGCCTGCATAAAAACCCTCATGTACGGTAATCGTTCAACAGTAAAACTACCACATTCATGCGTATATGTGTGTATGTATTTATGTATGTGCCTATCTGGTTGGATGTTTGGTTTAACGACATGTCAACCGTTGATGGCTCATTTTATGCCGATACTACACATATATTGTATATGTGATTGCTTTGGAGATCAATTTAAGTGTGCATTTTATGGAGAAATAGCAGTAAAAAATAGCTCCACTATAACTCATAGATGGAGCTCTGGCAAGTTCAATCAGTCTGGGTAAAAGTGGACCTGGGTAGAGTGGTAACTAAAATGTGAAAACACGTTTATCGAAGCAAACAAATTGAGGCCTCACAACCGGATACACTTCAAGGTCATGCCCAGAAGTTGAGTTCATCTATGTACCTATATACTTATATATATATGTACGTATGTTCAACTACTTTAAAACTATTCAGAACGTGGAATGTGTCAATGTTGGTTTTCAACTTACCCCCATAGATATTAGAATTGCAATCGATATGAAATAACACCTCTTTAAAAATTGTGGGTATTGATGCCATTTTTTAAATTGTGTATTTTATTATTTCATCAAATTAAACCATTAAATACTTATCATACAAGATTTTAACTTCTACTTCAATGCTAACCTTAAATATAGCGAGTCGTATTTAATCAACTTATAATTCTTATTTATCTATTTCAGCACATTGTTTTGTCTCTTCCATACACAAATACTATATATATAAATATATATACACACACATATATATATATATATATATATATACATATATATACATATATATATACATATATATACATACATATATATATACATATATATATATACATATATATATATACATATATATATATACATATATATATATATACATATATATATATGAAATTAAAAATGGAAAAGCGGAAGACCTTTTCGCTCAACGTTTCGCCCAAATTTCACGTGGGCTTTGTCAAGAGCGGACGAAGAATACAAAAATGACAAAAGACGAGAAAGTCTGTAAATTATGGGGAATATATATAGTGGTTGGGTTCATGTTGAGATAAAAGGGTATGCAAATAAAAAATAAAAAAAATTAAAAAAAAATAAATAAATAAAAAAAAAAAAAAAAAAAAAAAAAAAAAAATTACAAAAATAAAAATAAAAATAAAAAAAAAATAAAATAAAAATAGAAATAAATATATATATATATGCACATAAATGTGATCGAAACATATATAACACATATACATACATAAATATCAAATATACATAGAAGTAGCATTGGAAAAGAAGAGGAGAAAATAAAGAGCAGA
>OY744524.1:43422259-43437259 GCA_963556195.1 Sepiola atlantica
TATATATATATATATATATATATATATATATATGTATATATATATATATATGATTATAACAAAATATATATTAAATCACAGTTTAAAAATAGTAATATATTTCCGTGTAACTATTTTAAATTGTGAACTACCGAAAGAAATAACATAAGAATAATTTGAAAAAATGTGTAAAAACTGATATTTTAACGTTTAAAATGGCAGCATTTTGCTGACGGCAGTGTTGAAGTGCTCAATGCAGAGCACTTAGTACATTTTTCAGATTCGGGAGCCGGCTCGACTCTGATATGATCTGAGAAATTTGTAACAATTGCATATTTCGGACAGATCATTAATCGGGAAATAGTGTGGGGTGAGGAGCGGTTTATTGCAAAATCATACCCGGTCAAACGATATGGTCTAATTTCCGGCATTTTCCTACGTGCGGCAAGAAGGCTTCATATGGAGATAGATCATCAATACGGACATTATTTTCTTCAAATTTCCATAATTACCAACTGCCTCTTCATCAAACGAACAGCGGATAATAAATTGAAATGTCGCGCCACGGAGACATTGTGTTGGAAACGACGACCATCCAAGTCGTCCGCAGCTGCGCTCTGTAGGCTTTCTCTCGATTCCTATTTGAATTTATTTCGCCACACCAAATAAGCAATGTCAGATCGAATAAACGTGGCGAGATCAGTCCAAAGTGAATCGATCGCGAGGATATTATAAGAGTTGGGATCTGTCGGTCAGTTAGTCTGCTTTATATGTCGTTTAGATTAAGAGTACGGTCGCCGTAGATATATGTATATTTGAATACGTATAGGGTATGTATATATCTGGAACAAGGCCATGATTCGCTGAGTTTCTCGTGATACAATACATCGATAATAAGAGCTTGCGTGACACGCATTAACTCAGATTAGCATTGTAACAACCTGATATATTTTAATAATATTTTCTTTGTCCATAATTTTATGATAGCTTTGTATAAGGCAAGCACTTTATTTTTATCTTTATTTTTATTAGAAGTAATACCCGTTCTCGGGCCGGCCCATAATATTGAAACATATTCGAACCCCTTAATAACTCGAAAGAAAACAGACCCCAAATACGTCAAAGCAACCCAAAATATACTGCAATGAATAGAGCTTACAGGATTATTAGGAGTTTAAATATTTTTTGTAACATCTTACCCCCTAATTTCTTTACAGACGAGGATCACATGCGAAAGTCTTTAAAGTTCCTTAAATGCTAAGGCGTAACGTTGCTTTTTATATTTATGTGCTAATGAGTCAATATATACGTGAAGCATAGCACATTACATACGACTGAAAAGAACGGTTACTTGTTTTACTTCAATTGGTAAATTCTCTAAAACATCCTATTTCGCTCGCTTGTCAAAAAATGAAGACTCGAATACACAAAAAAGATGTTTCATCTTGCTTTTATTGTTGGTATAATGTTGCCATTTTTTTCTCACACTTGCCTCCCTATGTATAGTGGGTGCCTTGCCGGCCCAACAAAATGGGAGCGAGCACGTAGACGCCTTTGCGACTCGGTGACAATTTTCTATCTCTCCTTTTCGATTCTCGATAGGACTTTTCAAAATAGTTTATTATTTTTACGCATTCCTTATTCCAAATCATAAACAACGGAAACTGTTTACGTTCTAGATAAACTCTTACCTTATAATCTGTCAAAATAACACATAAATCCCAAAAGCCGTTTAGAATATCACTTTAATGTAAACATATATTTTAGCGGCCCACTTTTGTAAACGAATTTCTATTGATCGTAATAGGAATTCCAAATTATCATTATGGTTATAATTATTATAATTAGCACTATTAGTATTTTTCTCTAACCCCACAGAGTTAATCATGTGACATTTTAAGTTAACTTCGATTTTGAAATGATCAATATCTGTTAAAATGTCGAGAATCCGTATAATCTAGTGACTGGTAACACACGTTTTAAATCGCATTAAAATCAAAGGTTTCAGAACATACACTTAAGAATATGATTGAACTTATGGGCACATTTAATTCTGTAAAAATTCTAAATGAATGCGAAAAAACGACTTTGTTAACATACAAAAACAACTTATAAAAAGTACTTTTATGTATATAATAAAATACTTAAAGCATTCAAAAAAGTAAACCAGCAGCTAGTCTAATCTGATTTGTACAACAGTATCCATTCAAATATCCATTTCAATAAGTAAGACGAACATATCTTTTCTTTTGAACAAATAAAAGGTAATGATTTCGTGCGATTTTGTAGTTTGCCACCGGACCACCTGCCGGGATTTGATCAGTATCAGTTGCGTCTTGCAGATGAATGTCTATCATGTTATCAGACATGAAGATGATTATTATGTCTGATATATGAAATCACCGAATATTTGGCGGGGAAGAGCTTTCATTAAAACCATAAATAGTTTTATTCTATGTTATTTAAAGATTTTATCAATTTACGTGAAAATTAAATTATTTTTTATCGTATTTATCGTTTTTTTTAACGATACTTGTTTCTGTTTGTCTTTCTTTCTTTCTTTCTTTATCTATTAGTCCTGATTTTGTGACAAAAACAATTATAGAAAGCTCTTCATTAAACTAACGTAAATATATCTTTGAAAAATCGAGCAAATGTATTCTCATGAAAATATTTTAAACGTGTTTTCTTATTTCATTATGAGTTCATAAATTCACCAAACTTTCGGTAATTTCTTTAAAGTAAAAAATCTGGTTTAAAAATAGAGTCATTCTTTATACTCATTATTATATTAATCTATTTTCAATCAAATAGACCCTCAACACCATATATATATATATATATATATATATATATATATATATATATATATATATATATATATATATATGTAATTATTTTGTATTGGTGATAGCAGCGTTCGTTGTTTTTTGCTTACTATTATTTTGATTGACTCACTTCCTAAGTGATTAAGATGCAGAAAATTTCTTAACTTTATAGGATGTATTTTTCGTTAATATATATAAATATTTATTAATTTTTTACGTCATAAAAGTTATCTATGGACACGTGTTTCTGGCTCACAGCCGTCATAAGCATGGCTAACTTAGACAAGGATCGAACCTTCGATATTGATGTCTATACTCCAGCGTCTTTACCACTGGACCAAGACCCTTGTCTAGAAATATATACGATTTTTATCACCTAAATATGTAATGTATTTTTATGTAATTATTTTTATTGGTGATTGCAACGTTCCTTGTTTTTTTTGCTTACTATTATTTCGTTTGTCTCATTACGTGAGTGATTAAGATGCAGAGAAATGCATTCTTAGTCGCCCTTAACTTTATAGGACGTATTTTTTGTTAATATATATATATATATTTATTAATTTTAGACGTACATAAAAGTAATCCATGGACGCGTGTTTCTGGCTCACAGCCGTAATCAGCATCGATAACTTAGACAAGGATCGAACCATTCGATATTCATTTCCCGAATTTAATTTACGTAATTATTTTTATTAGCGATTGCAGCGTTTGTTGATTTTTTTTTGCTTACTACTATTTTGATTGTCTCACTTTGTTGTTGTTTTTGCTTACATCATTGTTCGGTCCATTGTCTAAGATAGCTATGTTGCTGACGGCTGTGAGTCAGAAACACGTGTCCATGGATTACTTTTTTGTATTTAGGAAGTGAGACAATCGAGATAATAGTAAGCAAAAAAATCAACGAACGCTACAATCACTAATAAAAATAATTACATAAAATACATTGTGCATGGATTACTTTTATGTATGTATAATATATATATATATATATATATATATATATATATATATATATATATATATAAATTAGCCTTACGATTACCCACGGGGATGACACACGGAAGCTTAATTGCCATAAATATATTTTCATAACTTACTACCTAGCTCTACTCACGTACTGCGCACTGTTAAAGTAAATACTGAAAATCTACACATACAATATTATATATCATTATAACATGTGGATACATTAAATATATATATATATATATATAATTAGTTATATTTAAAAAAATTAACTGTACCCAATTATATATATGGGTACATTCAACATTTTGAAACACATTCATTAAAATTTAAAGTCCTCCGAAAATAAACATTTGAAATCCTCCAAAAATAAGCACTCATCAATGTCTACCCATATGTACGCACGTTACAGAAAACCACATTTAATATCCAAATTCCTTTAAAGTAAAACTTTAAAGCTTCTTCAGAATATTAGATATTATTATTTACAATTTCAAGAAACATTAAATGGATATATCAAAAATCACTTCACTATTTTTCATAAAATTTACTTATGGTAACACGTAACTGCAGTTTCACGGCTTTACCGATCTTCATAAGTATACTTTACTAGTTTCTAACGTGTAGCATCGCACAAATGATGATGGGTAATATACAGGGTGTTCAGGAATAATTTGACGCTTTTCGGAATGGAAAATGTCATATCTTGGCCAATAATTAGTGTATTCTAAAAATGTATCTCTTAGTTGAAATTTTGCCGATACAGTTCCTCGAAGGAGCCGCCTTAAGCATCCACCAGTGCTTCCAGGCTGGACCTGAACCTGGATAACGCATTCTTCACGGTGTCATTCTAGATACGCCTAAACCCCAATTTATCCATGGCAATTATTTGGTCTTTGATGTTGCAGACGGTAGGGTTTATGGCCTTTTCAACTGCGCTCCAACACAACATATTCTATGGGGTTGCAATCAGGCGAGTTGGGGGCTAGTTCTTGAGACTAGTGAAATCGTGGAAATTCTCAGACAGCCACTTCTGAGATTTATAGGAGGTGTGACATAGAACTCAGTTATTCGGCCATATGTACGACCCTCTTCACTTAACGCTTGAAAACAGTGAACAGTAATTCTATATTTCCATTTTAATTTTGTCTCTTTTCGAAGATATGGGGCGGCATAACCTGTTTTTTCCTGAAACATATCCAAAGACCATCACGGTTTCAGGAAACTTTGTCTTCATGACACATTGTTCTACGCGTATGTGAACCTGGCATCTTCGGCTTGACTTTGTGTTTGACCTTTTGAAGGAGTTACTTGGCTTTCGTAGGGCGATTTTTTGGGCCTTAGCGGTTGCCCCGTGTGACTCTTGTATGAGGAAGGGCGAAGATTCTTGTTAAGGGCTTCCTTCAGACTCGCCACACCGACGTCCATTTCCTTCTCCAAGGACGCATGCCTTGCCTAGATTTTGCCGCACATTTTTGTAGCTACTCGATGCATATCTTTGTGCGGACAAATTCAGAACGCCTGCTTGTCGTCAATGATCTCCCACTATCAAACCCACTTATAGTACACAGAAACAGTGATCCGTTGCATATTAATACTATTAAATGCATAATATTGTTCTGAAATTAAAGAATATCAAAACAGCATTAAATTTGTCTCGAATATATTGTACATATACACATATATGTCTTTCTCGCCATCTGCGCTTTCCGCAAACCACTAAAATATATACCAATTATAAATCATCATATAATCAGAATTGTTTGTAGCAACAACAAAAAATTCGGACAAGCGCGTTTTCCGTAAGATTGTTTCAATCAAAACCAAGGGAGCTTGCTTGACTTTAGGACCAATCAAGTGTAAAGCTATAAACGTCTCTTTTAAAACAATACTTTATATTCCATATTAAAGTTTGTAAATTAAATATACAGTTCAATTTAATAGTGACAACGTCTAAGTAAAAAACGAAAAATATAACAAATCGATACACAACATTTATTTACCTTGGACAATTTCAAACGACTGGAGGATTTTAATAACCTGTTTTGAAAGTTAGGAGACAATTGAGAAACACAACGGTGACGGGGATTCAGCTAGTATATATTATTTAGCTCAGTGACCACACATACTCTATCAGTACAAACATGTTCAGCATCAGGAGCCACATCAATAATAGATGAAAGAAAACAGTATTAACAATATATTGATGAATTGGCTTCGTTTACATAGTAGGCGTTCAATTCGATTAATATCAAATTAGCCCTGGGCCCTCTTATCCCTTCGCACGCAGGCGCACATGCCAACAGACGACATGATGTCATTCCAATGTCTCCTTTACTCTACAAATATCCTACCTATCTCTTTATATATATATATATATATATATATATATATATATATATAGAGAGAGAGAGAGAGAGAGAGAGAGAGAGAGAAGGAGAGAGAGAGAGAGAGAGGTCTGTTTATATGTTTATACATTTGTAAGTTTAGGATTTACTCCTAAACTAATTAACCGATCATTGTGAATGTTAGAACACATCTGTTATTCGTAAGGGGTCCAAATATAGGTTATATTTAGTTTACTTTAGTTTTCATGGAAAAGGAGTGAAAACGGAAACTTACGCTGTTTTTTGGTGTCGAGTGGTGCAAAAATGCTCTTTTCGAGTAATTCATTTTACGGGCATTCGTTTAGTATATATAGGTTGCAATTTGAGACAGCTATAACAAATTTACAACAACTAATTTATTAGTAAGAAATAACCCGACATTGGATAACAGTTTACTAAAAACTAGTAATGCTGTGTATGTATTGAAATGCCTAATGAGTGAATGTGTTTAAAAAACAAACAATACATATATTGGTATGACTAGAACTAGTATCTCTCTCCGCCTTACGTTTCACCTCCATTTACCAACATCTGGTAGAACATGATATATACAAAAATGATTTCAGAAACATAATAGTAAAAAAACACTGCCATCCTCGCTGTCTGAAATTGCAACCTGCGCCTCCGCATAATTGAAGCCTTACTTATTCGAGCAAACAAACCTACCATCAATCAAGCTCGATATGAAGGGGGAGAAGGTATACTAAAATGCGTTTAATAAAAATAAAAATAACATAAAAAAGGTTTTAATCGACTTTCTTTAATAAATACACCAATTTTAATTTTCGTAACTCCTCACGTGCCTGATGAAGACTCATGGGAGTCGAAAACGTTTTCAGTTTTGGCAAGTTCCTGTTCAGACTTAGACAGAGCATTAGATCGTTGGTCTGCAAACTCGAGAAGATGGATCAAAAAAGAAACAAGCAGGAATTCTCACTGTTGTTTAATCAAACGTCGTATTATTATTATTATTATTATTATTATTATTATTATTATTATTATTATTATTATTATTATTATTATTATAATAATAATAATAATAATAATAATAATAATAATAATAATAATAATAATAATAATAATAATAATCATCATCATCATCATCATCATCCAGGTAAAACATCCACAGGGTAGCAATCCAAAGAATTCTAACCGGGTTTATAAAAAGTGCCCAATATCAAATAGAGCTTTTATATATGAGTATGTTTATTTACACAGACATGTACAAAATCTACGACACTGGCATGTCGATGTTATCGATCAACAGTTATTATAAACTGAGATCTCATCTGGCAGAGTTAGAATCCGATCTTAACCTTAGATCATATTTGGAAATAATGAAATGGAGAAAAAAAAGAAGAAAAGAAATTTTAAATTTCAAAATTTGGGGAGTCATATGGTTGAGACCGTTAAGAAGCAAAATGTTAACATCAAAATCAAAATTCAAATGCAAATATAAAATATAAAATAAAATAAAATAAAGTGAAAACTTCTTTTCTTTTCTTTTTTTTTTCTCCATTTCATTCTTTTCAAATATGATCCAAGGTTAAGATCGGATTCTAAATCTGTCTGATGAGATCTCAGTTTATAATAACTGTTGATCGATAACATCGACATGCCACTTTCTCAGATTTCGTACATGTCTGTGTAAATAAAAATAATCATATATATATATATATATATATATATATATATATATATATATACATACATACATACATACAGGGTGTTCATAACGTCTGGGTACATAGTGATATTGGTCTCGAAGTTTAATGAAACATGCAACGCCTTGAACAAACGCCGTTCCAGACGACCAAAGACTCGGAAATCATGTTGAAAATATTATTTATTGACATTAGAATTGAATAAAAGTTTTTGCTTTCAAAAAGTGTTTTAACAATGTGCCAAAACTTCGTTGACACCCTGCATATATATATATATATATATATATATATTGGTACATTGTTAAAACACTTTTTGAAAGCAAACAATTCATCCCAGCGTAATTAGACGTGTTACTATCGACGAAACAATTGCGTGTATATTAAAAAATAAGACAATGCAAATTACAAATTTATATTACGGAATATTAATTTATTAGATATTAACATAATATGCAAATTAGGAATACCTAAAGCTGTTTGTGAGTGTTTGCAGATTACTATATATACAGAATTACAAAATGGTATGTTGTATTATAGAATTAAATAAGCATGCAACCTTTTCATGTAAATATAGTTAGGATATGTGGAAAATAAAACTATCGCATTTAATTTAAATGTATTAAGCACGGGAAGTGAAAGTAATTTATTTTTTAATCAAACAATGAGTATCCATGATTTAAAAAAGTACACCAAAACCAGAGGATTACCATATCTTGATGAAATTGGTAGTATTTATTAATAATTAAATGTCAAGGAAAATTAATTTATTTCAAAGATAATTAATTCATTTCAATGACGAAATTCTACGTAGTCGAAACTCAGTAACAACCTTTGCAAAGGGATAGCACGCTTAAAGTCATAATGAAAAAAAAAATCGGAAAAAGAAATGTAGAAAAAATATGTTGAGTGTTTTAAAAAGTAGCTCCCTTTAAATTTAGTTTTCTACTATTGACCGAATTTTGGGGGCTGACAGAATTATGTGGATATATTAATGTGTTACATTGAAAAAAAGCATATTTATTTATGAATACATATTTGAACAGCTATATATATGTCATATATATAAATATATATATATATATATGTCATATATATAAATATATGTATGTATATACATTATATATATGTATATATATTTATATATATATGTCATATATATATATATATATATATATATATATATATATATATATATATATAAGAGAGAGAGAGAGAAGGGGAGAAGGATATATAGAGAGATTATATATAAAACTAATCATCGTAATATGGACATCACCATTTACATATTTGTAAAAAAAAATATGTCTAAACCCGAATGGTGATATGTGGGTGGGCAAAAAGAAATGTAATTATGATGTCCGCATGAACGTACACATATACACATATGGATCAGTGTATAGATTTAGAATGCAAACGGCCACAGATTAAAACACACACCCATTATGTATATATATATATATATATATATATATATATATATATATATGTTGACATATATGTAAAAATATATATGCGTATTAATATATGTATACATACAGATACTTATATATATATGCAATTATTTTAGTATACATAATTACATATACAATACTCTCCTTCTCTCTCTCTCCCTCTCACTACATATATATATATATATATATATATATATATATATATATATATATATATATATATATATATATGCGTATACATTAATGTATATATGTCATGACTGTATCTGTACGTCTATATGCATATATTTTAGCATTAACACGTTTATTTAAATATACAATATGCAGACATATAATTGTATATATGTGTATGTTAGTGAACATATATATTTATGTGCATATATTTTTGTACGGAAAAATTCATTGAAATACATACTATGTAGATACCTAATTGCATATGTACACATATATGTTTGCATTTGTAAAACTATGTATATGTGCATATATTTTATTCACACTAATTAATTTCAATATATAAATCATATATCAATATGTGTATGTTTGTGAACACACACACACACACATCTCTAACCTGGAGTATCTGGAATAGCTGGTGAATAACTGGCATCCGGTAGGATGACCCATCCCCAGCAAAAACAGAAGGATAAGGAAAAAAATATAGGACTTGAATGCCTACTAGACACCACCCTCGGGTGTCTTCGGTCTCTCTGTACAGGGATTTGTAGATGTAAGCAATGGTGTGAACCTTCCGGCCTCTGGAAATGGTGCTCCAGCCATGACAGAGGCCAACCAGGGTCAGCCATCAGGCCTTTAGACAAAATAGCCTGGCCCCCTATATCCATCAAATGCAGCAATAAAAAAGAAATATAAGAGGCTTAAAAGCCCAACCATGGGCTGTTGCACAAAAGAAGGTGCTATTGTTTTGCTACCACAACTCTAAGTTTGAAAAGTGGAGCAAAACATCCAATGAGATCTTAGCTGAAAAGATTCAAGAATCTAACATCTACCCTCCCCATTTTTTGAACGTATATGCATATATATATATATATGTATATATATATATATATATATATATATATATATATATATATATATATGTGTGTGTGTGTGTGTGTGTGTGTGTGCTTATATACTTTTGCACAAGCATATTTAAATATATAATATCCCAATAAACACATGCACACACACACACACACATATATATATATATATATATATATATATATATATATATATATACACAATATGCGCCTGTGTGTATGTGTGAACGTTGAGGCATGAAGTCTGTTCTCAGTTACGACGCCGGCCTTTAAGTCGGATCGCCGATTTATAATGAATAAATCCATTCATAAAGCGACTGGTCGTCTTTTCTCCACAATATTTGCTCGATGTTTCCATTCTAACCCGTTCCCTTTTTGTATTATCTGCTCGATCCCAACACCACAAATGCGCTTTACCATTTGCAAAAGGATAGAGAGAAAGAGGGAAGAGAAGAGAAGGGAACTAGCCGCTGGCAGCCAGCAGCGAGCCAAGGTCAATTAGGAAGAAAAGTGATACGAAATTCCCGGCCGCCATAACCTTGCCTTTAACATTGGATGATTAGATGCGATTCTAGCGAATATCGTTAACTGTTTGTATGTGGTTTGATATTTAGTATAAGCGTTTATATCTCTTTGTATGAAGCGACAACATTTGCAGACGACTGTAAAGGAAAATATTTATACGCATGCGCAATAGAAAGCTGTTACTCTATCAAACAATCCAGGAGATGCGTATAGAGGTGGCACTACCTACTTTCAGACTGGGGAGAACCGGAAGGGAGGTTTAAGCAGTGCTCTGGAGACCCCCTCAATTTTATTTTGTATTCCCATATATTAAATGTTGTCGAAAAAAATAGAGAGCGTTATTTTTAACAACGTTAGTGAGCATGTGTTAGTCTGGATTAAAATAAAATGCCACCAAACTTCCACTGTTTTATAAAATCGTTAAAAATGTATAAACATTGTCTACTTTATACAATACTAGTTGTACCATACCCGGCGTTGCCAGGGACTGAACTAAACGATGACTGATTTCTGTACGAAGAATTGGACAATTATTTTGATGGCATTAATTTTCTAATCAAATTATTTTGTGAAAAAGTAAATTTTAAAAAGTTAGTCTATTTTATACTAATGACTCACCACTTACCAAGACTAAAAGTCACTCGAGGATAAGGGTTAATGAGAATGTCAGTTGGATGGTGAATAATACTGTGAGATGATTGAAAACAATGAATGTAATAGACAACATTTGATTACTCAAGAGGACGGCTCAACATTGGACTTGAAGACGACCACATTACAGTCTGCAAGAAAGCAGTCCCGTGGAAACGTTTTCCACGGATGAGAAGTTTTTTAAACAAAACTGTCTTCATGGAAATTACGTTTAGTTTTAGGTACACATTGAACGAGTGAGAAATATTTTACAGTGGTTGTAGCTAGACGAGCATTTGCTGCGACGGTTTTACAAGGACGGGAATTGGAGCTCAGTCTAGCACTTAGCATATACATAACAGTAGGTTAGAGAAAAAATAGTAACGTCTCTTCTGTGAGAACAGGGATGTATAGATATAGAATTGATTATCCCCCACTAGATTGCGAACTCTATTTTGTATTCTGACCATAGTAAGAAAGAGTGTTCTGAGTGGCAAGCCTCTAGATGTGACGGCAGTACTTTATCTTGGGGCGTATAGGTAGAGGATTAATTAGGGTTCAGATACTTTCTGGCGTGGTGGAATGATCCAACCATTTATCTTGCGAACTTATCAACAGATGTGATGTAAGTCTTCCATTTCAATTCTTGAGTGAAAGTTTCTCCTAAGAGATTATCAAAGCAATGTGGCTTTCTCAAGGTGATAGCCATTGATTTCAACTGAGGCAAAATGGGAAATCAGCTTTGGTGTGGAAGAATTGAAACCTTTGCTTTAGAAAACTAGTGAGATGCGATTTAAAAAATATAAGACGCGTAAAAGAAAGCATATAAAAACAAATATTTACATCTAGAATGTGAATCAAAAAGTGAGAAGAATAAGAAAACATCGCATGCTCTAAAGATCAGAGTTTTCTGTGCTGATAACTTAATCGCATATTTTCGCCGCTTTTACTGCGTGAAGCCTTCCACGAGAATTGGCAGGTATTGGCGTCGTCGTTGTATACAGACGGAAAGAGGATAGCACGGCTGCTAAGTGGTTAACGACGCGGACTGAAGACCTGGGGGTGCTGGGTTCGAATCTAGTTCGTTCCACAGAAACACTTTCATCTAAACCCACTTGTGTCTAACCTCCTGGAGAGGAGTAAAAAAAAATACAGACAAAAAGGTTGAGTTTTGAACGCGGTACGTGAGCCCAGTAAGTCTCTATTGCTTAGTCTATACTCGGAAGGGTCAGTTAGATTGATCATAAATATAAGCGACTTGAAGAAACATAGAATAAGATAATGATCTGCAACTTGTAAAACAGGCCAAATATATGGCAAACATGTTTAAAGCTCACATAAACACATGCACATATATATATATATATATATATATATATATATATATATATATGTATATATGTATATATATGTATAAAGTTAGTTGTGTACATGTATGTATATATATATATATATAAAATAAAATTTAGTAACACGAAATTACATAATCATCGATGCAATAATTTATTTCAACCTTGTGGTATTGTCAAGCATCCAATTTAATGGATATATATATATGCGTGTGTGTGTGTGTGTATATGGTAAACTTTTAACCTAAATTATCGAAACACATTTTGGGTAACTTGGGTTATATTTTTAAAATTTAGATTCATGCAAAAGGGACACTTCGTGGAAGTACCTCCGATTTCTGTGAGATTTTAGCAATAGGTATTAGACATTAATTAATACATATTCTATCAATTTCAGTTTCTTTGGAGTATTTAAAGGGTTTTTAGGGGGTATAATATAGATACAACCTCTCATTTGTAAATTCGTATATTTCAGTTTTCATTTAATTTTAACCAAAGTAATTAGATACCAATTAAGCAAGATTCGATGATTTTTTAAAAACCCATTACGCTTAAGCCTTAAATTTTAGACATTTTATAGAATCAAAATTATCTAATGGATACGATAAAAATTAGAATAAAAATTCAATTTAAAAAGCTTAGTAGCATTCTATCTTTATTTTAATCATCCTTGGGAGACACAAAAGTGACGCAAAACTGTTCTGTTCAGGGAATTAATTTTACCCATCCTAAGATGGATATTCTTCTAGTAATATATGAAATTATGACGGTTGGATTATAACGTCTAATCATAATAGCAATGTATCTGACATATTGATATTTGATACTGACTAACAATTTATCTTCATTTTCATTCTACCATGTTCTTTGCAAGATTCTTATAAAAAATCATGATTTATTTCGGCTCTAAAAATTGTTAAAATGGAAACGTCATGATTTTTCTAATAATAACTTGAATAATGTAAGGGAGATAGCTAATACTTTTGATTGAATTGCAAAAGGAGGGTTATCGCCATTGCATGATCGTATTTTCCCAATGACTATAACTATTAATACATGTGACCACTTCGCGTGTTTCCGTGTATATGTGTTTCTGTGTATGTGTATTTCTTTGTTTCTTTGCCTATATTTGACTTACACATTATTTTTTTCAATTTACATTAATTTAATATTTGTTGAAATAAACAATAAAAAACTACAGTACATAACTAATACATGTGAACACAGAAGACAAATAAAATAAAATTAGTGAATACCGGAAAATGTCGGGTATGTACAGCTAGTATTAAACTAAAACGGACTTTTAAAAATCCTATTTAGAACCGCATTAATATTCACTCTATTCTCCTATTCGCTGGGACACAAGTATAACACTAAGTAATTAGTTTCTTCCTCCCTGCATGTGACTGTTAATGAACAACATATTTTAACGGGGTGAGCCTAGAGCTACTACCCCAGAAAAGAATGGTTTCGGCGGCGCTGTGGGGGTCTCCTCAGTTTTATTTTTTGTCGAACTACTTAAAATAGTTTCAGAAAAGAGTATATGCGGTAGATTTTATTAGCACTAACATGTTCACAAAGTGCGTGTAAACATGTTTTTAATGGAATAAAGATGCTTAGTTAGTAGGTTATGGAACATATTGTGTTAGAAAGAAAATTTTACATATATTTTTTTACTATTTGATCCTGATCAATATTTGATTAGTGTTTTCTATGAGAAATGTAGTGGGAGTACTCTTCACACACTCTTTCATAAGCACTCTTCTCTTTCTCACGTACAATAAGGGTAAAAATTAATATGATACTTTCCAACACATTCACCAATAAATATTGCGTTTGTACAACTAGCATATATCACACCGCTAACTGTCGAAGACTCTGCGAAAACATCAATAACGATAGCAACAGTTTGTGTTTCGATTATAACTAGATATCTATATTATTATTTCTTTTCATTGTTTATTTTGGAAATTCAACTGCATTACAAATAACATTGTTTTCATCCATTATCAGTTTAAATATATTTTGCGCAAATTATAACTATTTTAACTAATTATACTTTTCTCCTAAAAGCAAATACTTTCTAACGCAAAAATATATCATTGGGTTTTGCTTTAAATCCAAACATTTTATGTGAAATTCTTATTAAGTAGGGAATCCCAAAACCCATTTTACGTA
>OY744524.1:43444759-43454759 GCA_963556195.1 Sepiola atlantica
TCCTGATTACGCGACACTTTTTCTCAAAGAAGAACAAAATTATTACTCTAAAAGTTAGTCTTGAAATTATTTTGTAAGTGTGAGGATGAAAACATCAGGTTCGTGGGGGGAAAATGTTACCGGTAAACATTTCATATGATTTTATTTCCGTTATTCTTTAAAGTTTAATGGCGCAATTTTTAGATTTTACATTTCTGTTTCCATGTGATCAAATCCAAATGTATTATTGCCTTATACACTTACCAATGTTTTGAAAACATATTTGTACATAACAATATATAGGTTCCTTTTGTAATCTCAGGATATTTGAACCTTTGGTTTTTGTAAATTTCACTAATATATGTCGAATACTAATTCCACATCCTATAGATTATATTATACATTCATGTATATTCCTTTCGTATACAGAACACATGAATCCTTTGCATTTTTACTGACTTTCTCCGAACTTTGAAAAAAACTAATTAGCATTTATAACCATTTCCTTCACGTTCACATTCGCCCTATTATATATTTTTTCACCCAAATAAAATGAATACGAATGTATTTCTTATTCGTTAGATGCTTAACTTCTTATTTTCTCGTCATAATGATGTTGTGGTTCTGTTCCCCCCCCCCTTCTCCATAAACAGGACCCTTTTCATCTGAAAATTATAGAACAAGTCAGGCCCAGTTGTATATTGTTTTCATTTGTAAGACGATATTTCTTAAGGTTACATTCGCTCATCACTTAAAATTCTTGTAGGTTGTTTAATAAGTAGCCTATTGTGTCGCTGCACTTTGTTGTGAGTCAAAAGAAAGAAAACATATTCGTATTGTGTTATCTAGGAAGAAGCATCTTATGTGTCTTACGCGCCGAACAAAACTTAGGGCCGATACATAGCTTGAAATAGATTGCAACTAAAAAAATATTTAGTCTCTTTCGTCCATCCACTAATAAAATAAGAATGAATGCTTCGAAAATGCGCCCATTCAATCATTTGGCGATGAAAATTCCATTTCAAACGTAAGCATTACAGATTAAACATATCGACCGACGAAAAAAGTCTCCCAAGGAAACATCTAAAAAATAAATTGTTAATTTTGAAGTAGCGCACACAAAAGCGAAGAACAACGTGTCACCAATTCTCTACTCATCTGCTTGTACCAACTCAAACAAAACCCCTGTTCATTGTTTCTTTCCTGAACCTATGTCGCCCAAAAACTAACTGTCTCAATCTACGAACAACAACAACCCAATTCCTAGTTCATCAACGAAATCTTGCACATCTAAATTGCCATTTTTTCGTTTGATAGTTATCGAAAATTCATTCACAAGAACTCGTCTTCTACAACCACTGCAAATAACTTCCTTTTCTTCTTCTACGTACCAAAAACAACCGGAATTTCCATAAACTGAGTTTTTTTCCAAAGATCTCCCATTTTTGGAACACGTTTTTGTGGGACTGCTTTCCTGCAGACTACAACATGATTGTCGTCAAGTCCAATGTCAAAAATACACGTCGAGCCGTCGTCTTAAGTAATCAGATTTTGCCCATTTCTTCCATCTTGTTCCATGACTAAACTTACAATCTCATTAAGGCTTATCCTCGAGTGGAGTTTCGCCTCAGTAAGTAGTTAATCATTAGCATAAAAATGTTTTCAGTTTAATATTTGTGTGGAAGTCTACTCGACTCAACTTTCGTAACTCAATATATATTAGAATTTGATCCATTCATCAAAATTAATTCTCAATCATATACTTTTCCTCGATTATTAAGAATTTCAACTATAGTAAACTATTTTCAGTACTGTGTGGTAGGGCAGGAAAAACCAGCAGAGTGCTCGATTAATTAAGAAATCCGAGATTTCGGAGGATTAAGAGCGTAAATATTTATTTATAAAATACAGAAATTCAATGTAACATCAGTACCGTCGGTTTCAAAGCGGGAGGTTGATCCCGATTATCGTCAGCTGATAAACATATTCAGGAATGGTGGGACTTATTCGGTCACGTCTGAGATCACGTAAGACGTGATTTGTGTAAAATGGGGGGGGGGGTTACATATGTGTGCATGAGGGGTTAAATTTAGATTCTAATATTTAAATTGTTAATGTATATAGAATTGTTATTAATTAAAATAAAGCAGAAGAAAACTATTTTCATTTATTTTATTTTATTTTCACCTGAATTCATATATAACATTTTTTTGTATAAATCCGACCCTTTTGACTTAAATTATTTGATCCTTTTTCAGGTTTTTACATTAAACTTCTCAATGAAATCATTTTTTCTTCTTATTGTTTTAATCCTGTAAAAGGTCACATTATAACATAATATTCTACTTGCTACATTATATATTCAGCTTATATTTCAACATGGACATTGAGGTTTCCTTATGTCTTTTTTTTGTAAATATTAAGCTGATTTCGGTTATGTTTGGGAGTAGCGTGGCCGTCCAGTTTGGTCGTTAGGCTGTAACCGCAACAGAAAAAGTGACACATTTATTCGCCCTAAGAAAATTCACGGACGGCACGTATCCTATGCAGAAGTAATAGTTATGAAAATAATTTAGATTTAGTATTTTCTAGAATAAGAATAATATTATTGGTCTTCGCATATTTTATGGAAATGAGGCCACTTAATATAAGGAGCTAAACATACTATTTTAAGGTCAAAAACTTGCCAACGATAAGTGTTAGATTGATAGATTCCGACCCAGAAAACAGCAATTCTTCCCCCTTTGTCAGAAACATTGTTCATGGAATGTGAGGACTAAAGGACAAAATAAGTGAAGCGAGAGATACGAAACTGACAGAAGTAAACCCAAGTGATTATAAACTACTGTTGAGTATATATACACTGGTTGCAGCTGATTGCTTTCGATTGACAGATATTTCCGGGCTTGCTGTTGATTATATCTGAATATTACACGGAAATGGCTTCATCTAGGTAGCGACTTGGAACGTTATTGAGCTTCCCGGTAGTCTCTCACTGATGCTAGCACAGTTGGGTCGGTTATGTGTGGTTGAATTGTCATGGCTTAGTGTACAGGCTGACAAGCTCCAAACGGCGTTTTGGTAAATGCCGCGTGTTTTTTTGTAGGTGATTCAAGTTAAGATCATTTTTGTCAAATGAGCAGTGACTGTCGGTTGCAGTTAAAAATTAAATTTCTCACAGGTTACGACAAGGTTAAAAAATTGCTTCACTCTTTTCAACCTTTTTCAGATACTGATTAACTAAATTTTATGTATCGTATTTTTTAAGAAAAAGGTAGTTAATGTGAGGGTGCATCTTTGAGAACCGAGCCGAACAACACTTTATCTGAAAAAAAAAGTACTTGATGGTTTAAGCCAATCCGTAAGTTGACATAATTATACTAAAGTGGATCAAGGCTGGTATGACAACTTGCGAATATCTAATTATCAGATATGTCCAGACTTTACTGACACTCTGTATATTGCGTAATCTTTCAGATAAAAAAAAACACTTTTTAAGAATATGACATTATAACTTTGATAAACGTGACGGAAGATAACACAGTTAGTCGAAAGCTCGAGAAATATAGAAAATCACAGATATATTTTATTATGGAATTTTAGTATTTACCTTACAATCAGACTTATTGAAAATTACCCTGGATAGGGGAAAATAGTAAAACACTAGTTAAGCAGATTGTTGGAAGCATTTTTAATTGTTTCTACTCTGCTTCCCTGCGCTTTGTCTATGCTACAAGACCGGCTTTTCCTTCTTATCGTAAGGAAAGTGTGCATTTTATCCATCATAATAATAGTGTTTAACGTTTTAAATGCTTGGTGTAATTCGGCGCACTTCTTTGCATTTGCAGACCCGCATAAATCAGTAGGTTCCATCTAAGATCAGACAGAGAAGTGCAGGATCACTTTGTTACCTTTTCTATGCGACTTTGGACTTTTGCTAGCATTTTGGTTGAAAATCCACGCTGTGCCAGTAACTATAAAATAGAGATTTTGAGGTGCTGCAAAGAACAGATTAAAAAAAACCATTTGAAATGTTTTCGAATCTGTCTCTATTCTTATACGTAAACCTTTCTTGTGCCGGCAGAAGGTGTTCGTAAAAGCGTTAAATCTCTTTGGAGAACTTTGACCACACCTTTTTTTATCCCACGCTGTGTCTTATTAATCGTTTTTAAACGACTATTAAATTAACATTTATTTATTTATTTTAATCACCTATCAGTATGCCCTGACACTTAAATTTCCCCCTATGTGCTCTTCATGTTCGTTAATATCAGTGATTAATTCATATTATCAGATTCTACTGACCAGATAATTTTTAAAAGAAATATATATATATATATATATATATATATATATATATATATATATATATATATATATATTTTATATTCTTTTGAAAATAATTCGCGGAAAACTCTCTCTCTCTCTCTCTCTCTCTCTCTCTCTATATATATATATATATATATATATGTGTATATATATATATATATATATATATATATATATATATATATATATATATATATATATATGTGTGTGTGTGTGTGTGTGTTTGTGTGTGTGTGTGTGTTTGTGTGTGTGTGTGTGTGTGTGCTTCCGTGTAAATATTTTTTTTAAGTTATGCAAATATGGTCATTGTTACGGAAGAATACAGTCTTACAATAATGGTTGAATACATTTTCTTCGAAAACATGTCTATAAATTGAAAGATAAACGGAGCGTAAGAATGAGATAAACACAGTTGGTCTTGGAAAGGAACAAAAGTGATATGGGAATGAGAAAAACAAAACAACTCCAGATCGGGGCCAAACGCTGTACTCTTTATTCTTTAACTTTTTTTTCATTCAGATAAAAAAAAAGATGAACGCTTAAAGTCGAGTCACTCCTTTCGAACTCTCGGCTCGGGGCAGTTGCCTTTTCTCGAAACGTATTGTCCAAGCTAAACGTCATGATATATTTGGGCGCCGCAACCGTAAACATTAATCAACTCATGTTTTGCTTCCGTGAATTGATTCCTAATGCGGAACATCTTGGAGAAATAGACAGAATTGAGGTCTCAATTCGAATTGAGATTGATCTTTGAATTGTAACGCCTGTGAAAACACACACGTCCGCTCTCTCTCCCTCTCTTTCTCCTGACACATACAGAGGAAATGCGGGATTGGCTCAATAGATAACGCCACAAACTTGTGCCGAGTTCAAATCTTATCGGATTATTACGTTCATTTACGCACTAATTCTGTTGGTAAAGAGATGGATCAATAATTTCCCTCAGCTAAAATACTGACTTGTGTTCAACTAAACGTATAAAATGAATTGTTGATTATATTATTGTGATTCATCATTAACTGGCCCCAAATTGGCTTATATTACATAAAAATTTAACAAACACATATTTATCTTATAAGTAAGCATGCGTGTCAAGGTGTCTATATGTCAATTATAGGCTCCAAAACGACACCTAATTTGGTATAAAGCATCGTTTTATTTCTATTTTCCTTTTTTAATGGATCATCGCTGATAAACGCCAAAAGCCACTCGAGGATAATAGTCAATGAGGTGGATGGATTGTCGTCTTAATGAAGAAGAATATTATGAACGTATTGAAATGTCATGTGTCATAGGGAAGGGAATACAAATAGTATTAATAATATTACACGTATAGGTTCTAAAATAGGTGATAAATGTATATTACTACAGTCGTATTAATAGTCGTAATAATTATAATGGTATTCTTTTTATTTACTCCTACAAATATAAATTTTAAATACATCATTCAAAATGCATTTTTATAATTGCTCAAAATTTACCATGAAGAGTTCTCGGGAAGTCGGATATTTCATAGGGGTTACTACTACTACTACTACTACTACTACTACTACTACTACTACTAATAATAATAATAATAATAATAATAATAATAATAACAACAACAACACAACGCATAAATTTCACTACTCTACATGAAATGTTCGCACCAAAACTAAAGAGATGTATATGCGAAACGGATTGGATGACAAAAACGAAAATCACATTAATTGCAAATAACCAACAAGAAGGGCAAAATCTCACAAAATTACATACCAATAATCTGCCTAATGAACATTTAGAAAATAAACAACACAACTTAGCGAAGAGGTTTACCACTCCCTTAATTACTGTGGACCTCTCCCAAAGGAACAAAAAAGCACAACGATAATTCTCTAAACAGTTAGTGTTAGTCTTTCTCAAAACGGATTAAAAAACCGTTTTGGCGGACATGATGCAAGGGTATTTCCAACCTTTTTTATATTTTTCTTCTTCTTTTAATGAATTTATATCGCTTAGACTCCAGATCTTCAGACTATTGCGGAAAATGCAGACAAATGTATTATTTTTAGAGTTTCTGGCAAATGGGGATTCATTGCAGCATTCAATCTTATAGTAAAACGATCCCCTAATGTAACCGGTCTTTACTTTTATATATTGCCAGTTTAAAAGAATATTTATTTGTGCACCGTTTTCGACGCCGAGGATGCAAAGGTGTAAAACTTTTAAATGCGATCCGAATTGGAAATATTCACCTATGTGAATCAGGGAAAGCAGAAACTACAAACATGAACATCGGTTTTGGCAAATAGTTTCGGTTAGTAAGCATCATGTGAAAACCACAGAAATAACATAGTTTAACAGAGATCGACTCCAGGAAAGCATACAACACAATCCCCAAACATTGATAATTGAATTCTTTAAGATGTATAAAGTACTAGACACAATTGTCAAATTCATGGAGAAAGCAATGGAAAATTGTAGACTGAAACTGACAGTTGGAGAACAATTCTTGACAAAAAGGAATTTTCTAGGGAGACACACTATCTTCATTACTTTTTGTGATAGTCATAATTCCACTCACTAATATATTCAGGAGATGCAATGCAATGTACACATTCACAGACACAAAGGATACAATAAATAACATCACGTATATGGATTCTTTTAAAATAATAGCATCAAACAAAAAGTAGCTAGAAATACTAATCAATACGACTATAACCTTTAGTTAAGAGATAGGAATTAAATACGGGATAGAAATGTTTTACCTACTTGTGATGAAAAAGAGGACAACTAGAAACAACGGACGACTCAGACCTGCCAATCGTTTTTAGCAAGAAAACTTAACGAACAATTATACACCATGAAATCAGTAAAGATTAAAGAAATTAGAAAAAAGAGGACACAGGCTTCTTGAAACTAAATTATATAACAGATACGCAATAAAAGGAACACGCGTGGGAAGTGTCTTCGGTAAGATACTCTACATTCTTCATAAACTGGACAAATGTAGTAAACCGATACAACACCCAGAAATTTAAGAACAATACAAAAAGCACTTCGCTGATGTTGACCACATCTATGTAAAAAAAGAAAAGAGGTAAAGGCTCGTAAGTATTAAAGCTTGCGTAGACGATGCAATAAAACAACTGCTTAACGCCGCCAAAAGAGCGTTAAGATCACCAATGCGCAGGGCAGCGAAACGGAAGACGGAAAGGCGAGAAAAGAAAATTGAGAAGTGAAACAACTACATGGATTATTCATAAGACGGACCAATAAAATGGAGCATGGAAAAACATGGACATGACAACGAAAAGTACACATGAAAAAGGAAACAGAAACATTATCGACGACTGCACAATGCAATGCGATTGTAAAAGTTCAGATAGAAAAACAACAAATATATCAAATGTAGACTCTGTAGACGACGATACGAAACGATCAACGATAGTATTAATACATCTATCCTAAAATAAATATTTATGAAAGACAAATGACTACACTTCATCCATATAGACTGGTAGGTGCACGGTGATCCCAAAGATGCCACCCATGGAATCGTTAATAAAATTCACAGTCCTTTTTGCAATCCACTATCGTTGGTAAATATAACACTCTTTTCTGAGTACTTCCCTGATTTCAACACTGATGGCCCTTTTCGGTTAAAGAATAGTTTTAGGAACTGTTTTGATAGAAATGATCGTTGATGTAATCTCATACATAAATATCTTGGAGGTTAAAGTTCGTTGAGTGTGAAGCCCATTCAGTATATGTTGTGAATTTGAAATACCGATAATTATTAAGCCAATAAGGTGGTATATGTACAAGAGAGTACTTACAAAAGTACAGAATAGTATGTTAGAGAAAGTCTGCGTCCGATACTGTGGCTATGACTACCACCAATTACTGCCGCCATGACGGTATTTATTACCTTCCCACTACAGGAAGATGGTGTACTAGGCTTGAATGTGGGGAGAGTCAAGCCAGCGCCACTAAAGAGGGACAACTCTGGCCTTTTATAAATTGCTTGGGCAGCCCCGTCTGCATTCTCCTATCGGGGCGCGTCAGGCACTAAGTAATAAACTTACTCCACCACAAAGAGGGGAGGCAAGGCCTGGGAGGATGCATCTCCTAGGACTAACCAGAACTAATACATCGACCTGAAAGATAAACACAATCGAAATGGCCCAGTTTCTGCCGGACTGATTCTCGAGATCGGAATTTCGACTGGTGTGTCTGTCATCATCACCTGAAGAAATAGGGCTGATGACTGTTATGACACTTCGTTGCAACTCTATTCATGATCTTTAGAACGGTCCATCTACTCCCGAAATAGGGTAGATCAACATCACACCATAATACCGCATTTTCAGCTTTGTTTCGTATAGAGAAAATACCTTTTTTACGGGTTTATTTTAATGAAATCTGTAATCTTACGGGTACTTCTTGATGTAAAAATATTTTTCTTGCCTTTTGGCAATCTGTCGTCCAGATCCAACTTATACTTTTTTCTCTTTTTTAAATCTTTCATTAAGAGACGCTCGAGAATCTTGCATGTTTAAAATAAACACTTTATAATAATCAAGAGAACTTTTTAGAGAGGATACATTTGCCATAACTTGCATATTTTTTTTATCGCACTCGCTCGTGCTGAGTCTGATCTTTTAACATCTTTGTTTATAATTCGACTAAGATATGTTCCTTTCTTTTTACTTTTTAGACTGTAGGCAAAACCCACTTGCTGTATTCTGAATCCATTTTTTAACCCATTAATTTTCTCATTAATTTTTCTAATGACGGTAATAGAACATTTTAATTTTTAGAAACTCGTTGAACTCGTTCAACTTTGTCAATCATTTTTTAATATTTTTGTCCACCACAAAAAACTTCTAAATAGCTTTCTTTTAATTATTTTTAGTCTTACTGTTTCAGTATTTAAGGTTTTTATATTTTTACAGAAAGGATTTATAGGCATATCACATAATTGTAACTTTTCCATCCAATCCGTGCCAAAACGTTACTTGAATTGTTCATGACAAACATTTGTAATTTTAAAATTTAAATGTTACTGTAGTTTAATAACTACAGTATGTTATTTGTTCTCACGTTAGCCTTTTGGGTACGAAAAAGTACCCAAATTTGGTTTCCCAATTTTTTTCACGTTTGAAAATTAATGATGGCCAAATCTAAGCCTAAGTTAAGTTGCATTTTAATAGTCTTATTCAATATTCTTACTTGTAAAAACTTTCTAATATTACCTACTTCGTCAGTTTTAGCGATTCTAATAAAGATTTATTTTATTTTATTTTTTACTTTGCAGTGTGTACTTTTGTGTCCCATGCGATTGCACTTAAATAATTTTTAATTTTATATGGACAATCTTTGTACCAAACACGGTTTTGGGGGCAGATTATTTTTCTTTTGTTTATCCAATTTATCTGGTAAATGAATTTTGCTTTTTGTTACGTACTTTTCTTGTATGTGACATTCCACTTTATTCAATGTCTTTTGAATCATGACGAACGCTAATTAGACGTTTGCAGTCATCCGCGATATGTTGGAGTGTTGCACCAGGTTCATTCTCAAGTTTATTAATAACTCTTCTTCTCATTTCTGCATCCGCATTCAGTACTAATCCTTGCGCAAATATAAAGAATTAAACATTCGTAGCAACTTCGACAACTTGAAAGCATTGCCGTGTGTGTAAACT
>OY744524.1:43468917-43508917 GCA_963556195.1 Sepiola atlantica
GAGTAAATAAGTGTTTCACTAATGAAAAGCTCATTAAGTGGAATACAATTTAGATATTACCATCATTTTGCAGGTCTTAAAAATTGCAAAATAGGCACGTTTTATAATTATATAAAAATGAAACCGCGGAGTAAGTTAATTATATTCAATATGTTGCTTATATATTTTTAAAACGGGCCGTCTTAAAATTACTTTAAGAAAATTATTTTTTATAATAAGTTGATGCCACATCTTTTTAATAAAACGTACTGTTTCATTTGAACTTTGACAAGAAATGAATCTCCATTTATTTGTAAATTTACTGTACGATTTTAAAGGTGTTCTGCGTGTC
The DNA here is from genome assembly GCA_963556195.1 of Sepiola atlantica. Classification (NCBI taxonomy): domain Eukaryota; kingdom Metazoa; phylum Mollusca; class Cephalopoda; order Sepiida; family Sepiolidae; genus Sepiola; species Sepiola atlantica. The sequence goes on from OY744524.1 coordinate 43,469,249, forward strand.
GGCGAAAAATCAACACATGTTACTAAATAAGGTGTAGTTGACTAAAAAAATATGAATTTGATAAAATTCATGATAAAGCGTAGATTTTATAAAGATTTTCATTTGTTTGACAGTTAATCGACGTTTGGTATTTAATCATATGGTAAAGCATTTCAGAATGAAAGTGCGTTAACATTGATTTATCATTACGTGACTTTCATTTTATTTTTTAATGTGGTACGATATTTTATGTCTTGTTTAGTCTTCCGTATGCAAAATATTTAGATACAATTTTCAGATTTATTGAAAATGTACGTCTTTTATTAATGGTTTTTTATGCCTTTTTGAGTATCTTCCATTTTAAATGTCTTCTCAATTAAACGATTACAAATATTGCATGGAACGTTAGCATACTACACTATCGATATCGAGATGAAACTGTGTTAAATATTTCATCCGCCAGTCCTCAAAAATGTCGCCATAATAATCTTTTTGAGCATTATTTCTGAATTCATAAAATTTCATTTGAAAGCTGTCTACGCTATAGCTTTTATTAATCTGATCCGGCAACTTGTTTCAGAAATTAATTACCCTATTAGAAAGTAAATTCAATTTGTTAATAGATCTAACTTTTGAAATCTGTCTTGATAACTTTCACGATCGAAGAGAAACTTCCATTTATTTTTACTGTGATTCTTAATTCTTATCGATACTGCTGACAAATAGCTTATATGTAATATTATATCATATAAAGATCAATGTAAAGAGAAAGAAATGATAAATAAATAAAACACTTGAGCTAAAGGCCCTTGTGATTTTGAGGATTTGATCGGTAATAGCCGATCACATGATCTATATAATTCAGTAAGCGCATGCCCTTCATGGTTCATCTTGACCTTCGTAGAAGACCACAAGTGACCCTATCCTGCCCATTCTGTCGTGCTGATGCGACGATATATGTGTGGATCATTTCACCCTAGGTTTTGGGTGGAGAATGGGGAGACTGGGTTCTAGGAGGGCAGTCGCAAGGTGCACACGCATCCCACACTGGCGTCGACTGGATGCTTCGGCGTCCGTCCTGCAAAGAAGGGAAGGGAGAAGTCGATACGGCAAGAAGAGAACGATTTCCGACTTCGCTCAAGTCAGCCGTCTGTCACTTTTCGAGCGCCCTGGGTGAGCATTGGTCAGTCTCGTGATGAGCTTAGGTTCTCATTTTGTGACAAGCTAGATCAAAGAAGATCGCCGCAAACCGCCAATCGTTCCTTTTCCAATCTTTCTCTATCTTCTTTTTTTTCGCAACGTCCGTAAAGACAGTGACTGCAGTGTTGTGTGCGCATGTCCGCTCAACCATTTGACTTCCTGACCCTCTCTTCATGTTTTTGCCCGTAATGCAATTCTGGACTTCGGCCTTTCTTACTCTCTAACTTATCCCACACCCTCTAGTAAATCATTTCTGACTATTCCTTATTCGATCTTTTTGAGGAAAACCACTGCAATTTTCTATTCAAGCATTTCGATACTTACCTATTTTGATACCCGCATTTGCCTGTTGACAACCACCATCTCAGTGATGTCCACTACGCGCACGACGTACGTCTAACGTAAGGATGGGCACAGTCATGTCGACTAAACTGAAATAGGCTCCTATTTCCTTATATATATATATATATATATATATATATATATATATATATATATATATATATATATATATTAGTTATCCACATACACGGGGCTCGTCGTCTCTACAACTCATCAGTGCGGATAGGCGATGAGATTCGAAAGCAATAACCGAGTTAATGGTGCCCGGTGCTTTACATACTGAGCCAACAACCTCCTCTTAGCGGTAGTGGGAAAAACTGTATCGCATTATAAATAATGTTATTTATTTATACTTATTTTATTTACGATACTAATAATTGAAAAGTATTCAATTATTTTTTTACAGAAGAGCATTGTACAGTGGACACCATTATTTCCTTCAACAAATTCCTCTACCTATATATATATATATATATATATATATATATATATATATATATTTTGATTTTATTTCATTAGTTGCGACAAAACAAGTTTCGTTTCATTGGTGCAAATAGCTACCAACTCATCGGGCTAAGCGATGGAATTCAAATGGCAAAAGTTCACTTTAACGGGAGATTGAAAATTGAAAATACATTGGAGGGGGAGGGGGACAGAGTTGGGGCTTTGTCTATAACTGGGACATGGGAGGGGAGGGGGAGGACCCCAACAAGTCGTGTTTCAAATTATTACGTGGGAGGTTTTTCACGTGTCTGTGCTGTGATGATCTCAATCTCGGCCGGGGTGGGAGGAAGGGAGATGGATCGACGGCCAGAGTGAGTTAAATTTAAAATGAGAATAAAATTATGATTACAACCGTCAATCCTATTTTATTTTAATTCTAATAAGTAATTATCATGATATATATATATTAGTGGTTAAGTTTATATTTTTTTAATAAATTAGGAAGTACATTGTATGGGTAATCGTTTGCATTAACGAAAAATGTTGTACTTATGTACGTTTTTGTATTTTAAAATTAAGAGAGAATTCTTCTATTCAATAGATTTTAAAATTACGAAGCCGTTCTAAAATTTAAATGGAACTCATCAAATCGACAATGGCAAAAAAAATTGACGGTTGATATTTTAAAATAAGCTAAATTAGAATTTCTAGTAATTAACGAATTTATTTGGTTTGGTAATTTGGCTTTAAATCATTTTTTTAATCCAATTATTATTTAACTTTCATGTATGTTGTTCGTAAAATGAACTGAGAAGTATAATGTTCATATAATGTACCACGCGTATTATAATAGTTGTTTAGTTATTTTTTTTCACTCAATTTTTCGCTCTACTACCTTCTAATCTTCCATTTTTAATCTCTTTTTACTTTCTGTCGTGTTATAGTGGCCTCGTTATTCCTAGCTTCATCTCTATTTCTCTTATCTATCTATGTGTTTTTCCCCTCTCTTTTTTTTCACTCTGCTTTTCATTTCTCGTTCATTTGTTATTTTGAATTTACATATATTTTTTCTTTTCTCATTTGTTGATATTATTCATTTTTATCTTCCTCTTTCTCTTTGGTCTTTACCATGTCATTTTATTCCCAGTTTCCACTTTCCCCCTTTTTTTTTTTATCTCACTATATATTTCTCATTCTATCATTCTCTTTTTCTATAATGTTGCAATTTTTCTCCATCCCTTTTAATCATTTCTATTTTGCGTCTCTATTTTATCTGCTTCTCTTTTTTCACGTCCGTATTTCTCTTTACATCTTATGTCCCCTCACTCTCCGTCTTTTATGTCTCCCCTTTCACTCCCATGTCATTCTGTCACCTGTCTTCCTTGCCATGAACAGACAAACAGTAACTAAAGAACATGGGTCACTCCCCGTCAGTTCGAAGCGGCGGTCGTGTGGCATATTGACGCAACTGATAACTTTCATTTATAAAACTGACTCTACCTTTTCGGCTCAGAGGTCTCACAATTTTGGACGGTTGTTGGGCTTTTCATTCAAATTCCGAAACCAGCCTTGATCGCTCGTCGCCCAGTCAACCAACTCAATAACCCAGAACAACAATGACAGTTCTACGTTCTTATTTTTATCTTCTCTTTTTACCCTCGCTTAAAATTACACAATTCTCTATTAGATAGTTCGCTGGTCCAGAAACGGTGAAAAAGACCGTGAAGTCGATCGGTGTGTCGGGGGTGGCTGAATGACAAGGCCTGATTGATCTTCGAACTCTAGTTTCTACTGGGGACACAAAGCGATTCGTTGGGAAGACTTTTTATTTGCAATAGGCAATTTGATCTTCTTTCATTTATTTAGTTATATTTCAATTCGTTTTACTCATCCGTTTCGTTTCCTTCTTCTTTCTCTGTTTGGTTTTGGAAATGGCGCTCTTTTCACAAATTATTACACTCGTTGCAAAGATAAATGGATTATTTTAAATCGTACAGTATTTAATAAAAATGGCGTCTTTTTCTAAACATTCTGTTTTGTATCCGCAACATTGAACATTATGACACATGAAATAGAAAGAGCGAAAATATATTTTACTTTATGAACGATAGCTTATACTTGGAACACAGAGACAGAGACTCGTTGGAAGAAAACTTTATTTGCAACTAGCCGGACTACCCGGCGTTGCCCGGAAGAATAGTAAGGCATGCACTTGATTTCCTGCTGTTATCATACACGGGGTAAATTTTAATGTAAAAACCGTAACAACTAATCGAGGTAAAACTTACAAAAAAAAAGAAGTTAAATCTTAAAAAACAAATATGTGAGTAAAGTTTTACAAAAGAAAAATGCACAAGATAATAAGAATAAACTAATATGCTCTCTCTTCTGAATTTTAAATAAAGCAACTTAGTAAGAACAAGGGAATATGTTTATGTGAAAAGAAGTATTTTCTTTCTTTTTCATTATTATTTATTAAGATTAAGCATCCTCTCGTTTTCTAATAAAAAATAACTTTGCAATACTTCGCTATTCTTTTCTTTCTTTATTATTACTAGTTATTATTAAGATTAAGCCTCCTTTTTGGCCCATGTAATACATTTGCATACGTGATTATTGTAACGAGCCGGACACACGTACGTTCCATTTATATTTAGAATAAACAATTTGATGTTCTTTCATTTATTTAGATATATTTTAATTCGCCTTTTTTCATGTGTTTCATGTTCTTTTCTCTTTTCTTTATTTTTTTCTCTTTCTTTCTCTTTTTCGGATTCTTTTAGATGACGATGACGATTGATAATTTGTATTATTTGGATTATTCAGACTACTGTGCTTATCTTGATTGTCAATTTAACAACGTTTCGGCCGATGTAATTATTGTTTTTTGTGTATATTTTGCTGACACTGGGAATATTTGTGTCGTCATCGGAAATCCAATCTTTTTATTCATCACATTAGACTGTTAATAAACAGAGAGAGAGATAGATAGAGAGAGAGAGAGAGAGAGAGAGAGAGAGAGAGAGAGAAAGAATGAGAGAGAGAGAGAAATGACGTAAGCGATCGTAATAGATACCGGATAAAATAAGAGTAGGGGTCACACAACACACAGTGAGAGAAGATGAGAGTGATAGATAGAGTGGTAGTTAGAGATGTGTCTCTTAGTGAGTTAATTACAAATAACGACACATCATAACAATTAAAATAAAACTCAATCTCATTACTGAGGAATATTTTTACGTACATTTTGTGTAATTAAGGTATATAAAACAGCCAGAAATGAAGTAAACGTGTATTTACTCACATTTGGTATACTAATATATAATCATCGATGTTAATGGTTTTTAAAAAAATAGTTCGTATCGTCGTCACTGATGTGAAACTCAATAAAATAGTTTATTTTTTCTGAATAAAACTCAATATTTTAAGAGTAATCCAGAAACGATAGCGGAAACAAAAGAAAACTGTTTTTTGACAGTTTTTTGACAGTGTTTCGACATTTTCCAATTAATAATTTCTTAAATGTAATTAAATCTATTTTTTGACGATTTGAATAGATACGTAATAAGTGTTTATGGGCATACGATTTAAAAACGGCATTAAACAGTTTTTTATTTATCCTAGTTTGGGAATACGAATTGCACAATGATATCGACGATAATAATTGCGTTGGCATTATTCATGTCAGCAGTATTCACCAATGATTGATTAATCCACCACATTAATCTAACGTAACGAAGGTGAAATCTACGTCGACAAAAATGAAGTGAACTACTATCAAACACATTTTTTGTTCAATTGGATGACCAACAATTACTTTTCAAATTTAATTGTGGGACACTATCTACACACATTCTCTCTCTCAATTTCTCTCTCTCTCATATATATATATATATATATATATATATATATATATATATATATATAGACAGATAGATAGATAGATAGATAGTCCTGAAAGTTTTTCAATATTTAAAACTATATACAAAACAACAACACATTTTTTAAGTCTTTCGATAGAAAACTGCTTTGACTGCAAGAAAAATAATACCTTGCAATCACTGCATTAGTTAGCTTCCAAAAATTTACGCTGGTCTTAATATTATTTCAGGGATCATAAGTTGTTTACCATGAAGAACTGTTTCGGGGATTTAAAAACAAAACCGTATTTTATCTTATGGTTCCCTAGCAGTGTTGATCCGACACCACTTTCCTTCAAAAGAAGAATAAAAACGTTATCGATATAAAATCTAGTTTTTGCCAACTTATATTGTTATTAAAAATGTTCCCCTTACCTGTGTTGTAATTATATATATATATATATATATATATATATATATATATATATATATATATATATATATATATGTGTGTGTGTGTGTGTGTGTGTGTGTGTGTGTGTGTGTGTGTGTGTGTGTATGTTATCCACAGACAGATTTTTCTCCATGGCGTAGGTAGTGACTACGAAACTTTTAAAAGCGGTCGAATTTCAACACAAATAGCTGTCCACCATTTCGCAATGCGTTCCACAGTGGCGTCTATTCTGTATTTTGTACGACGTGAAATGAGAGTTTAATCGATCTGAAGTAGGTCAATTGCGTGTGCACATACTCTGTACTAATGGAAAATTATTATTTTTTACAAAATTCATTTTTTTTAATTAATGGTGGAGATTTTCTACAAAAGATTTACTCGGTCGAACCAACCCTCGTTTCCACGTCCTCTATAGTCGAAGGAGAAGGCCGGGTTACATTGCCAACACTCTTTGTTTCGTTTAAAATTAAATTCGTTTTAATTTAGTTCATTTTTATTTGTGGTTTTAAGTTTTCTCTTTTAGTTTTTAGTTTCGTATTTCTTCTCGTTCTTTTCGAAATTGATTTTTAATGTTTTAATTTATAGCATTTTTGTGTGTTTTTGTTAATTGCATTATCCAGCCATCGTGTTTCCTTCTTCTCTGCTTTCTTTGCTTTCACTTTTTCTTTCGTTTTTTTTATTGTTATTACTTTCTCTCTATATATATTTTTTTATAAACACTTTTTTCTTTCTTCCTGTTTTGTTTGCTGCAGACAGTCACTCTTCTGTCAACAGAGTAGAACACTGAAAGTTTTTTTAAAGCACAACTTTACAATCTGAGTGGATTTCTTTCACCACTTTTTTAATGTTCGTAGTATTAAAAGAAAAACTATATGTTCCTATTGACACAGCTGCGATGAGTTAAGCTTCGAATTGGTGAGATTTCAATTTGAATTACCATCCTGAAGCAGTCAAGCGTACTTTAAATTAAAAAACAAACAAACAAGTACGTCTTCATGGTAAAGTTAGAGGAATAGCAAAAAAGAGCAACTAATATGTATATAAACTCAATTATGTAAACATGAGTTTTGTAAATAGATCCTTAAGTGTAACAGACCTTTGACAGGAGATACTGTATGTAAAGAATTTAAATACAAATATGTTTTCACATGTGTGGGAGGGTCATTCGGATCAGTATATGGGCATATTTAACTTTCAATTTTTATATTCGTGCTAGTAGGGTTACACGGCGTTGCCCGTCTGCTATAAAAATATAATATAAATATAATATAAATATAATATAAATATAATATAAATATAAATATAATATAAATATAATAAAAATATAATAAAAATATAATATAAATATAATATAAATATAATATAAATTATGAATAAAACATTAATTTTGAACATGAGAAACAGTAGTGGAACAAACAAACAATTCATATCCCCCTCATTAATACGAAAATTGAAAAGTGGTGAAGTGGATACCGGTGCGAATTCAGAACTCAGCATCTCGTGTTCAAATACTGTCGGTTCCATAGCATCACTTTCAATATAGATCTTGACAACCTTCACGAAGTGTCTTCTGTGAGTACAAAACTCTACTACAAATAATAGGGGTAACCAATGCTAATAATAGTTAGCAGCTTAAAACAAACTTCAGATGCTGGTTCATCCGAAAAAAGATGGGATACTTCCGGATGAATTAGAATATCTACATTATAAAGACTATGCTTCTTTTGATCACATACTTTGCTAGTAAATGCAACAGTTACTTCTTTTAATTTCCCAATGAATTCATTCATTTCGTATGAATCAGTTTATTCTATTGGGGACATTGGTTACCCCGATATCTTTCTAGTTAGAATTCTTTCTAGAAAGACAACCCGGATTTACACGAGGGACCACGTGAATGTTGCCAACATCCTAAGTGAAAGTGTTTCTGTAGGACGAACACGATTCGAACTAAGCACGCAGAGGTTGTAAGTCTGTGTCGTTAACCACTTAGCCAGTGCCCCTCTCAATGAATGAAAAATAGATTTATATTCATAAAATTAAGAAAACCAAACTAACAAAAAGCCCAAGCTTAGAAGATCCAGTGGATGTTAAAATTATTGGAAAATAATATCGATTAAGCGCAACATTTTGAAATAATATCACATTTTTTTTTGTTTTGAATTACTTCAATATTTCTAAGAGTGGGTGGAGCTATGTAAGTTTAACGTCAACTGATCCAATTGGTTTTTATATTTCCCAATGAATTCTTCAACACTTTCTACATGTTTTTTTTAACATATATAGATAAGAGAATACATCGTAAACGTTCGGTAAATATTGTTCTTAACACGTAAATTATCCAAGCGAAAAGATAATTAGAAAATAATGAAGTTAAAAGTCCATAATCGTGTTTTACTGAAATGATTACAAAGTTAAAAGTAATCGAACACATTTAAGAATAACATTGGTTAGTTTTCGAAAATATATTAGGCTGAGGTAATATATTCTTGTTGATTTTTTTTTATTTACAGCAAGAAATACCTAATTAAAACATTGCTAAATGTAATACGAATCTGATATATTTTAAATTTGTGGAATATTTATTAATTAATGTTTAATGCCTATTGTAAAAATTTCACAAAAATCAAAGTTATCTGACTTTTGACGAATAGCTTCCACACTCTCTTAGCCCTATTTTCATAAAACTAAATAAAACCAAATATGACACAAATTAAACACGCTTACGCCTAGCAGCTGTGTTCCAAAATTCATAATGATTGGTTTATTAGTTTAGGAGTGAATCTTGCACATACAAATATATAAACATATAGACATACCTAAATTTATATGAATAAAGATAAATGGCTGAATTTTAAACTTTAACGTAAAATTATCCCCATGGAAATATCTCTTACGGATTTCTTCACATCTCTCATAAATTTGTGTCACTTCGTTTTTCAGTAAAAAGAAACTTCCGTTTCTGATAACAATTGAACAGTAAGCTTTTATAATTATGTAAAAAATGAAACTTACAAAGTTTTACACTTTCAATTTTAAGATATAGTTCAATTTGTGTTGTGTTTAATATTATATGATCTCTCCTGCTTGAAATTCTGAATAAGCTTTTGTGCACATAGCAAACTGAACGCCTGTGTGAAAATAATAAGATTTTATATATTTTTTTGTATAATCTGAACAATTAAGTGCGGCCGACATATATGACGCCGATATGTAACATTTTTAATACTGATTATTTTTCCTTCAAACAACCTCAACTTTTTATATCATTTCGATTACTCACACTACTTACCTCATTTCGGATATTATTCTCACACCGTTTAGGCTGATGTAACACCTTACCTTCGTCAGGTGCGTCTTGTCGAACTCGGGAATATGTACAGAATTTGAAAGAAACCCTTTATTTTATCCGCGGGGTTGCTTTCTCCTGTTTGATCAGTTATTACTAGGTAGAAATTTTAAGTAATTCGTAATTTGGCCAAGATCAAATTGTAGTATCTGTTCCGATGGATACTGCACCCTATAGACCGGTATCGTCTTGGCCTTCGGGTCTTGATTCCGCCGGTCTGTGGGTTTGTCCTGTGCAGTTCTAGGAGGTCCATCCTCCCAGGCTTTGCCTCCCCTCTTTGGGGTGGAGTAAGTTTATCGCTTACTGCCTGAGGCGCTCCTACCGGGGAATGCCGACTGGGCTGCCCAGGCATGTTTTGTAGGCCAGAGTGCTCACCTTCTCGGGCGCTGGCTTTTCAAATCCCACTTTCCCGACCTTGTGTCACATCTTACCCTGTGGGAGGAAGATAAATAAAAAGTAATTGTATTCTGAGTAGCGACTGAGGACAAGACGCACGTGAAGGTAGGAAGTTTAATCGGCCGACACGTTGGGAGAATAACGCCTAAGATGAGAACGATAGTCTAAATAATCCAAATAATAGAATTTATCAGTTCTCATCTCAAAACGCCTAAACATAATATCGACTTTTTAGATTCTAACCAAAGAATGAAAGTATGGATGTAATTTTTAGCACGGACGTAAGTTGGCTACTTTAATGAAACGCATAATGAACGAACACTTCAGTTTTTAATTCGCTTTGACAAATGTCTTTTCGGATATCGAGCAGGTCTTTGATTTTTAATATTCTTTTTAAAAATATTTTCAGATTACGATATCTATTAAAAGTCAAACTCGAAGATTAACAGAAAACTTACAAACATAACTGAATAGTTCGGCTTCTAATAATGCTCGACAATTTTCGCTAATATATGAAAACAAACGATTTGTTATTCCGTTGTAATATTTACTGAGTGTAACTTTGCAACTAAAGAAAGCAGTTAATACACGTTAGTTTTATTTTATTGTTAGATTTATTTTATTGTTAGATTCATTTTATTGTTAGTTTTATTTTATTGTTAGTTTTATTTTATTGTTAGTTTTATTTTATTGTTAGATTTATATTTATTGTTAGTTTTATTTTATTGTTAGTTTTATTTTATTGTTAGATTTATTTTATTGTTAGTTTTATTTTATTGTTAGTTTTATTTTATTGTTAGATTTATTTTATTGTTAGTTTTATGTTATTGTTAGATTTATTTTATTGTTAGATTTATTTTATTGTTAGTTTTATTTTATTGTTAGATTCATTTTATTGTTAAATTTATTTTAGTGTTAGTTTTATTTTATTGTTAGTTTTATTTTATTGTGAGTTTTAGTTTATTGTTAGTTTTATTTAATTGTTAGTTTTATTTATTGTTAGATTAAATTTTATTGTAAGATTTATTTTATCGTTAGATTTATTTTATTGTTAGATTTATTTTATTGTTAGATTAATTTTATTGTTAGTTTTATTTTATTTTTAGTTTTATTTTATTGTTAGTTTTAGTTTGTTTTAGTTTTATTTTATTGTTAGTTTTATTTTATTGTTAGATTTATTTTATTGTTAGTTTTTATTTATTGTTAGTTGTATTTTATTGTTAGTTTTATTTTATTGTTAGATTTATTTTATTGTTAGATTTATTTTTCTGTTAGTTTTATTTCATCCACGATATCATTGACAACATGTATTAAAATACAAAAAAAAACAGTTAGGGATACTTAATAGTCGTTACGTATTTATTAAAATCAGTTAAAAAAATGAATATGTTAAGATGTCGTACCATTTACTACGTGAACAACGGTTTGTTGTATACTAGATCATTCGTAACCAGTTGGGTAACATTCACTACCACTATTTGTTCGACTTTGATTTCATTAACAAAAATTCATAGACTCTGATATATCTGTTACCAAATTCACTACCACTATTTGTTCGACTTTGATTTCATTAACAAAAATTCATAGACTCTGATATATCTGTTACCAAATTCACTACCACTATTTGTTCGACTTTGATTTCATTAACAAAAATTCATAGACTCTGATATATCTGTTACCAAATTCACTACCACTATTTGTTCGACTTTGATTTCATTAACAAAAATTCATAGACTCTGATATATCTGTTACCAAATTCACTACCACTATTTGTTCGACTTTGATTTCATTCAAAAATTCATAGACTCTGATATATCTGTTACCAAATTCACTACCACTATTTGTTCGACTTTGATTTCATTCAAAAATTCATAGACTCTGATATATCTGTTACCAAATTCACTACCACTATTTGTTCGACTTTGATTTCATTCAAAAATTCATAGACTCTGATATATCTGTTACCAAATTCACTACCACTATTTGTTCGACTCTGATTTCATTCAAACATTCATAGACTCTGATATATCTGTTACCAAATTCACTACCACTATTTGTTCGACTTTGATTTCATTCAAAAATTCATAGACTGATATATCTGTTACCAAATTCACTACCACTATTTGTTCGACTTTGATTTCATTCAAACATTCATAGACTCTGATATATCTGTTACCAAATTCACTACAACTATTTGTTCGACTTTGATTTCATTCAAAAATTCATAGACTCTGATATATCTGTTACCAAATTCACTACCACTATTTGTTCGACTTTTATTTCATTCAAAAATTCATAGACTCTTATATATCTGTTACCAAATTCACTACCACTATTTGTTCGACTTGGATTTCATTAACAAAAATTCATAGACTCTGATATATCTGTTACCAAATTCACTACCACTATTTGTTCGACTTTGATTTCATTAAAAAATTCATAGACTCTGATATATCTGTTACCAAATTCACTACCACTATTTGTTCGACTTTGATTTCATTCAAAAATTCATAGACTCTGATATATCTGTTACCAAATTCACTACCACTATTTGTTCGACTTTGATTTCATTCAAAAAATCATAGACTCTTATATATCTGTTACCAAATTCACTACCACTATTTGTTCGACTTTGACTTCATTCAAAAATTCATAGACTCTGATATATCTGTTACCAAATTCACTACCACTATTTGTTCGACTTTGATTTTATTCAAAAATTCATAGACTCTGATATATCTGTTACCAAATTCACTACCACTATTTGTTCGACTTTGATTTCATTCAAAAATTCATAAACTCTGATATATCTGTTACCAAATTCACTACCACTATTTGTTCGACTTTGATTTCATTCAAAAATTCATAGACTCTTATATATCTGTTACCAAATTCACTACCACTATTTGTTCGACTTTGATTTCATTAACAAAAATTCATAGACTCTGATATATCTGTTACCAAATTCACTACCACTATTTGTTCGACTTTGATTTCATTAACCAAAAATTCATAGACTCTGATATATCTGTTACCAAATTCACTACCACTATTTGTTCGACTCTGATTTCATTCAAACATTCATAGACTCTGATATATCTGTTACCAAATTCACTACCACTATTTGTTCGACTTTGATTTCATTCAAAAATTCATAGACTCTGATATATCTGTTACCAAATTCACTACCACTATTTGTTCGACTTTGATTTCATTCAAAAATTCATAGACTCTGATATATCTGTTACCAAATTCACTACCACTATTTGTTCGACTCTGATTTCATTCAAACATTCATAGACTCTGATATATCTGTTACCAAATTCACTACCACTATTTGTTCGACTTTGATTTCATTCAAAAATTCATAGACTCTGATATATCTGTTACCAAATTCACTACCACTATTTGTTCGACTCTGATTTCATTCAAACATTCATAGACTCTGATATATCTGTTACCAAATTCACTACCACTATTTGTTCGACTTTGATTTCATTCAAAAATTCATAGACTCTGATATATCTGTTACCAAATTCACTACCACTATTTGTTCGACTTTGATTTCATTCAAAAATTCATAGACTCTGATATATCTGTTACCAAATTCACTACCACTATTTGTTCGACTTTGATTTCATTCAAAAATTCATAGACTCTGATATATCTGTTACCAAATTCACTACCACTATTTGTTCGACTCTGATTTCATTCAAACATTCATAGACTCTGATATATCTGTTACCAAATTCACTACCACTATTTGTTCGACTTTGATTTCATTCAATAATTCATAGACTCTGATATATCTGTTACCAAATTCACTACCACTATTTGTTCGACTTTGATTTCATTCAAAAATTCATAGACTCTGATATATCTGTTACCAAATTCACTACCACTATTTGTTCGACTTTGATTTCATTCAAAAATTCATAGACTCTGATATATCTGTTACCAAATTCACTACCACTATTTGTTCGACTCTGATTTCATTCAAACATTCATAGACTCTGATATATCTGTTACCAAATTCACTACCACTATTTGTTCGACTTTGATTTCATTCAATAATTCATAGACTCTGATATATCTGTTACCAAATTCACTACCACTATTTGTTCGACTTTGATTTCATTCAAAAATTCATAGACTCTGATATATCTGTTACCAAATTCACTACCACTATTTGTTCGACTTTGATTTCATTCAAAAATTCATAGACTCTGATATATCTGTTACCAAATTCACTACCACTATTTGTTCGACTCTGATTTCATTCAAACATTCATAGACTCTGATATATCTGTTACCAAATTCACTACCACTATTTGTTCGACTTTGATTTCATTCAAAAATTCATAGACTCTGATATATCTGTTACCAAATTCACTACCACTATTTGTTCGACTTTGATTTCATTCAAAAATTCATAGACTCTGATATATCTGTTACCAAATTCACTACCACTATTGGTTCGACTTTGATTTCATTCAAAAATTCATAGACTCTGATATATCTGTTACCAAATTACCTACCACTATTTGTTCGACTTTGATTTCATTCAAAAATTCATAGACTCTGATATATCTGTTACCAAATTCACTACCACTATTTGTTCGACTCTGATTTCATTAACAAAAATTCATAGACTCTGATATATCTGTTACCAAATTCACTACCACTATTTGTTCGACTTTGATTTCATTAACAAAAATTCATAGACTCTGATATATCTGTTACCAAATTCACTACCACTATTTGTTCGACTCTGATTTCATTAACAAAAATTCATAGACTCTGATATATCTGTTACCAAATTCACTACCACTATTTGTTCGACTTTGATTTCATTCAAAAATTCATAGACTCTGATATATCTGTTACCAAATTCACTACCACTATTTGTTCGACTTTGATTTCATTAACAAAAATTCATAGACTCTGATATATCTGTTACCAAATTCACTACCACTATTTGTTCGACTTTGATTTCATTCAAAAATTCATAGACTCTGATATATCTGTTACCAAATTCACTACCACTATTTGTTCGACTTTGATTTCATTCAAAAATTCATAGACTCTTATATATCTGTTACCAAATTCACTACCACTATTTGTTCGACTTTGATTTCATTAACAAAAATTCATAGACTCTGATATATCTGTTACCAAATTCACTACCACTATTTGTTCGACTTTGATTTCATTCAAAAATTCATAGACTCTGATATATCTGTTACCAAATTCACTACCACTATTTGTTCGACTTTGATTTCATTCAAAAATTCATAGACTCTTATATATCTGTTACCAAATTCACTACCACTATTTGTTCGACTCTGATTTCATTAACAAAAATTCATAGACTCTGATATATCTGTTACCAAATTCACTACCACTATTTGTTCGACTTTGATTTCATTAACAAAAATTCATAGACTCTGATATATCTGTTACCAAATTCACTACCACTATTTGTTCGACTCTGATTTCATTAACAAAAATTCATAGACTCTGATATATCTGTTACCAAATTCACTACCACTATTTGTTCGACTTTGATTTCATTCAATAATTCATAGACTCTGATATATCTGTTACCAAATTCACTACCACTATTTGTTCGACTTTGATTTCATTCAATAATTCATAGACTCTGATATATCTGTTACCAAATTCACTACCACTATTTGTTCGACTTTGATTTCATTCAATAATTCATAGACTCTGATATATCTGTTACCAAATTCACTACCACTATTTGTTCGACTTTGATTTCATTAACAAAAATTCATAGACTCTTATATATCTGTTACCAAATTCACTACCACTATTTGTTCGACTTTGATTTCATTAACAAAAATTCATAGACTCTGATATATCTGTTACCAAATTCACTACCACTATTTGTTCGACTCTGATTTCATTCAAACATTCATAGACTCTGATATATCTGTTACCAAATTCACTACCACTATTTGTTCGACTCTGATTTCATTAACAAAAATTCATAGACTCTGATATATCTGTTACCAAATTCACTACCACTATTTGTTCGACTTTGATTTCATTCAATAATTCATAGACTCTGATATATCTGTTACCAAATTCACTACCACTATTTGTTCGACTTTGATTTCATTCAATAATTCATAGACTCTGATATATCTGTTACCAAATTCACTACCACTATTTGTTCGACTTTGATTTCATTAACAAAAATTCATAGACTCTTATATATCTGTTACCAAATTCACTACCACTATTTGTTCGACTTTGATTTCATTAACAAAAATTCATAGACTCTGATATATCTGTTACCAAATTCACTACCACTATTTGTTCGACTCTGATTTCATTCAAACATTCATAGACTCTGATATATCTGTTACCAAATTCACTACCACTATTTGTTCGACTTTGATTTCATTCAAAAATTCATAGACTCTGATATATCTGTTACCAAATTCACTACCACTATTTGTTCGACTTTGATTTCATTCAAAAATTCATAGACTCTGATATATCTGTTACCAAATTCACTACCAGTATTTGTTCGACTCTGATTTCATTCAAACATTCATAGACTCTGATATATCTGTTACCAAATTCACTACCACTATTTGTTCGACTTTGATTTCATTCAAAAATTCATAGACTGATATATCTGTTACCAAATTCACTACCACTATTTGTTCGACTTTGATTTCATTCAAACATTCATAGACTCTGATATATCTGTTACCAAATTCACTACAACTATTTGTTCGACTTTGATTTCATTCAAAAATTCATAGACTCTGATATATCTGTTACCAAATTCACTACCACTATTTGTTCGACTTTTATTTCATTCAAAAATTCATAGACTCTTATATATCTGTTACCAAATTCACTACCACTATTTGTTCGACTTGGATTTCATTAACAAAAATTCATAGACTCTGATATATCTGTTACCAAATTCACTACCACTATTTGTTCGACTTTGATTTCATTAAAAAATTCATAGACTCTGATATATCTGTTACCAAATTCACTACCACTATTTGTTCGACTTTGATTTCATTCAAAAATTCATAGACTCTGATATATCTGTTACCAAATTCACTACCACTATTTGTTCGACTTTGATTTCATTCAAAAAATCATAGACTCTTATATATCTGTTACCAAATTCACTACCACTATTTGTTCGACTTTGACTTCATTCAAAAATTCATAGACTCTGATATATCTGTTACCAAATTCACTACCACTATTTGTTCGACTTTGATTTTATTCAAAAATTCATAGACTCTGATATATCTGTTACCAAATTCACTACCACTATTTGTTCGACTTTGATTTCATTCAAAAATTCATAAACTCTGATATATCTGTTACCAAATTCACTACCACTATTTGTTCGACTTTGATTTCATTCAAAAATTCATAGACTCTTATATATCTGTTACCAAATTCACTACCACTATTTGTTCGACTTTGATTTCATTAACAAAAATTCATAGACTCTGATATATCTGTTACCAAATTCACTACCACTATTTGTTCGACTTTGATTTCATTAACCAAAAATTCATAGACTCTGATATATCTGTTACCAAATTCACTACCACTATTTGTTCGACTCTGATTTCATTCAAACATTCATAGACTCTGATATATCTGTTACCAAATTCACTACCACTATTTGTTCGACTTTGATTTCATTCAAACATTCATAGACTCTGATATATCTGTTACCAAATTCACTACCACTATTTGTTCGACTTTGATTTCATTCAAAAATTCATAGACTCTGATATATCTGTTACCAAATTCACTACCACTATTTGTTCGACTTTGATTTCATTCAAACATTCATAGACTCTGATATATCTGTTACCAAATTCACTACCACTATTTGTTCGACTTTGATTTCATTCAAAAATTCATAGACTCTGATATATCTGTTACCAAATTCACTACCACTATTTGTTCGACTTTGATTTCATTCAAAAATTCATAGACTCTGATATATCTGTTACCAAATTCACTACCACTATTTGTTCGACTTTGATTTCATTCAAAAATTCATAGACTCTGATATATCTGTTACCAAATTCACTACCACTATTTGTTCGACTCTGATTTCATTCAAACATTCATAGACTCTGATATATCTGTTACCAAATTCACTACCACTATTTGTTCGACTTTGATTTCATTCAAAAATTCATAGACTCTGATATATCTGTTACCAAATTCACTACCACTATTTGTTCGACTTTGATTTCATTCAAAAATTCATAGACTCTGATATATCTGTTACCAAATTCACTACCACTATTTGTTCGACTTTGATTTCATTCAAAAATTCATAGACTCTGATATATCTGTTACCAAATTCACTACCACTATTGGTTCGACTTTGATTTCATTCAAAAATTCATAGACTCTGATATATCTGTTACCAAATTACCTACCACTATTTGTTCGACTTTGATTTCATTCAAAAATTCATAGACTCTTATATATCTGTTACCAAATTCACTACCACTATTTGTTCGACTCTGATTTCATTAACAAAAATTCATAGACTCTGATATATCTGTTACCAAATTCACTACCACTATTTGTTCGACTTTGATTTCATTCAAAAATTCATAGACTCTGATATATCTGTTACCAAATTCACTACCACTATTTGTTCGACTTTGATTTCATTAACAAAAATTCATAGACTCTGATATATCTGTTACCAAATTCACTACCACTATTTGTTCGACTTTGATTTCATTCAAAAATTCATAGACTCTGATATATCTGTTACCAAATTCACTACCACTATTTGTTCGACTCTGATTTCATTAACAAAAATTCATAGACTCTGATATATCTGTTACCAAATTCACTACCACTATTTGTTCGACTTTGATTTCATTCAAAAATTCATAGACTCTTATATATCTGTTACCAAATTCACTACCACTATTTGTTCGACTTTGATTTCATTAACAAAAATTCATAGACTCTGATATATCTGTTACCAAATTCACTACCACTATTTGTTCGACTTTGATTTCATTCAAAAATTCATAGACTCTGATATATCTGTTACCAAATTCACTACCACTATTTGTTCGACTTTGATTTCATTAACAAAAATTCATAGACTCTGATATATCTGTTACCAAATTCACTACCACTATTTGTTCGACTCTGATTTCATTAACAAAAATTCATAGACTCTGATATATCTGTTACCAAATTCACTACCACTATTTGTTCGACTTTGATTTCATTAACAAAAATTCATAGACTCTGATATATCTGTTACCAAATTCACTACCACTATTTGTTCGACTTTGATTTCATTCAAAAATTCATAGACTCTGATATATCTGTTACCAAATTCACTACCACTATTTGTTCGACTTTGATTTCATTAACAAAAATTCATAGACTCTGATATATCTGTTACCAAATTCACTACCACTATTTGTTCGACTCTGATTTCATTAACAAAAATTCATAGACTCTGATATATCTGTTACCAAATTCACTACCACTATTTGTTCGACTTTGATTTCATTCAATAATTCATAGACTCTGATATATCTGTTACCAAATTCACTACCACTATTTGTTCGACTTTGATTTCATTCAAAAATTCATAGACTCTGATATATCTGTTACCAAATTCACTACCACTATTTGTTCGACTTTGATTTCATTCAAAAATTCATAGACTCTGATATATCTGTTACCAAATTCACTACCACTATTTGTTCGACTTTGATTTCATTCAAAAATTCATAGACTCTTATATATCTGTTACCAAATTCACTACCACTATTTGTTCGACTCTGATTTCATTAACAAAAATTCATAGACTCTGATATATCTGTTACCAAATTCACTACCACTATTTGTTCGACTTTGATTTCATTAACAAAAATTCATAGACTCTGATATATCTGTTACCAAATTCACTACCACTATTTGTTCGACTCTGATTTCATTAACAAAAATTCATAGACTCTGATATATCTGTTACCAAATTCACTACCACTATTTGTTCGACTTTGATTTCATTCAATAATTCATAGACTCTGATATATCTGTTACCAAATTCACTACCACTATTTGTTCGACTTTGATTTCATTCAATAATTCATAGACTCTGATATATCTGTTACCAAATTCACTACCACTATTTGTTCGACTTTGATTTCATTCAATAATTCATAGACTCTGATATATCTGTTACCAAATTCACTACCACTATTTGTTCGACTTTGATTTCATTAACAAAAATTCATAGACTCTTATATATCTGTTACCAAATTCACTACCACTATTTGTTCGACTTTGATTTCATTAACAAAAATTCATAGACTCTGATATATCTGTTACCAAATTCACTACCACTATTTGTTCGACTCTGATTTCATTCAAACATTCATAGACTCTGATATATCTGTTACCAAATTCACTACCACTATTTGTTCGACTTTGATTTCATTCAATAATTCATAGACTCTGATATATCTGTTACCAAATTCACTACCACTATTTGTTCGACTTTGATTTCATTCAATAATTCATAGACTCTGATATATCTGTTACCAAATTCACTACCACTATTTGTTCGACTTTGATTTCATTCAATAATTCATAGACTCTGATATATCTGTTACCAAATTCACTACCACTATTTGTTCGACTTTGATTTCATTCAATAATTCATAGACTCTGATATATCTGTTACCAAATTCACTACCACTATTTGTTCGACTTTGATTTCATTCAATAATTCATAGACTCTGATATATCTGTTACCAAATTCACTACCACTATTTGTTCGACTTTGATTTCATTCAATAATTCATAGACTCTGATATATCTGTTACCAAATTCACTACCACTATTTGTTCGACTTTGATTTCATTCAATAATTCATAGACTCTGATATATCTGTTACCAAATTCACTACCACTATTTGTTCGACTTTGATTTCATTCAATAATTCATAGACTCTGATATATCTGTTACCAAATTCACTACCACTATTTGTTCGACTTTGATTTCATTCAATAATTCATAGACTCTGATATATCTGTTACCAAATTCACTACCACTATTTGTTCGACTCTGATTTCATTAACAAAAATTCATAGACTCTGATATATCTGTTACCAAATTCACTACCACTATTTGTTCGACTTTGATTTCATTCAAAAATTCATAGACTCTGATATATCTGTTACCAAATTCACTACCACTATTTGTTCGACTTTGATTTCATTCAATAATTCATAGACTCTGATATATCTGTTACCAAATTCACTACCACTATTTGTTCGACTTTGATTTCATTAACAAAAATTCATAGACTCTTATATATCTGTTACCAAATTCACTACCACTATTTGTTCGACTTTGATTTCATTAACAAAAATTCATAGACTCTGATATATCTGTTACCAAATTCACTACCACTATTTGTTCGACTTTGATTTCATTAACAAAAATTCATAGACTCTGATATATCTGTTACCAAATTCACTACCACTATTTGTTCGACTCTGATTTCATTAATAAAAATTCATAGACTCTGATATATCTGTTACCAAATTCACTACCACTATTTGTTCGACTTTGATTTCATTCAATAATTCATAGACTCTGATATATCTGTTACCAAATTCACTACCACTATTTGTTCGACTTTGATTTCATTCAATAATTCATAGACTCTGATATATCTGTTACCAAATTCACTACCACTATTTGTTCGACTCTGATTTCATTAACAAAAATTCATAGACTCTGATATATCTGTTACCAAATTCACTACCACTATTTGTTCGACTTTGATTTCATTCAATAATTCATAGACTCTGATATATCTGTTACCAAATTCACTACCACTATTTGTTCGACTTTGATTTCATTCAATAATTCATAGACTCTGATATATCTGTTACCAAATTCACTACCACTATTTGTTCGACTTTGATTTCATTCAATAATTCATAGACTCTGATATATCTGTTACCAAATTCACTACCACTATTTGTTCGACTTTGATTTCATTAACAAAAATTCATAGACTCTTATATATCTGTTACCAAATTCACTACCACTATTTGTTCGACTTTGATTTCATTAACAAAAATTCATAGACTCTTATATATCTGTTACCAAATTCACTACCACTATTTGTTCGACTTTGATTTCATTAACAAAAATCCATAGACTCTGATATATCTGTTACCAAATTCACTACCACTATTTGTTCGACTTTGATTTCATTCAATAATTCATAGACTCTGATATATCTGTTACCAAATTCACTACCACTATTTGTTCGACTTTGATTTCATTCAATAATTCATAGACTCTGATATATCTGTTACCAAATTCACTACCACTATTTGTTCGACTTTGATTTCATTCAATAATTCATAGACTCTGATATATCTGTTACCAAATTCACTACCACTATTTGTTCGACTTTGATTTCATTCAATAATTCATAGACTCTGATATATCTGTTACCAAATTCACTACCACTATTTGTTCGACTTTGATTTCATTCAATAATTCATAGACTCTGATATATCTGTTACCAAATTCACTACCACTATTTGTTCGACTTTGATTTCATTAACAAAAATTCATAGACTCTTATATATCTGTTACCAAATTCACTACCACTATTTGTTCGACTTTGATTTCATTCAATAATTCATAGACTCTGATATATCTGTTACCAAATTCACTACCACTATTTGTTCGACTTTGATTTCATTCAAAAATTCATAGACTCTGATATATCTGTTACCAAATTCACTACCACTATTTGTTCGACTTTGATTTCATTCAAAAATTCATAGACTCTTATATATCTGTTACCAAATTCACTACCACTATTTGTTCGACTCTGATTTCATTAACAAAAATTCATAGACTCTGATATATCTGTTACCAAATTCACTACCACTATTTGTTCGACTTTGATTTCATTAACAAAAATTCATAGACTCTGATATATCTGTTACCAAATTCACTACCACTATTTGTTCGACTCTGATTTCATTAACAAAAATTCATAGACTCTGATATATCTGTTACCAAATTCACTACCACTATTTGTTCGACTTTGATTTCATTCAATAATTCATAGACTCTGATATATCTGTTACCAAATTCACTACCACTATTTGTTCGACTTTGATTTCATTCAATAATTCATAGACTCTGATATATCTGTTACCAAATTCACTACCACTATTTGTTCGACTTTGATTTCATTCAATAATTCATAGACTCTGATATATCTGTTACCAAATTCACTACCACTATTTGTTCGACTTTGATTTCATTAACAAAAATTCATAGACTCTTATATATCTGTTACCAAATTCACTACCACTATTTGTTCGACTTTGATTTCATTAACAAAAATTCATAGACTCTGATATATCTGTTACCAAATTCACTACCACTATTTGTTCGACTCTGATTTCATTCAAACATTCATAGACTCTGATATATCTGTTACCAAATTCACTACCACTATTTGTTCGACTTTGATTTCATTCAATAATTCATAGACTCTGATATATCTGTTACCAAATTCACTACCACTATTTGTTCGACTTTGATTTCATTCAATAATTCATAGACTCTGATATATCTGTTACCAAATTCACTACCACTATTTGTTCGACTTTGATTTCATTCAATAATTCATAGACTCTGATATATCTGTTACCAAATTCACTACCACTATTTGTTCGACTTTGATTTCATTCAATAATTCATAGACTCTGATATATCTGTTACCAAATTCACTACCACTATTTGTTCGACTTTGATTTCATTCAATAATTCATAGACTCTGATATATCTGTTACCAAATTCACTACCACTATTTGTTCGACTTTGATTTCATTCAATAATTCATAGACTCTGATATATCTGTTACCAAATTCACTACCACTATTTGTTCGACTTTGATTTCATTCAATAATTCATAGACTCTGATATATCTGTTACCAAATTCACTACCACTATTTGTTCGACTTTGATTTCATTCAATAATTCATAGACTCTGATATATCTGTTACCAAATTCACTACCACTATTTGTTCGACTTTGATTTCATTCAATAATTCATAGACTCTGATATATCTGTTACCAAATTCACTACCACTATTTGTTCGACTCTGATTTCATTAACAAAAATTCATAGACTCTGATATATCTGTTACCAAATTCACTACCACTATTTGTTCGACTTTGATTTCATTCAAAAATTCATAGACTCTGATATATCTGTTACCAAATTCACTACCACTATTTGTTCGACTTTGATTTCATTCAATAATTCATAGACTCTGATATATCTGTTACCAAATTCACTACCACTATTTGTTCGACTTTGATTTCATTAACAAAAATTCATAGACTCTTATATATCTGTTACCAAATTCACTACCACTATTTGTTCGACTTTGATTTCATTAACAAAAATTCATAGACTCTGATATATCTGTTACCAAATTCACTACCACTATTTGTTCGACTCTGATTTCATTCAAACATTCATAGACTCTGATATATCTGTTACCAAATTCACTACCACTATTTGTTCGACTCTGATTTCATTAACAAAAATTCATAGACTCTGATATATCTGTTACCAAATTCACTACCACTATTTGTTCGACTTTGATTTCATTCAATAATTCATAGACTCTGATATATCTGTTACCAAATTCACTACCACTATTTGTTCGACTTTGATTTCATTCAATAATTCATAGACTCTGATATATCTGTTACCAAATTCACTACCACTATTTGTTCGACTCTGATTTCATTAACAAAAATTCATAGACTCTGATATATCTGTTACCAAATTCACTACCACTATTTGTTCGACTTTGATTTCATTCAATAATTCATAGACTCTGATATATCTGTTACCAAATTCACTACCACTATTTGTTCGACTTTGATTTCATTCAATAATTCATAGACTCTGATATATCTGTTACCAAATTCACTACCACTATTTGTTCGACTTTGATTTCATTCAATAATTCATAGACTCTGATATATCTGTTACCAAATTCACTACCACTATTTGTTCGACTTTGATTTCATTAACAAAAATTCATAGACTCTTATATATCTGTTACCAAATTCACTACCACTATTTGTTCGACTTTGATTTCATTAACAAAAATTCATAGACTCTTATATATCTGTTACCAAATTCACTACCACTATTTGTTCGACTTTGATTTCATTAACAAAAATCCATAGACTCTGATATATCTGTTACCAAATTCACTACCACTATTTGTTCGACTTTGATTTCATTCAATAATTCATAGACTCTGATATATCTGTTACCAAATTCACTACCACTATTTGTTCGACTTTGATTTCATTCAATAATTCATAGACTCTGATATATCTGTTACCAAATTCACTACCACTATTTGTTCGACTTTGATTTCATTCAATAATTCATAGACTCTGATATATCTGTTACCAAATTCACTACCACTATTTGTTCGACTTTGATTTCATTCAATAATTCATAGACTCTGATATATCTGTTACCAAATTCACTACCACTATTTGTTCGACTTTGATTTCATTCAATAATTCATAGACTCTGATATATCTGTTACCAAATTCACTACCACTATTTGTTCGACTTTGATTTCATTAACAAAAATTCATAGACTCTTATATATCTGTTACCAAATTCACTACCACTATTTGTTCGACTTTGATTTCATTCAATAATTCATAGACTCTGATATATCTGTTACCAAATTCACTACCACTATTTGTTCGACTTTGATTTCATTCAATAATTCATAGACTCTGATATATCTGTTACCAAATTCACTACCACTATTTGTTCGACTTTGATTTCATTAACAAAAATTCATAGACTCTTATATATCTGTTACCAAATTCACTACCACTATTTGTTCGACTTTGATTTCATTAACAAAAATTCATAGACTCTTATATATCTGTTACCAAATTCACTACCACTATTTGTTCGACTTTGATTTCATTAACAAAAATTCATAGACTCTTATATATCTGTTACCAAATTCACTACCACTATTTGTTCGACTCTGATTTCATTAACAAAAATTCATAGACTCTGATATATCTGTTACCAAATTCACTACCACTATTTGTTCGACTTTGATTTCATTCAATAATTCATAGACTCTGATATATCTGTTACCAAATTCACTACCACTATTTGTTCGACTTTGATTTCATTCAATAATTCATAGACTCTGATATATCTGTTACCAAATTCACTACCACTATTTGTTCGACGTTGATTTCATTCAATAATTCATAGACTCTGATATATCTGTTACCAAATTCACTACCACTATTTGTTCGACTTTGATTTCATTAACAAAAATTCATAGACTCTTATATATCTGTTACCAAATTCACTACCACTATTTGTTCGACTTTGATTTCATTAACAAAAATTCATAGACTCTTATATATCTGTTACCAAATTCACTACCACTATTTGTTCGACTTTGATTTCATTAACAAAAATCCATAGACTCTGATATATCTGTTACCAAATTCACTACCACTATTTGTTCGACTCTGATTTCATTCAAAAATTCATAGACTCTGATATATCTGTTACCAAATTCACTACCACTATTTGTTCGACTTTGATTTCATTCAATAATTCATAGACTCTGATATATCTGTTACCAAATTCACTACCACTATTTGTTCGACTTTGATTTCATTCAATAATTCATAGACTCTGATATATCTGTTACCAAATTCACTACCACTATTTGTTCGACTTTGATTTCATTCAATAATTCATAGACTCTGATATATCTGTTACCAAATTCACTACCACTATTTGTTCGACTCTGATTTCATTAACAAAAATTCATAGACTCTGATATATCTGTTACCAAATTCACTACCACTATTTGTTCGACTCTGATTTCATTAACAAAAATTCATAGACTCTGATATATCTGTTACCAAATTCACTACCACTATTTGTTCGACTTTGATTTCATTCAATAATTCATAGACTCTGATATATCTGTTACCAAATTCACTACCACTATTTGTTCGACTTTGATTTCATTCAATAATTCATAGACTCTGATATATCTGTTACCAAATTCACTACCACTATTTGTTCGACTCTGATTTCATTAACAAAAATTCATAGACTCTGATATATCTGTTACCAAATTCACTACCACTATTTGTTCGACTTTGATTTCATTCAATAATTCATAGACTCTGATATATCTGTTACCAAATTCACTACCACTATTTGTTCGACTTTGATTTCATTCAATAATTCATAGACTCTGATATATCTGTTACCAAATTCACTACCACTATTTGTTCGACTTTGATTTCATTCAATAATTCATAGACTCTGATATATCTGTTACCAAATTCACTACCACTATTTGTTCGACTTTGATTTCATTCAAAAATTCATAGACTCTGATATATCTGTTACCAAATTCACTACCACTATTTGTTCGACTCTGATTTCATTAACAAAAATTCATAGACTCTTATATATCTGTTACCAAATTCACTACCACTATTTGTTCGACTCTGATTTCATTCAAAAATTCATAGACTCTGATATATCTGTTACCAAATTCACTACCACTATTTGTTCGACTTTGATTTCATTCAAAAATTCATAGACTCTGATATATCTGTTACCAAATTCACTACCACTATTTGTTCGACTCTGATTTCATTAACAAAAATTCATAGACTCTTATATATCTGTTACCAAATTCACTACCACTATTTGTTCGACTTTGATTTCATTCAAAAATTCATAGACTCTGATATATCTGTTACCAAATTCACTACCACTATTTGTTCGACTTTGATTTCATTCAAAAATTCATAGACTCTGATATATCTGTTACCAAATTCACTACCACTATTTGTTCGACTTTGATTTCATTCAAAAATTCATAGACTCTGATATATCTGTTACCAAATTCACTACCACTATTTGTTCGACTCTGATTTCATTAACAAAAATTCATAGACTCTGATATATCTGTTACCAAATTCACTACCACTATTTGTTCGACTTTGATTTCATTCAATAATTCATAGACTCTGATATATCTGTTACCAAATTCACTACCACTATTTGTTCGACTCTGATTTCATTCAAAAATTCATAGACTCTGATATATCTGTTACCAAATTCACTACCACTATTTGTTCGACTCTGATTTCATTAACAAAAATTCATAGACTCTTATATATCTGTTACCAAATTCACTACCACTATTTGTTCGACTCTGATTTCATTCAAAAATTCATAGACTCTGATATATCTGTTACCAAATTCACTACCACTATTTGTTCGACTTTGATTTCATTCAATAATTCATAGACTCTGATATATCTGTTACCAAATTCACTACCACTATTTGTTCGACTTTGATTTCATTCAATAATTCATAGACTCTGATATATCTGTTACCAAATTCACTACCACTATTTGTTCGACTCTGATTTCATTAACAAAAATTCATAGACTCTGATATATCTGTTACCAAATTCACTACCACTATTTGTTCGACTCTGATTTCATTAACAAAAATTCATAGACTCTGATATATCTGTTACCAAATTCACTACCACTATTTGTTCGACTTTGATTTCATTCAATAATTCATAGACTCTGATATATCTGTTACCAAATTCACTACCACTATTTGTTCGACTTTGATTTCATTCAATAATTCATAGACTCTGATATATCTGTTACCAAATTCACTACCACTATTTGTTCGACTTTGATTTCATTCAATAATTCATAGACTCTGATATATCTGTTACCAAATTCACTACCACTATTTGTTCGACTTTGATTTCATTAACAAAAATTCATAGACTCTTATATATCTGTTACCAAATTCACTACCACTATTTGTTCGACTTTGATTTCATTAACAAAAATTCATAGACTCTGATATATCTGTTACCAAATTCACTACCACTATTTGTTCGACTCTGATTTCATTCAAAAATTCATAGACTCTGATATATCTGTTACCAAATTCACTACCACTATTTGTTCGACTCTGATTTCATTAACAAAAATTCATAGACTCTGATATATCTGTTACCAAATTCACTACCACTATTTGTTCGACTTTGATTTCATTCAAAAATCCATAGACTCTGATATATCTGTTACCAAATTCACTACCACTATTTGTTCGACTCTGATTTCATTAACAAAAATTCATAGACTCTGATATATCTGTTACCAAATTCACTACCACTATTTGTTCGACTTTGATTTCATTCAAAAATTCATAGACTCTGATATATCTGTTACCAAATTCACTACCACTATTTGTTCGACTTTGATTTCATTAACAAAAATTCATAGACTCTGATATATCTGTTACCAAATTCACTACCACTATTTGTTCGACTTTGATTTCATTCAAAAATTCATAGACTCTGATATATCTGTTACCAAATTCACTACCACTATTTGTTCGACTCTGATTTCATTAACAAAAATTCATAGACTCTGATATATCTGTTACCAAATTCACTACCACTATTTGTTCGACTCTGATTTCATTAACAAAAATTCATAGACTCTGATATATCTGTTACCAAATTCACTACCACTATTTGTTCGACTTTGATTTCATTCAATAATTCATAGACTCTGATATATCTGTTACCAAATTCACTACCACTATTTGTTCGACTTTGATTTCATTCAATAATTCATAGACTCTGATATATCTGTTACCAAATTCACTACCACTATTTGTTCGACTCTGATTTCATTAACAAAAATTCATAGACTCTGATATATCTGTTACCAAATTCACTACCACTATTTGTTCGACTTTGATTTCATTCAATAATTCATAGACTCTGATATATCTGTTACCAAATTCACTACCACTATTTGTTCGACTCTGATTTCATTCAAACATTCATAGACTCTGATATATCTGTTACCAAATTCACTACCACTATTTGTTCGACTTTGATTTCATTCAAAAATTCATAGACTCTGATATATCTGTTACCAAATTCACTACCACTATTTGTTCGACTTTGATTTCATTCAAAAATTCATAGACTCTGATATATCTGTTACCAAATTCACTACCACTATTTGTTCGACTTTGATTTCATTCAAAAATTCATAGACTCTGATATATCTGTTACCAAATTCACTACCACTATTTGTTCGACTTTGATTTCATTCAAAAATTCATAGACTCTGATATATCTGTTACCAAATTCACTACCACTATTTGTTCGACTTTGATTTCATTCAAAAATTCATAGACTCTGATATATCTGTTACCAAATTCACTACCACTATTTGTTCGACTTTGATTTCATTCAAAAATTCATAGACTCTGATATATCTGTTACCAAATTCACTACCACTATTTGTTCGACTTTGATTTCATTCAAAAATTCATAGACTCTGATATATCTGTTACCAAATTCACTACCACTATTTGTTCGACTTTGATTTCATTCAAAAATTCATAGACTCTGATATATCTGTTACCAAATTCACTACCACTATTTGTTCGACTTTGATTTCATTCAAAAATTCATAGACTCTGATATATCTGTTACCAAATTCACTACCACTATTTGTTCGACTTTGATTTCATTCAAAAATTCATAGACTCTGATATATCTGTTACCAAATTCACTACCACTATTTGTTCGACTTTGATTTCATTCAAAAATTCATAGACTCTGATATATCTGTTACCAAATTCACTACCACTATTTGTTCGACTCTGATTTCATTCAAAAATTCATAGACTCTGATATATCTGTTACCAAATTCACTACCACTATTTGTTCGACTCTGATTTCATTCAAACATTCATAGACTCTGATATATCTGTTACCAAATTCACTACCACTATTTGTTCGACTTTGATTTCATTAACAAAAATTCATAGACTCTGATATATCTGTTACCAAATTCACTACCACTATTTGTTCGACTCTGATTTCATTCAAACATTCATAGACTCTGATATATCTGTTACCAAATTCACTACCACTATTTGTTCGACTCTGATTTCATTAACAAAAATTCATAGACTCTGATATATCTGTTACCAAATTCACTACCACTATTTGTTCGACTTTGATTTCATTCAATAATTCATAGACTCTGATATATCTGTTACCAAATTCACTACCACTATTTGTTCGACTTTGATTTCATTCAATAATTCATAGACTCTGATATATCTGTTACCAAATTCACTACCACTATTTGTTCGACTCTGATTTCATTAACAAAAATTCATAGACTCTGATATATCTGTTACCAAATTCACTACCACTATTTGTTCGACTTTGATTTCATTCAATAATTCATAGACTCTGATATATCTGTTACCAAATTCACTACCACTATTTGTTCGACTCTGATTTCATTCAAACATTCATAGACTCTGATATATCTGTTACCAAATTCACTACCACTATTTGTTCGACTTTGATTTCATTCAAAAATTCATAGACTCTGATATATCTGTTACCAAATTCACTACCACTATTTGTTCGACTTTGATTTCATTCAAAAATTCATAGACTCTGATATATCTGTTACCAAATTCACTACCACTATTTGTTCGACTTTGATTTCATTCAAAAATTCATAGACTCTGATATATCTGTTACCAAATTCACTACCACTATTTGTTCGACTTTGATTTCATTCAAAAATTCATAGACTCTGATATATCTGTTACCAAATTCACTACCACTATTTGTTCGACTTTGATTTCATTCAAAAATTCATAGACTCTGATATATCTGTTACCAAATTCACTACCACTATTTGTTCGACTTTGATTTCATTCAAAAATTCATAGACTCTGATATATCTGTTACCAAATTCACTACCACTATTTGTTCGACTTTGATTTCATTCAAAAATTCATAGACTCTGATATATCTGTTACCAAATTCACTACCACTATTTGTTCGACTTTGATTTCATTCAAAAATTCATAGACTCTGATATATCTGTTACCAAATTCACTACCACTATTTGTTCGACTTTGATTTCATTCAAAAATTCATAGACTCTGATATATCTGTTACCAAATTCACTACCACTATTTGTTCGACTTTGATTTCATTCAAAAATTCATAGACTCTGATATATCTGTTACCAAATTCACTACCACTATTTGTTCGACTTTGATTTCATTCAAAAATTCATAGACTCTGATATATCTGTTACCAAATTCACTACCACTATTTGTTCGACTTTGATTTCATTCAAAAATTCATAGACTCTGATATATCTGTTACCAAATTCACTACCACTATTTGTTCGACTTTGATTTCATTCAAAAATTCATAGACTCTGATATATCTGTTACCAAATTCACTACCACTATTTGTTCGACTTTGATTTCATTCAAAAATTCATAGACTCTGATATATCTGTTACCAAATTCACTACCACTATTTGTTCGACTTTGATTTCATTCAAAAATTCATAGACTCTGATATATCTGTTACCAAATTCACTACCACTATTTGTTCGACTCTGATTTCATTCAAACATTCATAGACTCTTATATATCTGTTACCAAATTCACTACCACTATTTGTTCGACTCTGATTTCATTCAAAAATTCATAGACTCTGATATATCTGTTACCAAATTCACTACCACTATTTGTTCGACTCTGATTTCATTCAAACATTCATAGACTCTGATATATCTGTTACCAAATTCACTACCACTATTTGTTCGACTTTGATTTCATTAACAAAAATTCATAGACTCTGATATATCTGTTACCAAATTCACTACCACTATTTGTTCGACTCTGATTTCATTAACAAAAATTCATAGACTCTGATATATCTGTTACCAAATTCACTACCACTATTTGTTCGACTTTGATTTCATTCAAAAATTCATAGACTCTGATATATCTGTTACCAAATTCACTACCACTATTTGTTCGACTTTGATTTCATTCAATAATTCATAGACTCTGATATATCTGTTACCAAATTCACTACCACTATTTGTTCGACTCTGATTTCATTCAAACATTCATAGACTCTGATATATCTGTTACCAAATTCACTACCACTATTTGTTCGACTTTTATTTCATTCAAAAATTCATAGACTCTGATATATCTGTTACCAAATTCACTACCACTATTTGTTCGACTTTGATTTCATTCAAAAATTCATAGACTCTGATATATCTGTTACCAAATTCACTACAACTATTTGTTCGACTTTGATTTCATTCAAAAATTCATAGACTCTGATATATCTGTTACCAAATTCACTACCACTATTTGTTCGACGTTTATTTCATTCAAAAATTCATAGACTCTTATATATCTGTTACCAAATTCACTACCACTATTTGTTCGACTTGGATTTCATTAACAAAAATTCATAGACTCTGATATATCTGTTACCAAATTCACTACCACTATTTGTTCGACTTTGATTTCATTAAAAAATTCATAGACTCTGATATATCTGTTACCAAATTCACTACCACTATTTGTTCGACTTTGATTTCATTCAAAAATTAATAGACTCTGATATATCTGTTACCAAATTCACTACCACTATTTGTTCGACTTTGATTTCATTCAAAAAATCATAGACTCTTATATATCTGTTACCAAATTCACTACCACTATTTGTTCGACTTTGACTTCATCAAAAATTCATAGACTCTGATATATCTGTTACCAAATTCACTACCACTATTTGTTCGACTTTGATTTCATTCAAAAATTCATAAACTCTGATATATCTGTTACCAAATTCACTACCACTATTTGTTCGACTTTGATTTCATTCAAAAATTCATAGACTCTTATATATCTGTTACCAAATTCACTACCACTATTTGTTCGACTTTGATTTCATTAACAAAAATTCATAGACTCTGATATATCTGTTACCAAATTCACTACCACTATTTGTTCGACTTTGATTTCATTAACAAAAATTCATAAACTCTGATATATCTGTTACCAAATTCACTACCACTATTTGTTCGACTTTGATTTCATTAACAAAAATTCATAGACTCTGATATATCTGTTACCAAATTCACTACCACTATTTGTTCGACTTTGATTTCATTCAAAAATTCATAGACTCTGATATATCTGTTACCAAATTCACTACCACTATTTGTTCGACTTTGATTTCATTCAAAAATTCATAGACTCTGATATATCTGTTACCAAATTCACTACCACTATTTGTTCGACTTTGATTTCATTCAAAAATTCATAGACTCTGATATATCTGTTACCAAATTCACTACCACTATTTGTTCGACTTTGATTTCATTCAAAAATTCATAGACTCTGATATATCTGTTACCAAATTCACTACCACTATTTGTTCGACTTTGATTTCATTCAAAAATTCATAGACTCTGATATATCTGTTACCAAATTCACTACCACTATTTGTTCGACTTTGATTTCATTCAAAATTCATAGACTCTGATATATCTGTTACCAAATTCACTACCACTATTTGTTCGACTTTGATTTCATTCAATAATTCATAGACTCTGATATATCTGTTACCAAATTCACTACCACTATTTGTTCGACTCTAGTTTCATTCAAACATTCATATACTCTGATATATCTGTTACCAAATTCACTACCACTATTTGTTCGACTTTTATTTCATTCAAAAATTCATAGACTCTGATATATCTGTTACCAAATTCACTACCACTATTTGTTCGACTTGGATTTCATTAACAAAAATTCATAGACTCTGATATATCTGTTACCAAATTCACTACCACTATTTGTTCGACTTTGATTTCATTCAAAAATTCATAGACTCTGATATATCTGTTACCAAATTCACTACCACTATTTGTTCGACTTTGATTTCATTCAAAAATTAATAGACTCTGATATATCTGTTACCAAATTCACTACCACTATTTGTTCGACTTTGATTTCATTCAAAAAATCATAGACTCTTATATATCTGTTACCAAATTCACTACCACTATTTGTTCGACTTTGACTTCATTCAAAAATTCATAGACTCTGATATATCTGTTACCAAATTCACTACCACTATTTGTTCGACTTTGATTTCATTCAAAAATTCATAGACTCTGATATATCTGTTACCAAATTCACTACCACTATTTGTTCGACTCTGATTTCATTCAAACATTCATAGACTCTGATATATCTGTTACCAAATTCACTACCACTATTTGTTCGACTTTTATTTCATTCAAAAATTCATAGACTCTGATATATCTGTTACCAAATTCACTACCACTATTTGTTCGACTCTGATTTCATTCAAACATTCATAGACTCTGATATATCTGTTACCAAATTCACTACCACTATTTGTTCGACTTTGATTTCATTCAAAAATTCATAGACTCTGATATATCTGTTACCAAATTCTTCTTGCATAAATTAAAATGACGCGTCTCTTTACTTATTATTCCTATCGATAATCTAGAACAAAAGCGATCTGTTTTTTAGCTATTTAATTTACGTACGTGTTTACGGTATTTACGGACGCACTATGTAAATTAGCTAGAAAGAGAGAGAAAGTCATCCTTTCTCTAAATTTTCATAGGGACATTAAGAAATACTAGAGGGTGATTGAATCAGCATAGAATGAGAGAGGCGAGCGAAATACATAGATAGCTAAGTAAGAGAGAGATTACTCGTTAAGTTAGTTATAAATTACGACTAATTAGAACAATTCAGACTGATTTTTCTCAAAATAACGCAATTCCTGAACTAATGTATATTTTAGCATGTATTTTGTGTTATTGAAGTGTATGAGAAAAATCCTTAAGGAAACAAATGTTGATGAACACACATTTAGTATTACAGTAAAGTAAATAGGTCGACTGTGTGAATAACATATGATATTCCTTCTTGGTGATTAAAATGTATAAATAATTGAAATGATATGAACACGAGGTGAAAAACTTCATGGCACTTTTACTCGTCTTGGTGACAGAATGTACATCATAAATAGACATAATGTCTATTCGTCTATTTCTAGTATTTTAATTACGATCGCAGGGTGGCTATGTCGATAAATATTTCAGTTTCGAGTTGCATGCCTTTCTTAATCTTTAGTATCTAATATGTCGCATAAGCGACAATTTTAGTCTACTTCCTGAGGGCTGTTGGGATTTATTTCAGAATCATAATTGGTATTTTTAAATGTTTTCCGTCCTAATGGATCTTTATGCCAAATTTGGTGCAATTCTACTGTATAGTTTTTAACGTAGATGTGTTTATTACTATTGATATTGGTTTTGGTTTAGTTTGTCTGTTTCAAGGCATATAATGGTTAGCCGAGTATTGATTTACTCCTCTCCAGGAGTTAGGCACAAGGCCAGTTTTTATCTTACTCCCACAAGTAAGATGTGACCCAAGGTCGAGTCGGGAAAGTGAGGTTTAAAAATTGCCTGGGCGCCCCGTCGGCATTCCCCGGTAGAGGCGTCTCAGGC
The DNA here is from genome assembly GCA_963556195.1 of Sepiola atlantica. NCBI lineage: Eukaryota > Metazoa > Mollusca > Cephalopoda > Sepiida > Sepiolidae > Sepiola > Sepiola atlantica. Next base: position 43,505,923 of record OY744524.1, read on the forward strand.
TGTAAGCAATAAACTTACTCCTCCCCAAAGAGAGGAGGCAAAGCCTGGGAAGGTGGACCTCACAGAACTGCACAGGACAGACCCATTGACGGGCGTAAATCAAGACCCGAAGGACAAGACAACACCAGTATGGGGTGCAGTATCCATCGGAACAGATACTACACTTTGATCTTAGCCAAAGTAGACAAGACAGTAACGCTACATTACTATGGCTACTATTAAATAATAATCATTTATTAGTTAAAAAAAAATACTTGACATAATAGGTATATTATGGGTGAGTCATAAGGCAATACTACGATTGTTGCTCGTCTTATTACTACTACTGTTGTAAACAATTATAAACGATTAATTGAACAAAATATTCTATTTTTCCGTAGCTGGCAGGCGGGGGGGGGGAGTAATTGCTAGTTGGTAAATTGCCCAACAGTATAACTGCATAAATCACCACAAAGGATTCACGCGGATTTGAATTTGATAAAAGACAACTGCATACTTAGCTGTTGCTAGTCATAGTAGGAAATTAAAATGATAAATGGATCGACCGTTGTCGAAGACGGCCCTAAAGTTCTCTTTTCGCCACTCCTTTCCCTGAAGTGTTTGACTTACCCTTTATCCACACCTTATTATACAGAGTGTAAAGCAATGGGGCATCAAGTACAATTTAAAAAACCTTTTTGGCATGACTAGACTAAGGATTGAACGTCGGTCTCCCGATTCATTAGTGAACACTATAACCATTTTGCCAAATGGGCAATAGTAGTATTAGTAATAGTAGTAAGGGAGTAACAATATTTAATATTACCTAGTAACTTACCAATGGCATACCTGTTATGTCAAGAGTGCTTTTTATTTTCTAACTCGTAAGTGTTTATTATTTAGTAGTAATTGTAGTAATTGTAGTAATTCAGCGTTGCTGTCTCGTCCACTTGGACGTCCGCCATCTTTAATTTATCTTACACGTTGATGCCCAGAACAGTTTGGTTGAAAACCTCATAAACAAGTTATATGTTTCTGAATCTTTGTTATAGTTTTCTGAAGAGAGAAACGTCGCGTAAACCATGGTATTTATAGTCCAATTTAAATGTACCCCAGACCTGCTTTCCAGCAGACAGTTAACGCGTCTGCTTCGCTTAAATTAGACCTGAAAAGGGAGGTCGAGACTATTTCAGCTCTCATTACAACTATACGTGATCATCTAACATTGTCCTTCCGCCACCCTTAATATACAGCAGTAATAGTCGTAACAGCATTAGCGATCACTGTCCGTACGTCAGTCTATCTTTACCTGTCTGTTCCAATTTACTTACCTTCCCACGAGACACCAAGTCAGGTTTTAATATATGAAGATCCAGTCCCCCCCCCCCAAAAAAAAAACCCACACTAATTGAAACAAAAACGAAGAGGCCTCGAGAGGCAGTCACTTGTCTCCTCCGTACTTGGAAAAGAGGATGTAAGATCTGGAGGAGAGCCTCCAAACTGATACTACTCACTAATACTAATAAAATTCGGATAAAAATCTAACTATCTCTCTCTCTCTCTCTCTCTCTAACAGTATGTCTGTCAGACTCTATTTTCGTCGGTCTGTTTATCTCTGCATCTTAGTCTGCTTCTGAGGCTCTGTTTACCTGTCTGTTTACCCATATACGTCAGTCTGTCTGTCTACCTATTTCCGACTGACTATAATCTTCCCATGTCCACTTCTGTCAGTCGGAATCTGTTTACCTGTCTGTATGCCCATTTCTTTCTAATTTCTGTCTCTATGTATGTCTTTCTGTCAGGCTATGTGCCTGTTTGTCTCTGTTTATTTATAGTTATAATGCAACTTGCGGAAACGAGTTCGCGATTAAAATAACGTTTTTTTCTTTATTTCATTGAAAATATCTACGATGTCTATTTTTATATATAATGCAACTTGCGGAAACGAGTTTGCGATTAAAATAACGGTTTTTCTTTATTTGTACGATGTGTACTTTTATAAAATGGCATTGGCATGATAGGACATGTTATAGACCAAATAACAATTTATATATATATATATATATATATATATATATATATATATATATATATATATAGATAGATGAGTGGAAAAATGAATAAACCAACACAATATTATTAAATTACGTATATGGTAAGATTTGAATTTTTCGTCTTTATTATAAAATACTTCCTTAAAAACGAACCAAGAAGATGTTATTTAACTTTTTTATAAGAAAATGACACGTAACCTTTGTCTTCTATCTTTTAATAGTTCTTCTTTTTATCTGTTCCCTTTAATGATCAGATTTATCTGTCATGTTTCATGAAAATAAATTGAAAAAGATTATCTGCTCGAATTTCCGAGGAAATATTGATAATAAAGAGGAAATATTAAAAAAATATCACTTGATTGTATTGTTTTTGTCTATCGGTTTTTTTTTTCATTAATGTCTCCATTTTTCTGATTCTATTCCATTGTTTTCATCATCTCTCTATTGAGAACGAGATTGTTACGGATGGCTTAAATAACCTTTTCCTTTTTTAACTGAAGAGTTACCACCAAAAACAATCATTCGAAGGCTAAACAATCATTCGAAGATAAGGGTTACTATGAGATGCATAAATAAACATTGAATGATTATCAATGCTATGAGAGGATTGAAAATCTCCATATAGCAGTCACTCAAAACAATATTCAACCCAGAAACAAAAACAATTATTTCCCCTTTTCGAATGTGGGGACTAAATAACAAGGGTAAGCGAGAATTACAACGCCGCCAAAAGTAGACCCAACAGTGTAATTTCGAAACTCTGTAAACTATTTCTCTATTTCTGTGGAATACTAAACAAGTATAATAATAGTAAACCTGTAGTGACAATAGGTGTACAAGCGAATACTATAAAGAGTTTATTGAAATAAGTGATACTAAGACAATCGCCAGAGGATGCGTTAGATAGAAAAACAGGATAACAACTGAAAGCCGAGAAAAAGACAGCGGAAGAAGAAACGAGC